>LR738714.1:236440685-236580230 GCA_902687465.1 Secale cereale
GGGGGGGGGGGGGGTTCCGGTAACCCCTCCGGTACTCCGGTAAATTCCGAAATTTTCCAGAACACTTCCGGTGTCCGAATATAGTCATCCAATATATTAATCTTTACGTCTCGGACATTCCGAGACTCCTCGTCATGTCCGTGATCTCATCCGGGACGCCGAACTACCTTCGGTACATCAAAACTCATAAACTCATAATACTGATCGCCATCAAACGTTAAGCGTGCGGACCCTACAGGTTCGAGAACTATGTAGACATGACCGAGACTCATCTCCGGTCAATAACCAATAGCGGAACCTGGATGCTCACATTGGCTCCTACATATTCTACGAAGATCTTTATCCGTCAAACCTCATAACAACATATGTTGTTCCTTTTGTCATCGGTATGTTACTTGCCCGAGATTCGATCATCGGCATCTCAATACCTAGTTCAATCTCGTTACCGGCAAGTCTCTTTACTCGTTCCGTAATATATCATCCCGTGACTAACTCATTAGTCATTTGCTTGCAAGGCTTATTATGATGTGTATTGCCGAGAGGGCCAAGAGATACCTCTCCGACACTCGGAGTGACAAATCCTATTCTTGATCTATGCCAACACCATGAACACTTTCTGAGACACCTGTAGAGCATCTTTATGATCACCCAGTTACGTTGTGACGTTTGATAGTACACAAGGTGTTCCTATGGTATTCGGGGGTTGCATAATCTCATAGTCATAGGAACATGTATAAGTCATGAAGAAAGCAATAGGAGTAAAACGAAACGATCATAGTGCTAAGCTAACGGATGGGTCTTGTCCATCACATCATTCTCCTAATGATGTGATCCCGTTGATCAAATGACAACTCATGTCTATGGCTAGGAAACATAACCATCTTTGATCAATGAGCTAGTCTAGTAGAGGCATACTAGGGACATATTGTTTTGTCTATGTATTCACACATGTACTAAGTTTCCGGTTAATACAATTCTAGCATGAATAAAAGATATTTATCATGATATAAGGAAATACAAATAACATCTTTATTATTGCCTCTAGGGCATATTTCCTTCAGTCTCTAGAGTCAATAATCTAGATTACAATGTAATGATCCTAACACCCAAGGAGTCCTGGTGTTGATCATATTTTTCTCGCGGAAGAGTCTTAGTCAACGGGTCTGCAACATTCAGATCCGTATGTATCTTGCAAATCTATATGTCTCCCTCCTTGACTAGATCGCGGATGGAATTGAAGCGTCTTTTTATGTGCTTTGTTCTCTTGTGAAACCTGGATTCCTTCGCCAAGGCTCTTGCTCCAATGTTGTCACAAAATATTTTCATTAGACCCTATGCACTAGGTATTACACCTAGATCGGATATGAACTCCTTCATCCAGACTCCTTCATTTGCTGCTTCCGAAGCAGCTATGTATTCCGCTTCACACGTAGATCCTGCCACGACGCTCTGTTTGGAACTACACCAACTGACAGCTCCATCGTTTAATAAAAATACATATCCGGTTTGTGACTTAGAGTCCTCCGGATCAGTGTCAAAGCTGGAATCGACGTAACCATTTATGACGAGTTCTTTGTCACCTCCATACACGAGAAACATATCCTTTTTCCTTTTCAGGTACTTTAGGATGTTCTTGACCGCTGTCCAGTGATCCACTCCTGGATTACTTTGGTACCTCCCTGCTAGACTCATAGCAAGGCACACATCAGGTCTGGTACACAGCATTGCATACATGATAGATCCTATGGCTGAGGCATAGGGAATGACTTTCATTTTCTCTCTATCTTCTGCACTGGTCGGGCATTGAGTCTTACTCAACTTCACACCTTGTAACATAGGCAAGAACCCTTTCTTTGATTGATCCATTTTGAACTTCTTCAAAACTTTATCAAGGTATGTGCTTTGTGAAAGTCCAATTAAGCGTCTTGATCTATCTCTATAGATCTTGATGCCTAATATGTAAGCAGCTTCACCGAGGTCTTTCATTGAAAAATTCTTATTCAAGTATCCTTTTATGCTATCAAGAAATTCTATATCATTTCCAATCAACAATATGTCATCCACATAAAATATCAGAAATGATACAGAGCTCCCACTCACTTTCTTGTAAATACAGGCTTCTCCAAAAGTCTGTATAAAACCATATGCTTTGATCACCTCATCAAAGTGTATATTCCAACTCCGAGATGCTTGCACCAGTCCATAGATGGATCGCTGGAGCTTGCATACTTTGTCAGCACCTTTTGGATCGACAAAACCCTCTGGTTGCATCATATACAACTCTTCTTTGAGATATCCATTCAGGAATGCAGTTTTGACATCCATTTGCCAGATTTCATAATCATAAAATGCGGCAATTGCTAACATGATTTGGACAGACTTAAGCATCGCTACAGGTGATAAAGTCTCATTGTAGTCAACTCCCTGAACTTGTCGAAACCCTTTCGCGACAAGTCGAGGTTTGTAAACAGTGACATTACCGTCCGCGTCGGTCTTCCTCTTGAAGATCCATTTATTTTCGATGGCTTGCCGATCATCGGGCAAGTCAACCAAAGTCCACACTTTGTTCTCAAACATGGATCCCATCTAAGATTTCATGTCTTCAAGCCATTTTGCGGAATCTGGGCTCATCATCACTTCCTCATAGTTCGTAGGTTCATCATGGTCTAGTAACATGACTTCCAGAACTGGGTTACCATACCACTCTGGTGCGGAACGTACTCTGGTTGATCTACGACGTTCAGCAGAAACTTGGTCTGAAGTTTCATGATCATCATCATTAGTTTCCTCACTAATTGGTATAGGAATCACTGGAACTAGTTTCTATGATGTTCCACTTTCTAATTCCGGAGAAGGTACAATTACCTCATCAAGTTCTACTTTCCTCCCACTCACTTCTTTCGAGAGGGACTCCTTCTCTAGAAAGGATCTATTCTTAGCAATGAATATCTTGCCTTCGGATCTGTGATAGAAGGTGTATCCAACAGTCTCTTTTGGGTATCCTATGAAGACACATTTTTCCGACTTGGGTTCGAGCTTATCAGGTTGAAGCTTTTTCAGATAAGCATCGCAGCCCCAAACTTTAAGAAACGACAACTTTGGTTTCTTGCCAAACCATAGTTCATAAGGTGTCGTCTCAACAGATTTAGATGGCGCCCTATTTAACGTGAATGCAGCTGTCTCTAGAGCATAACCCCAAAACGATAGTGGTAAATCGGTAAGAGACATCATAGATCGCACCATATCCAATAAAGTGCGGTTACGACGTTCGGACACATCATTATGCTGTGGTGTTCCGGGTTGCGTGAATTGTGAAACTATTCCACATTGTTTCGAATGAAGACCAAACTCGTAACTCAAATATTTGCCTCCACGATCAGATCGTAGAAACTTTATTTTCTTGTTAAGATGATTCTCTACTTCACTCTGAAATTCTTTGAACTTTTCAAATGTTTCAGACTTGTGTTTCATTAAGTAGATATACTCATATCTGCTCAAATCAACAGTGAAGGTCAGAAAATAACGATACCCGCCGCGAGCTTCAACACTCATTGGTCCGCATACATCAGTATGTATGATTTCCAACAAATCTGTTGCTCGCTCCACAGTTCCGGAGAACGGAGTTTTAGTCATCTTGCCCATGAGGCATGGTTCTCAAGCACCAAGTGATTCATAATCAAGTGATTCCAAAAGACCATCACTATGGAGTATCTTCATGCGTTTTACACCATTATGACCTAAATGGCAGTGCCACAAATAAGTTGCACTATCATTATTAACCTTGCATCTTTTGGCTTCAATATTATGAATATGTGTATCACTAGAATCGAGATCCAACAAGAATAGACCACTCTTCAAGGGTGCATGACCATAAAAGATATCATTCATAAAAATAGAACAACCATTATTCTCTGATTTAAATGAATAACCGTCTCGCAACAAACAAGATCCAGATATAATGTTCATGCTTAACGCTAGCACCAAATAACAATTTTTTAGGTCTAAAACTAATCCCGGAGGTAGATGTAGATTTGTCCCTGTTTCGTCACCTCGTCCTTAGCCAATCTTCGTTTAATCCATAGTCCCTGTTTCGAGTTACAAATATTAGCAACCGAACCGGTATCAAATATCCAGGTACTACTACGAGCATTAGTAAGGTACACATTAATAACATGTATATCACATATACCTTTGTTCACCTTGCCATCCTTCTTATCCGCCAAATACTTGGGCCAGTTCCGCTTCCAGTGTCCAGTCCCTTTGCAGTAGAAGCACTCAGTTTCAGGCTTGGCTCCAGACTTTGGTTTGTTCGTGGGAGTAGCAACTGTCTTGCTATTCTTCTTGAAGTTCCCCTTCTTTCCCTTGCCCTTTTTCTTGAAACTAGTGGACTTGTTAACCATCAGCACTTGATGCTCCTTTTTTATTTCTACCTCCGCAGCTTTGAGCATAACGAGGAGCTCGGGAATTGTCTTCTGCATCCCTTGCATATTATAGTTCATCACGAATCCTTTATAGCTTGGTGGCAGTGATTGAAGAACTTTATCAATAACACTATCCTCGTCAACTTTGCAACCAAGTTGAGTTATATGATTGTAGTACCCAGACATTCTGAGTAAGCGTTCACTGATAGGACTATTCTCCTCCATCTTGCAGCTGTAGAACTTATTGGAAATCTCATATTTCTCAATCCGGGCATTTACTTGAAATGTTAACTTCAACTCCTGGAACATCTCATATGGTCCATGACGTTCAAAATGTCGTTGAAGTCCTGGTTCTAAGCCGTAAAGCATGGCACACTGAACTATCATGTAGTCATCAGACTGCGTCTGCCAGACGTTCAAAGCGTCTACATTAGCGGGAGGGGGCTTGTCACCTAGCGGTGCTTCAAGGACATAATTCTTCTGTGCAGCAATGAGGATAATCCTCAAGTTACGGACCCAATCCGTGTAATTGCTACCATCATCTTTCAACTTAGCTTTCTCTAGGAATGCATTAAAATTCAAAGGAACGGTAGCATGGGCCATTGATCTACAACAACATAGATATGCAATAACTATCAGGACTAAGTTCATGATAAATTAAAGTTCAATTTAATCATATTACTTAAGAACTCCCACTTAGATAGACATCCCTCCGGTCATCTAAATGATCACGTGATCCAAATCAACTAAACCATGTCCGATCATCACGTGAGATGGAGTAGTTTCAATGGTGAAAATCTCATGTTGATCATATCTACTATATGATTCACGCTCGACCTTTCGGTCTCTAGTGTTCCAAGGCCATATCTGCATATGCTAGGCTCATCAAGTTTAACCCGAGTATTCTGCATGTGCAAAACTGGCTTACACCCGTTGTATTTGAACGTAGAGCTTATCACACCCGATCATCACGTGGTGTCTCGGCACGACGAACTTTTGCAACGATGCATACTCAGGGAGAACACTTATAACTTGAAATTTTGTAAGGGATCATCTTATAATGCTACCGTCGTACTAAGCAAATAAGAAGCATAATAAGATAAACATCACATGCAATCAAACTATATGACATGATATGGCCATCATCATCTTGTGCTTTTGATCTCCATCTCCAAAGCATCATCATGATCACCTTCATCACCGGCGCGACACCTTGATCTCCATCGTAGCATCGTTGTCGTCTCGCCAACTATTACTTCCACGACTATCGCTACCGCTTAGTGATAAAGTAAAGCAATTACGTGGCGGTTGCATTTCATACAATAAAGCGACAACCATATGGCTCCTGCCAGTTGCCGATAACTTTACAAAACATGATCATCTCATACAAAACCGTATAACTCATCATGTATTCACCATATCACATCACAACATGCCCTGCAAAAACAAGTTAGACGTCCTCTACTTTGTTGTTGCAAGTTTTACGTGGCTGCTACGGGCGTAGGCAAGAACCGTTCTTACCTACGCATACAAAACCACAACGATGTTTCATCAAGTATGTGTTGTTTTAACCTTCACAAGGACCGGGCGTAGTCACACTTGATTCAGCTAAAGTGAGAGAGAACGACACCCGCCAGTCACCTTTAAGCAACGAGTGCTCATAACGGTGAAACCAGTCTCACGTAAGCGTATGCGTATTGTCGGTCCGGACCGCTTCATCTCACAGTACCGTCGAAGTAAGTATGACATGCTAGTAAGTAGTATGATTAGTATCGTCCACAACTCACTTGTCTTCTACTCGTGCATATCATCTATGCATAGACCTGGCTCTGATACCACTATTGGGGAATGTAGTATTTTCAAGATCTATCTACCAGATGCATAGCAACGAGGGGCAGAGTGTGTCTACGTACCCTCGTAGACAAGGAGCGGAAGCGTCTAGTGACGCGGTTCATGTAGTTGAACTTCTTTGCGATCCAACCGATCAAGTACCGAACGTACGGCACCTCCGCGTTCAGCATACGTTCAGCTTGATGACGTCCCACGAGCTCTTGATCCAGTTGTGCTTCACGGGAGAGTTTCGTCAGCATGACGGCGTGGTGACGGAGATTATGAAGTTACCGTCGCAGGACTTCGCCTAAGCGCTGCAACGATATGACCGAGGTGTATTACTATGGAGGGGGGCACCACACACGGTTAGGAGAGATCAACTGATCAACTTGTGTGTTCTAGGGTGCCCCCTGCCCCCGTATATAAAGGAGCAAGGGGGAGGCCGGTCGGCCCATCTATAGTGCGCCTAGGGTGCAATCCTACTAGGATTAAGATTGCAATCCTATTCCTAGTAGGAATCGCCAAGAGGGGAAGGAAAGAGATGGAGATAAGGGGAAGGAAAGAGGGGGCCGCGCCTCCCTCCCCTAGTCCAATTCGGACTGCCCTTGGGAGGGGGCGCGCCACCTCCTGGCTACTGCCCTCTTTCTCCCCTATGGCCCACTAAGGCCCAACTTTCCCTCGGGGTGGGGGGGTTCCGGTAACCCCTCCGGTACCCCGGTAAATTCCGAAATTTTCGAGAACACTTCCGGTGTCCGATTTTTTTTGAACTATGAACAGTAGGGTAAAAACCCCACTACAGCTTTTATAAATAATAAAACATAGGCCTGTTGGGCTTGAGCTAAGCCCAACTACATGAAGAAACTACTAAAAAAGCAAAAGCTAAAAAACTAACACTAAAGCCTAAAAAGAAGAAGAACAGGGAAGCAGGGAGCATCATACAAATTACAACATAGAATCCAGCCAAGCAAAGAATTGCACTTCATATTTCTTCTTGATTCTGAGTTTCAGCAGCTTTAGTTCCTCAGTAAAAATATGTTTCCAGCCTTGAAAGGAAGGAGTTATTCCTTCAAATATTTTGTTGTTTTTGGATATCCAGATGGCCCATGATGCCAAGATGATAATCTCCATAAAGAAAGGGTATCTGAGTTTGTCTTTTAGGTCCTGAAAAGCTTCCAGCACTGACAAGTTTCTAGTTCTTGAGGGACAGATAAAGTTCCAACACCTTGTGGCAAAAGGGCAACCCCAAAAGAGATGATGAAGAGTTTCCTCTTGAGGACAGTCTCTCACTGCACAATTGTAAAATTCCAATTCAAAGTTTTTCCTCCTTAGTAAATTCCTTGTGTTTACTCTGTCATGCAGGAGCATCCAGAAAAAAACTTTGTGTTTGGGTTGACAGGAGCTTTGCCAGATCCATGAAAAATGTGGTGGGGTTTGTTTGTACCTAATTAGCACATTATCAGCTTTAATTGAAGAGTATGCTTCATTGCCCCATATGTAACTCCAAGTATCTATAGCATCCAAATATTCTGATTGCCTCATGGTAATGCACATGTCCTCCATTTGAAGGAACTCCTCATAAGCTTGTGCAGTTAGAGGCAGATGGAATAAGTCTTGAAGATAATCAGTGTTGAGTACTTGTTGAACACTTGTCTGTGGATTTCTAACAAATGAATATAGCTGATCAAACTTATGTTTGAGGATGAATTGATCCCACATATCATCCCAGAACAAAGCAGATTTACCATCCCCCACATTGCACCTTGCTATAGCTTTAAACTGATCAATGAGTGCAAGATTGGATTTCCACCAAAATGAGCCCACTTTTTGATCTCCTCGGAGTTTCCCATTACTGTAATATGTTTCCCAAATTAAATTGACCCAAGGGATGTCATGTCTATTGTAAAACTTGTGAAGGTTTTTCATAAGCAGAGTTTTATTATGTGTGAATATATCTAGAACTCCCAAGCCACCCTGATTTTTGGGTCTGCAAACTGTGTGCCAAGCCACCATGGCTGGTCTCCTATCTTCCAAGTCAGGACTCCTCCATAGACAGTGCCTTAGGTATTTGATGATCTCGTGTTTGATAGTAATGGGAATGTCCAGGCAGCACATGAAGTAAACAGCTAAAGAAGCCAGCACAGATTTGACCAACAAAATCTTCCCTGCTTGAGTCATGAAAGTGGAAATTCCAGTAATTCTCTTAGCAATTCTGTTCACTATTGGCAAACACTGCTCAACAGTTGGCTTATAAATGCCCATAGGTACCCCTAGGTATGTGTATGGAAAATGTCCTCTGGTACAGTTTAGAGTGTTAGTGAAAATCTCTACCCTGTCTTCTGCAATGTTAAGTGGCACCATGATTGATTTCCCATAGTTAACTCTAAGGCCGGTGGCATCTGCAAATGTGTTTAGGAGGGCTTTGAGGCAGACAAGCTGTTTAGCATTTGCTTGTAAAATGACAAGGGTATCATCTGCATATTGTATAATAGGGAAGTCTGGGCATGATGTCACTTGTAGTGGAGGTATTATTAGATCCCTAGTCATGGCTTTATTTAAAATAGATTGAAGTAGATCAGCATCCAATATAAATAAAAGAGGTGAAAGTGGATCTCCTTGCCTTACTCCTCTCTTACAGTAGAACTTTTTCCCTGGCATCCCATTTAGCATTACAGCAGAGGATGCAGAATTTAGTAACATGTTTATCCAGGTTATCTATCTCTCACCAAAACCCTTGGCCCTTAATATATCAATAATAGCCTGATGATCAATAGTGTCAAAAGCCTTTTCAAAATCCAGTTTGATAACAAGCAACTCTTCCTTTGACTTATGGCATTGATGTATATATTCATATGCCCATCCCAAACAGTCTTGAATTACTCTATTCTTTAAGAATCCATACTGGTTAATATGAACAAGCTTGAGAATAACTTTTTGTAATCTGTTGGCTAGCAATTTAGTAATGATTTTGAGCACCCCATTCAGCAGAGAGATTGGTCTAAAGTCATTAGGGGATATAGGTACCTCCTTTTTTGGAATGAGTGTGATATATGAAGAGTTAATGCTTTCCAAATTCACATTACCAGCATGAAAGGCCAAGATAAGCTCAGTAACATCCTGTTTGATAATGTCCCAGCAAGCTTTGAGGAATTCATTGTTAAAACCATCAGGGCCTGGAGATTTGTCTGTGGGTAGGTTTTTAACTACCTCTTCAATTTCTTCCTGAGAGAAAGGTCTCTCAAGGTCTTGGGATATTTGTGGGTCCACTCTATTGTCATACAGGTCCTGTAAATTGAAGTGCATTGTATGGCCATTTGATTGCCCCATTCTCTTCTTGAAAGCTTCCCAAAGAATTGCAGCCTTCCCTTCATGATCTGAGATTTCCACTTGGTCCTCATTCATGAGCATTGCAATTTTATTGTGCCTATGGTTAATGGAAGCCTTTGTATGGAAGAATTTGGTATTTTCATCCCCAAATTTTACCCCCTTGATTTTACCTCTTTGTTTCCAATAAATCTTCTGATTATTGAGGACAGTTAATAAAGTTTGCTTCAAACACTCTCTGCAGTTATGCTCATAAGTAGAAAGGTCTCTGAATTCCTCCAAGAAGTCCCATAGGAATATACATTCATTCAACTCTTGAATCTGCTTTTGAAGACAAGACAGATTTTTTGCCCATAGTTTTAGTGCTCTTCTCAAGTTCTTGAATTTAGCATTGATTTTCTTAGCTGGATCAGAATAGCCAACAGGTATGTTCCATGCAGTCTGAAAAATATCTTTGAAAGAGGTATGCTTCAACCAATAATTTTCAAATCTAAAAACCCCTGACTTAGGAATAGATGTACCAATTTTAATAACACAAGGCAAATGGTCTGATATTGGTTTTGCAAGTGGCAGAGCAGTTGTGTCAGGATAAGAGGTCATCCATTCAGCAGATGTAAAAAACCAATCTAGTTTTTCAAGAAGAGGACTTTGTTGCATGTTGCTCCAACTAAACTGTCTTCCTTTTAGTGGTAGCTCAATTAAACCCAAGTTGCTAATGGCCTCATTGAAAAGTAGCATCTGATTAATATCACCACCAGGCCTATTTCTGTCCTCAGGTGACCTAATGAAGTTGAAGTCCCCCATAACTATCCAATCAGCATCATCTGGCATTTGAATATTTGTAAACCAATCAATAAATTCCAATTTGTCTTCAAGATTACAAGGCCCATAGATGTTTGTGAGGATCCAGGGTTTATTAGTTGAAGTACAAGTAAACTGTATGGAGAGTGAAAACTTATTCTGAAAGAGCAATTGTCCATTAAAAAGAGCCTCATTCCAAGCAGTTAAAATCCCTCCAGATGCCCCAATAGAAGGCAGGAATTCAAATTTGTTGAATCTCTGTGGACAAAAGTTATGGATATATGCCAGGTCAAATACTTGCCTCTTAGTTTCTTGGATGCACAAAATACCAGCTTCACTTTCCTCTATCTTTTGCCTAATGGCCAGCCATTTATCAGAAGAATTTAAACCCCTAATGTACCAGTTTAAGATATTCCAGGATCTGTTTCTACTCATGGTAAACTAACTTTGAGGAAATTATGATACCAAGCCCCATCTCCTGGTATGTTTCCATATATATGCAATACATAGATTTTGTGTGAATTAGATCCAGCACAATTGAGGTGACAGATATCCTTAGTAATATATGAAACACCACAGACCTGTTGTGAGGGGCGATAATATCAAACACTTCATGGTAACCACAACTCCAGAACAAAGATAAGGAGATCATCATTGCAGTTGACAAAAGAGGACACCAAATATTCATTACAGACATTGAACATGTTCTGCTTACATCAGGCAAACCAGACATCATACATTCCACTAACATGCTATCCTTTCTCAAAATATTCCTGATACTATTAATTGCTGGGCTGTTTATCATGGCACTTCTAAGATGTTGTATCTCCAGTGACCTTGGGGACCTTGGCCACATCTTCCTGGCCCTTCTTCTTGGGCCTCTTAGAAATCATGTCCTATGCCTCATCCTCAGATACCTTGCAAAAAGTTTTAGTCAAATTTTTGACCACTTTGTTGTGCACAAGTGGTTGAATAGCATTACAAGGTAAACAAGAGCTAGTATCACAAGATTTCCTCCTATACCTATTGTTATCTTTCTTAATTCTATCACTTCTTTTCACCTGGGTCTCCACAAGTGGCTCTTTATCCCTTCTTTTCCTTGAAACAGCTTCCCTTAGAGGTAACTGAGTGTCTTTGTTGGGAGGCACATGCTTAAGTGGGCTCCCAGCTCCACTTGAGGAGTGAGCAGCAGGGCTTATACCCTCATTTTCTTTTCCCAGACCCAACATTATTTCTTTGCAACTTGGAGCCTGTGAGGTAACAGGTTTGTCCTGTATATGGAATAAAATAGTCCGTTCATTATCACAGTTGGCAGTCAGCATTTTCCACAACTCAGATTTCAACAAGTGCATCACCCAACCAAATTTGTCAGGGGTGAGTAGCAGATGAATAATGAAGTTAAACCAACTTACAGGAATGTCAATTTTGAAAGTGTTTGCTTCTCCCTGGGTAGCTGGAGCAAAGTGTTGTATCCACAGGTCTAGGCCTTCTTCAGAAATCAAATGAGCACCATCAATAATATCCAATGCATGATTTTGAGCTAGTTCAAAGAACTCCAAAGAAGGTGAATTTGGTGCATGTAAACTGTCCATACCTTTACTTGATTCACCTGTGGATGTGGCAATCTGAGCCATTGGGGCTTCAACTTTATCTTTTAACCCCAAACTGTTCTCTGAAGTTTGAGCAACCTGAATTCCTTGTGACATAACATTAGCATCCACATTTCCTGAGCCCATAGGGCCAACATTTTGCTGGGTGTCAGAAGAAGAGTTCTTTTCATTATCCTCAACATGGGCATTGATAGCATCCTCAGGCTGGACAAGAGGCTCCTCTGCCCCAATAAAACCTTCAGAAACAGTAGGTACTATGACAGCCTCATTGTTTTGCCCAAGGCTCTCCTCATCCCCATCTTCCTGGTAGGCATTAAGGATATTTTGAAGTCCCAAGCCCAAAGGGTTTAGCTGAGCACCTTGGTTAACCTCCTCACTGACAGTATTAGTGTTGGACCAAAACCCATCTGGGAGTGACACTATAGTGGTAATACTGCTATTAGGAGCACCATCCTCTTGCAAGATAGGAATCTCTACTTGTGGTTGAGGAAGAAGGTTTTGAGGGTTATTAGCCAGGGGGAAAGCCCAATGACCTTCTTCTTCCTGTTCTTCCCAATCATCCCAGTTCTCTTGCTGAGTAGGTACATTGTTGATTGGGGCCGGGTGGAAGCTAGGGAAATCGTTTGCATGTTGTGGAATAGGATGAGGATCCACTCCAGGAGGTGGAATAGGGTCTTCATCAGCTGGACCACCTCCCAGCATTTCCTCCAGAAGAATCTCCACCGAAGAAGTCCAAGATTCCTCCTCAAAGTTCTCTCCTTCAGACCACTTATACTCTTGGGTATGTCAATAAGATCCGTAACTCTGGCCTTCACCAAGATTCTCCCCTTGAGGGCTTCCTCTCTCTCCCAACTGATAATTCTGCCCCACGGAGCAACTGCAGCTGCAATATCTTCAGTATTGCAGTGGTCGAAAGGAACACCCACAAACAGCAGCCAAACGATCATGTTGAGGTGCAGCCTATGCCAGTTCCTACCTTGGTTATGCTTAGAGAATGAGACAAAAATGTCTACATAGACATGCGGGCTCTGCCTGATGAGACGGTCTCTGTCTCTGACATGCCTAAACTGAACATATGCTTCTCCAAACGGACAAGGCTGGATTTCTCTGAACCCCACTGCTTGAACACCTTGAAAGAACTCTTCAAGAACTTCTCGAACGTTGGGAAAAAATACCTCATTGGGGTGCGGCTGAATGGTTGCAATCGCCCAGTCCTCGTGCCTTCGTGGTCGATGCGTCACAATGGCCCTCGAAACGCCAGTACGCCCCTCCACCTCGAAAATCTCAAACCCGTGGGGAACGAAAGGAGCCGGGTCGATGGGAATGTTGGCCATGGTCGATGACGATGCTACCGAAGGAACTGTCACCAAAGACCACGCCGGCGGTGATGAAGAAGACGGCGAGCTAGCCGAGGCAATATGAGTGGAATGGACAGAGTTAGTAAGAACAGAGGAATGCGAGAAGGCAGCCTGTGTTCTCGGATGAAATTTTGGAAATAAGCCCTTGACCAACTCCGTAAATGACGTGGCTTGCCTGATCGATTGAGCTGGGCCGACACATTTAAACCAGGCCTCCACCTCACCATCCTCCCAAGCCGTTGCGGGTGGGCTCGCGAACGAAGCAAATTTGAAAAAAGGCCAAAGCCCAGGAAGCTTTTGGGCCATGCAGTTATGTGCGTAGTGACTTTGCTCACCGCATGCAAAACACACAACGTTCGCACAAGAAAATGACCGTTGCAGAATTAACGGCTGCTTAGACGACTCATAACCCTCCGAATTATGTGAGGTGTAATTCAATGCTTGCCACTGATTGTCAGTGGAATGAATTGTACCCGATAACCGCTCAAAAACAGATCGGCCGTTTCTGACCACCGTGTTGTAGCTCCGGTGATCGCCGGAGTTGTCAACGACAGCCTTTCCTTTTCTACCCACCAAGGTCCATTCATCATCTAGATCTTTGTAGTAAACTTGTTCTTCCCTAAACCAATTTGGTCCACCAAAATTCCACAAACTAAAAACAACCTCAGAGTCTTGTTCAGCAATTCTACCATTGTTGTAAATCTCAAAACCAACAGACTTAGAGGCCACCGAGAACTTGAAAGTTCTATCTTTCAAGAGATGAACCCGAAAACCTTGGGCATAACCTCCAAGCATAGCCAGGAGAGCGATACTAACCGTGTGCACATCAAGTTTGAAGGATGCGCGGTAGAAGGAAACCACCAAGGTGAATTCTTGTTGACGAAAGCCAGGGGAGAACACCACGGGATGACCAAACTTTGTTCTCATATCAACTTGAAACTTTCTTCCACGGTCAAAGTTGAGGTTAAAAGGAGCCATCTATTTGTGAGGCTGACGCGGCCGGAGTGACCGTCGGCAGGTGAGGTGGCCGCCGGGGCCGGAGTGGCCGCCAGCGCAAAATCGCCTTGGGATCGCCTAGGAGGAGCCTAGGAGGAGGAGGAGGAGGAGCCATCTGATGCCTCAAACATTACGAATGCAAAAAATCCCGGTGTCCGAATATAGTCGTCTAATATATCAATCTTTACGTATCGGACATTCCGAGACTCCTCGTCATGTCCGTGATCTCATCTGGGACTCCGAACTACCTTCGGTACATCAAAACTCATAAACTCATAATAGCGATCGCCATCAAACGTTAAGCGTGCGGACCCTACGGGTTCGAGAACTATGTAGACATGACCGAGACTCATCTCTGGTCAATAACCAATAACAGAACCTGGACGCTCATATTGGCTCCTACATATTCTACGAAGATTTTTATCGGTCAACCCGCATAACAACATACGTTGTTCCTTTTGTTATCGGTATGTTACTTGCCCGAGATTCGATCGTCGGTATCTCAATACCTAGTTCAATCTCGTTACCGGCAAGTTCCTTTACTCGTTCCGCAATAGATCATCCCGTTACTAACTCATTAGTCATTTGCTTGCAAGGCTTATTATGATGTGTATTACCGAGAGGGCCTAGAGATACCTCTCCGACACTCGGAGTGACTAATCCTATTCTTGATCTATGCCAACACCACGAATACTTTCGGAGACACCTGTAGAGCATCTTTATGATCACCCAGTTATGTTGTGACGTTTGATAGCACACAAGGTGTTCCTACGGTATTCGGGGGTTGCATAATCTCATAGTCATAGGAACATGTATAAGTCATGAAGAAAGCAATAGCAGTAAAACTAAACGATCATAGTGCTAAGCTAACGGATGGGTCCATCACATCATTCTCCTAATGATGTGATCCCGTTGATCAAATGACAACTCATGTCTATGGCTAGGAAACATAACCATCTTTGATCAATGAGCTAGTCTAGTAGAGGCATACTAGGGACATATTGTTTTGTCTATGTATTCACACATGTACTAAGTTTCCGGTTAATACAATTCTAGCATGAATAAAAGACATTTATCATGATATAAGGAAATACAAATAACATCTTTATTATTGCCTCTAGGGCATATTTCCTTCTGTTTTTGCTTCTGTTTAGTAATAAATATTGCATCTAGCTTCTGTTTAGATGTGGTTTTGTGTTTTAATTAGTGTTTGTGCCAAGTAGAACCTTTGGGAAGACTTGTGTGAAGTTTATATGATCTTGCTATAAAAAATAGAAACGTTAGCACTCACGAGAATAGTCGCCAGATTTTAATGGAAAGTGCTATTTAGTTGATTCGTTTTGCAGATGATAAATAGACAAATTCCTCACATTTAACAATTTATTTCAATTTTTTTGGAGTTACAGAAGTATTCGAAAGTTACGGATTACGACAGACTGTTTTGTCTTTGATAGATTCCGTTTTTCGTGTGTTGTTTGCTTATTTTGATGCATCTATTAGTAGTATTGGGGAGTATGAATCATAGATACGTTGGAATACAGTAGGTTTAACACCAATATAAACAAAGAATGAGTTCATTACAGTACCTTTGTGTTGTGGTTTGTTTTCTTATACTAACGGAGCTCGCGAGATTTTTGGCTAAGTTTTGTGTTGTGAAGTTTTCAAGTTTTGAGTATGGCTTTGGTGGACTATGGAACAAATAGTGGCAAAAGCCTAAGCTTGGGGATGCCCAAGGCACCCCAAGTTAAAATTCAAGGACAACCAAAAGCATAAGCTTGGGGATGCCCCGGGAAGGCATCCCTCTTTCGTCTTCATCTATCGGTAACTATACTCGGGATCATATTTTTATTCACCACATGATATGTGTTTTGCTTGGAGCGTCATTTATGATTTGAGTCTTTGCTTTTTAGTTTGCCACAATCATCCTTGTTGGACACACCTTTTTGAGAGAGAGAAATATGATCTAGAATTTGTTAGAATACTCTTTGTGCTTCACTTATATCCTTTGAGCTAGATAGTTTTGCTCTAGTGCTTCACTTATATCTTTTAGAGCACCGTGGTGATTTTATATTGTAGAAATTGTTGATCTCTCATGCTTCACTTATAGCCTTTTGAGAGTCTTTTAGAACAGCATGGTAATGTGCTTTGGTTATAAAACTAGTCCTAATATGATAGGCATCCAAGATGAATATAGTAAAAACTCTCATACAAAGTGCATTGAATATGATGAGAAGTTTGATACTTGATGATTGTTTTGAGATATGAGGATGGTGATATTAGAGTCATGCTAGTGGGGTAATTATGAATTTGATAAATACTTGTGTTAAAGTTTGTGATTCCCGTAGCATGCACGTATGGTGAACCGCTATGTGACGAAGTTAGAGCATGAGGTATTTATTGAGTGCCAACCTTTGTGTGGAGGTCTGGGATGCACGATGGTTAACTCCTACCAACCTCCCCCCTAGGATCATGCATTGATTACTTTGTTTTGATGACTCGTAAATTTTTGCAATAAGTATATGAGTTCTTTATGACTAATGTTGAGTCCATGGATTATACGCACTCTCACCCTTCCACCATTGCTAGCCTCTCTTGTACTGCGCAACTCTAACCGGTACCATACACCCACCATATACCTTCCTCAAAACAGCCAATATATATACCTATCATGGAATTTCCATAGCCATTCCGAGATATATTTCCATGCAACTTTCCACCGTTCCGTTTGTTATGACACACTTCATCATTGTCATATTGCCATGCATGATCATGTAGTTGACATCGTATTTGCGGCAAAGCTACCATGCATAATTTTCATACATGACACTCTTGATTCATTGCACATCCCAGTACACCGCCGGAGGCATTCATATAGAGTCATACTTTATTCTAGTATCGAGTTGTAAATCAATATAAGTGTATGATCATCATTATTAGAGCATTGTCCCAAACAAAAAAAAAAGAAAAAATATAAAAAACAAAGAAGGAAAGGCCAAAGAAAAAAAGGCCCAAAAAAAGAAAAAAAAGAAAAAGAAAAGAAAAGGGACAATGCTACTATCTTTTTCCACACTTGTGCTTCAAAGTAGCACCATGTTCTTCATGATAGAGAGTCTCATGTTTAGTCACTTTCATATACTAGTGGAAATTTTCATTATAGAACTTGGCTTGTATATACCAACGACGGGCTTCCTCAAATGCCCTAGGTCTTCATGAGCAAGCAAGTTGGATGCACACCCACTTAGTTTCTTTTGTTGAGCTTTCATACATTTATAGCTCTAGTGCATCTGTTGCATGGCAATCCCTACTCGCTCACATTGATATCTGTTGATGGGCATCTCCATAGCCCGTTCATACGCCTAGTTGATGTGAGACAATATTCCTCTTTTTTGTCTTCTCTACAACCACCACTCTATTCCACCTATAGTGCTATATCCATGGCTCACGCTCATGTATTGCGTGAAAGTTGAAAGGTTTGTAAAAAATTGAGTAGGAAAACAATTGCTTAGCTGAAATCGGGGTTGTGCATGATATGAATATTTTGTGTGATGAAGAGGGAGCATTGCAAGACTATATGATTTTGTAGGGATAACTTTCTTTGGCCATGTTATTTTGAGAAGACATGATTGCTTTGTTAGTATGCTTGAAGTATTATTATTTCTCATGTCAATATAGACTTTTGTCTTGAATCTTTCGGATCTGAAAATTCATGCCATAATAAAGAGAAATACATTGAAAATTATGTTGGTTAGCATTCCACATCAAAAATTCTGTTTTTATCATTTACCTACTTGAGGACGACCAGGAATTAAGCTTGGGGATGCTTGATACGTCTCCAATGTATATCTAATTTTTGATTGTTCCATGCTATTATATATTACATTTTGGATGTTTAATGGGCTCATCATACACTTTTATATTATTTTTGGGGCTAACATATTAACCCAAAGTCCCAGTGCAGATTGCTGTTTTTTGCCTATTTCAGGGTTTCGCTGAAAAGGAATATCAAACGGAGTCCAAACAGAATGAAACCTTCGCGAGAGTTATTTTTGGAACAATATCAACACAGAAGACTTGGAGTACACGAGAGGGAACGAAGGAGGCGGCCACGAAGGTCCAGGGTGTGCCCCCTCCTACAGGGCGCGCCCCCACCCTCGTGGGCCCCCTCTGGCTCCCCCGATGCCCTCCTTCGTCCTATATATACCCATGTACCCTGAACACATCAAGGCAACAAAGAAAACCCTAATTCCACCGCCGCAACCTTCTTTTCCTGTCAGATCCCATCTTGGGGCCTGTTCTCGAGCTCCGACGTAGGGGGGATCTTCCACGGAGTGCTTCTACATCAACATCATTGCCTCAGAATGAGTTGTGAGTAGTTTAACACACACCTTCGGGTCCATAGTTATTAGCTAGATGGCTTCATCTCTCTTTTTGGATCTCAATGCCAAGTTCTCCTCGGACTTCGAGGAGATCTATTCGATGTAATCTTTTTTCGGTGTGTTTGTCGAGATCTGATGAATAGTGGGTCTATGATCAAGATTATCTATGAGAAATGTTTGGTTCTTTTCTGAATTTTGTTATGTATGATTATAATATCCTTGCAAGTCTCTTCGAATTATCAGTTTGGTTTGGCCTACTAGATCTATAGTTCTTGCAATGGGAGATGTGCTTGGCTTTGGGTTCAATCTTGCGCGTCCTTTCCTAGTGACAGCAGGGGCAGCAAGGCACGTATTGTATTGTTGCCATTGAGGATAAAAAGATGGGGTTTATATCATATTGCTTGAGTTTATCCCTCTACATCATGTCATCTTTCTTAAAGCATTAGTCCGTTCTTATGAACTTAATACTCTAGATGCATGCTGGATAGCGGTCGATGTGTGGAGTAATTGTAGTAGATGCAGAATCGTATTGGTCTACTTGTCACGGAAGTGATGCCTATATATAATTATCATGCCTAGATATTCTCATAACTATTCACTTTTCTATCAATTGCTCGATAGTAATTTGTTCACCCACCGTAGAATTCTGCTATCATGACAGAAGACACTAGTGAAACCTATGGCCCCCAGGTCTATTCTCAACATATTAATCTACCATCTACTTTACTTTGTTGTTTTTACTTTCTATTCTTATATCCAAAAAATACCAAAAATATCAAACTATCCTATCTATCATATCTCATTTTCGTAAGTGACTGTAAAGGGATTGACAACCCCTTATCGTGTTGGCTGCGAAGTTCTTATTTGTTTGTGCATGTGCGAGGGACTCGCGGGTGGTCTCCTACTGGATTGATACCTTGGTTCTCAAAATCCAAGGGAAATACTTATGCTACTGTGTTGTATCACCCTTTCCTCTTCGAGGGAATACAACGCAAGCTTGAGAAGTAGCAGAGTGCAAGGATGCACTACCATCAATACACATGGCTTTAGTTGCCCTTTGGAATTCTAGATCGCTGGTCTCTTCCTCATCCTCGTCGTTACTCACATCATCTCCTTCTCTCTTTTCGCTACCTCTAGCAGGTTTTTCCTTTTGTTGCGGGGCCATGCCGTGGCGGCCTCCTCTACCACCACGGCTCTTCCCGCCAGCACCCTCTTGGCCTCTCTCCTTTTCACGCTTCTCATATTAAGCCCTCTGTTTCTCAACAAGCTGCTCAACTTGGAGGCACTCTTGGAGATCATGACCTTTGGTGCGGTGGATTTTGCGGTATGGCCCGTCGGGATATTCTAGTTTTCTCTGCCGCCGCGGCCTCCCGGCAGTCAGTGCACACGACAGCTTCCTTACCGGGGGCCTCGCCCTTGGCTTTCTTGTTGGCACTAAGATCACCAGAGCTCTCAACGACCAACAATGCTTTCCCTTGACGCTTCCTATTATGCCTCTGACATCTCCCTTTCCAGCTGCGGGCATCGTCCTCATCATCTGAGTCGACTTCAACATCGGCCTCCTCTCCGGAGAGTCGCCTTCCTTCTTCGGCTCGAGCAAACTTGTTCGCCAATGTGTACAACTATGAAGGTTTTTAGGAGCCTGACATTCATCTTGGTCCGCATCCTCCGATTGCGCACTTTCGAATGGAACTCGTCAATCACAGCTGCATGGTGTATCTCTAGGATGTTGCAGTGTACTTGATTGAACCTCTAAATATACTTCCACAAACTTTCCCCTTCCTTCTGCGGGAGGACTTGCAAATCACTGGGATGTTCAGGATCCTGGTGGCCGCCTGTGAAGGCGCCAGCAAACTCATTGCACAGGTCACCCCATGATGAAATGGAGTTCTCTGGCCGGTGCATCAGCGATGATCTCACATTTGGCTTGAGCACCAAAGGGAGATAGTTAGCGAGCACCTTCTCATCTCTGCCCCCAGCGGCTTCACCGGAGATCGTATAGATGCCCAAGAACTCCGCTGGGCTTAGCTTCCCGCCGTATTTCTCTGGTAGTTTAGGCTTGATGGTTCGGGCAGATGGCCAGCTGACCTGCCACAGCTCAGAAGTGAAGGCAGGGCACCCAACCTTGTAAGGTAAGTATCCACTAGCACTAGGTGCGGGGTCGGCAACGTCTGAGCCACTGCGCCTGTCTGATTGACGATGTGCCTCCCGGCGTCGCTCTATAGTGATGCGCGCATCTTCCTTCCGTCGGTCTTCTAGAACACGTCATTAATCTCGACGAGTCTGCGGGTCGGACGAAACAGTAGATGCCTCATCGGGCTCGTTTACATGTAGAGTTTGCTGAGGTCTTCGGGGTCTGTTCTCGCGGAGAAGATTGCACCGTTGGCGTAGCCCTCTTTACGCGAACATCATCCCCAGCCGCCGTCGTCATCCGCGGGTGTCGCGACGGCTCTGCATGCTGCGATTTGCTGTCTTGGATGAAGCCAATCAAGCTCTGGGCGGTGGCTCTCCATTCTTCCATCTTGTCAACCGCTGGTGGAAAATTAAATAGCAGTTGGGCCTGCGCCATTGCTTGTTGGCATGGCTAGCGAGGTGGGCCGCGACGTCGCTCGTCTCCTGGCAGAACTAGCAAGAGCGTCGCCGCATTCTTTCCACCGTGAACCAATCGCCAAGGTGTTCAGACGTGGTGGGGCTATACTCATTAGTTGACGGCCCCGTTCGGTGCTCCACCTTGATCATCTTTCTCTGGGCGAGGAATGCACCTTGCAGCCGTGCCCATGGCGGTCACAGTTGGGGGGTCGCGGCCTGCGCCAGATTGGACGCCGTTGTTGCAGTAGTGTCCACCAGCGCAGCTGGGAGATAGAGACTGGCCGTTCCCTCCACCCATGGCTTCTAGGCCAAGCTCGCCAGGAAGTTATTGATGCTGACCTCCCCCGGTGTTTCCCGCTCCAACATCGGCCACGGGGGATGTGCCTACGACAACGCCTGCGCCGGTTGCGTCTCCCATGGAGCCCACGTCGCTCATCATCGCCCCGGCGCCTATAGCATCCGTGGCTGCATGTGAGGGGGCTTTCGAAGTGCAGGGGTGCACAGTTGCGCCGGATTTCTTCTTGGGATCAATTGATGAAGAAGAAGATGATGATGATCGACACGATGTTCACGACTTTGGGTTCGCGCAAGCGACTCACCCCTACCTGGCACGCCAAAGATGTCGTGGTCGAACACACACGGGCACCTACGGGGCCACGGCCCCTGATACGTGTCCAACGTATCTATAATTTTTTATTATTACATGCTGTTAGATTATCATTCTTGGATGTTTTACAATCATTTTATAGCAACTTTATATCATTATTTGGGACTAACCTATTGACATAGTGCCCAGTGCCAGCTGCTGTTTTTTGCTTGTTTTTTACTTCGCAGAAAATCAATGACAAACGGAGTCCAAGTGCAGCAAAACTTTTTGGAGAATTTTTCTGGACCAAAACACACAAGATAGGCCAAAGAAGTACCAAAGGGGTTGGCCCCCCTAGCACGCCAGGTGGGTTGTGCCCACCTTGGTGGCCTCCCGCACCACCTCTTTGCTCTATAAATATCCCAATATTGCAAAAACCCTAGGGGAGTCGATGAATTTATTTCCAGCCGCCGCAAGTTCCAGAACCATGAGATCCAATATAGAGCCCTTTTCCAGCACTCATCCGGAGGGGAACACTATTACGGAGGGGTTCATCATCCTGATTGGTGCCTCCCCGATGATGCATGAGTAGTTCACCTCAGAACTACGGGTCCGTAGGCAGCAGCTAGATGGCTTCTTCTCTCTTTGATTCTCAATACAAAGTTCTCTTGGATATCTATTTGATGTAATGACTTTGTGCGGTGTGGTGTGTTTGTTGGGATCCGGTGAATTGTGAGTTTATGATCAGATTTTCCTTGTTTTAATATCCATACTTGATTATTTTAGCCTCGTATTTCTTCTTTCTTCTCCAATATTTGGCTTTTGTTTGGCCAACTTGATCTATTTATCTTTCAATGGGAAGAGGTGCTTGGTGATGGGTTTGATTATGTAGTGTCATTTCCAAGTGACAGAAGGGGCAGCAAGGCACGCATGAATCATTTCTATTAAGGATA
Source organism: Secale cereale (assembly GCA_902687465.1). Taxonomy (NCBI): domain Eukaryota; kingdom Viridiplantae; phylum Streptophyta; class Magnoliopsida; order Poales; family Poaceae; genus Secale; species Secale cereale. Next base: position 236,463,527 of record LR738714.1, read on the forward strand.
AAAAGATGGGGTCTATTCCTACATGAATAGATCTTGTCTACATCATGTCATCGTTCTTATTGCATTACTCCGTTTTTCCATGAACTTAATATACTAGATGCATGCTGGACAGCGGTCGATGTGTGGAGTAATAGTAGTAGATGCAGGCAGGAGTCGGTCTACTAATCTTGGACCTGATGCCTATATACATGACAATTGTCTTGGATATAGTCATCACTATTCTATCAATTGCCCAATGGTAATTTTTCTACCCACTGTTTGCTATTTCTCGAGAGAAGCCACTAGTGAAATCTATGGCCCCGAGGTCTATTTTCCTACCATATACTTTCACATCTATATTTCCATTATCCTTTTCCTTTATTTGCAACTTTTATTTTCAGATCTATATTATCAAAAACCTAAAAATACCTCGCTAAGTTTTATTTTTCGTTCTTCCATTTGCCATTACTCATCTATCCTTTTACCAATCAATTACCAAGGAGGGATTGACAACCCCTCTTACACGTTGGGTTGCAAGTATTTGATATTTGTGTACAGGTACCGTTTACATGGTACTCCTACTGGTTCGAGAACCTTGGTCTCATCACTGAGGGAAATACCTACGGTAGCTGTGCTGCATCATCCCTTCCTCTTTGGGGAAATATCGACATAGTTTAAGGGACATCAAAAGTAATTTCTGGCGCCGTTGCTGGGGAGGCATCATCAACATCTCTCAGGTTCCTAATCACAAATCTCATCTCCATGAAATTTACATTATTTTCCATTTGCCTCTCGTTTTCATCTCCCCTACTTCACAAAAAATTGCCATTTTTTCGCCCCCTTTTTCGTTCACCGTTTTTCTTGCCAGATCTATTTTTGATTGCAATCTTGTTTTCTTAGTCACGATGTCTCATGAAAACACCAAGTTGTGTGATTTTTCCAATAATAATACCAATGATTTTATTAGCACTCTGGTTGCTCCTCCCGCCACTTGTGCAGAATCTTGCGATATCAATGCCGCTTTGTTAAATCTTGTTACGAAAGAGGAATTTTCCGATGCTCCTAACGAGGATGTCGCGTTCCATCTAAACACATTGGTAGAATTGTGTGATATTAAAAAGAAATAATATGTGGACAATGATATTGTGAAGTTGAAATTTTTTCCTTTCTCTTTGCGGGATCGTGCAAAACAATTATTTTATTCTTTGTCTTGCAATAGTATCAATTCTTGGGATAGTGCAAAGATTCTTTTATAACTAAGTATTTTCGATCGGTGAAAATTATTTCCCTTAGAACGAAAATTATGAATTTCAAGCAACTTCAGCATGAACATGTTGCACAATCTTGGGAAAGAATGAAATTGATGCTAAGAAATTGTCCTACTCATGGTTTAAATCTTTGGATGATCATTCAAAAAAATTATGCGGGATAGAATTTTGTTTCTAGAAATCTCTTATATTTAGCCGCGGGTGGTACTAATATTGTGGAAAACTATTCACAATGGCATACCGAAAGAGCGCCTACTAATAAAAAGTCAATTCGGTTGCTTGAGTGAAAAAGTTGATGCTCTTATGAAAATGGTTTCTAGTAAAGGTGCTCCTATTGATCCTAAATATGTGCCTTTGTCTACTTTAATTGAGAAAAATAGTTATGCCATCGATGTGAATTTAATCTCGTAGAATAATTTCAACAACTATGCTTATAGAGGTAATTTTAATCCTAGGCCTTTTCCTGGAAATTCCTCTAATAGTAAGGTGATTCCTATGGTAATCCTTCCTACAATAATAATAGGAATACCTCTGATCTTGAGAATAATATTAAAGAATTTATCAATACTCAAAAGCTTTTCAATACTACGATAGAACAAAAGCTGAATAAGATTGATGATATGTCTAGAAGTATTGATAGAACTTCTCATGATGTAGAAAATCTCAAGTTGGAATTTTTTTTTGACCAAAGTTGAAGAATTAATTAAGGCTTTATATGTCTCTATGGACGAATGTCAGAAAAGAACCGCTATACTTACATATAAAACAGAATTTTTAGAAAGAGTGTTTTCTAGTGATTGCTTTCATAAAAATGATAAAGGTCTTAAGATGATTGGTGTTTCTTCTATTGATTCTTTGTTTAGAAAAATTAAAACTGATGAAAAAGGGGCTGAGGAAGAGTCAACTATAGCTAGAAGGCATCCTGATAATTCAGAGGGTGAAAATCTTGTTGATAAAATTGATAAAAGTGGGTTTGGAGATGGCCAAACTTTAACTAGTGATGTGCCCACTCTTTTGGATTACAAGGACTTTAATTATGATAATTGCTCTTTTATTGATTGTATCACTTTTTTGGAAATCCATGATAAATTCACCTCATGCCTATGAACAAAATAAAGCTTTTACTAAACATATTGTTGATGCCATGATAAAAGCTTTAGAAGAAAAGTTGGAATTAGAAGTTTCAATTCATAGAAAATTACATGATGAATGGGAACCTACTATTAAAAACTATGAGTGTTTTTCTTTGTGTGACTTGGGTGCTAGTGTTTCCACAATTTCGAATTCTTTATGTGATCTGCTTGGTCTTACTGACTTTGAAGAGTGTTCTTTAAATTTGCACTAAGAGGATTCCACTGGTAGAAAACCTTTGGGAAGAATTAATGATGTTCTTATTCTTGCTAATACAAATTATGTTCCCATTGATTTTATTGTTCTTGATATTGGTTGCAATATGTCTTGTCCCATTATACTTGGTACACCATTTTTGCGCACTATAGGTGTCGTGATTGATATGAAAGAAGGGAACATTGAATACAAATTTCCCTTGAGGGAGGGTATGGAACACTTTCCTAGAACAAGAATTAGGCCACCAAAGATGACAATACTTGAGATATATGTGTTATGCCTAGATAGGGGCGTAAAATCATAGCGCTTGTTGGGAGGCAACCCAACTTGTATCTTTTTGCTTTTGTTTTTCTTGTTGTTTTCCAATAAATACACCATTATGCCTCTGGTTAGATGTGTTTTTGTGGTTTAAATTAGTGTTTGTGCCAACAAAGCCTTTGGGATGATTTGTTTGATAGTTGATTTGATTGCGTTGAAAATCAGGAACTTTTTGCGTCAGTCCCAAAATTGTTGATAGCTACTGGAACGTGATGAATTCTTGAATGTTTTACTCGTTATCAATATAATTTTTTTTCCAAGTTGTCCTAATTTTTCATAATTTAAGAGTTACAAATGTATGACTAAAATTTGCATCTTTACAGACTGCTCTGTTTTCGACCGATTCTGTTTTCGTTGTGTTATGGGCTTTTTCAATGAATCTATGGTTTCTTTTGAAGAGTTTAATCCATGGAAAAGAGAGAATACAACAGATATAATGCAATAACACAATATGAATTGGTTTGCTAGAAGAGTTAAATTAAATATTGGTTTTGTTATACTAACGGATCTCACAAAGTTTTGTTGAGTTTTGTGTGATTGAAGTTTCCAAGTTTTGGGTGAGATCATGATGGATGGATAAATAAGGAGTAGCAAAATCCTAAGCTTGGGGATGCCCGAGGAACCCCAAGATAATATTCAAGAAGTATCAAGCAAATAAGCTTGGGGATGCCCCAAGTGTCATCCCCTCTTTCTTCTAACGACGATCAGTATTTTACTTGGAGCTATATTTTTATTTGTCACAGATCATGTGTTTTGCTTGGAATGTCTTGTATGATATGAGTATTTGCTTGGTTTGCTTTTTATTTTGTGTCATCTATCCTTGCTGGACGCAACTACTTGAGAAAGCCAAATTATGATATGTTCGCTCTTTATGCTTCACTTAATTTTTTTTTGAGATCTATGGAATTTCTCTAGTGCTTCGCTTATATCTTTTTGAGCACGGTCTGCTTTAATATTTTTGAAGAAATTCTCTCATGCTTCACTTAGATTTATTTGAGAGTTGGTATATTTTTGAAGAAATTCTCTCATGCTTCACTTAGACTATTTTGAGAGGAAGAAAATTTTATGCTCATGTTCTTCACTTAGATTTGTTTGAGCTTATCAAAAGCAACATATGAAACTAGTCCCAAAGTGAGAGATATCCAAGAGGGATATAATAAAAACATCCATGAAGATCATTGGACAAAATAAACTTGATTCTTTGTAATAGTTTTGAGATATGATGATATTTGTAGGATCGAAAGTAGGTCTAGAGGGGGTGATTAGACTACTTGACCAAATAAAATCTAACATTTTCCCAATTTTAGTTGTCGGAAGATATTAGCAATTAGCACAAGTCAAGCAATCGACCTACACGTGCAATTATAAGAGCGTAGTAGGGGAAAGTTAACCATTTCATATGATGGTAAAGGGGAAGGGATTGCAGAGTGCAAGCGCAATGAAGACACGGAGATATTTGGCATGGTTCCGATAGGTTGTGCTATCGTCCATCCACGTTGATGGAGACTTCAACCCACGGAGGGTAACGGTTGCGCGAGTCCACGGAAGGCTCCACCCACGAATGGTCCACGAAGAAGCAACCTTGTCTATCCCACCATGGTCATCGCCCACTAAGGACTTGCCTCACTCGGGTAGATCTTCACGAAGTACGCAATCTCCTTGCCCTTTCAAACTTCTTGGTTCAACTCCACAATCTTTTCAGAGGCTCCCAAGAGACCCCTAACCAATCTAGTAGACACCACTCTCCAAAAAGTAATAGATATTGTGATGATGATGAACTCCTTGCTCTTGTGCTTCAAATGATACTCTCCCCAACACTCAACTCTCTCTCACATATTTCGATATTGTGGAAATATGATTTGAGTGGAAAGCAACTCGGGGAAGGCTAGAGATTAATATTCTTGTGGTAGGATTGGTATATCTTGGTCTTAACACATGAGTAGGTGGTTCCCTCTCAGAAAATGTGTGCTGGAAGTGTAGGCACGTTCTGATGGCTCTCTCACAAATGGAGAAGGGGGTGGAAGGGTATTTATAGCCTCCACACAAAATCCAACTGTTACACACATTTGACCTAACTCAGTTGGACCGAATAGAAGAACTTGGTGAGACCGATTCAATTTAAAATGTGAATGTTAGGAATCTCGGTGGGACCAATAGGAACAACTCGATGGGACCGATGTACTAGGGCTACGGCAAAACATAAACTCAGTGGCACCAATTGCGTCAACTCGGTGAGACCGAAGTTATGCGATAAGGTAACATAAAAAATGTCAAGCCAACTCCGTGTGACCGATTGATATCTCGGTGAGACCGAAATAATTGCAACAGACAATAGAGAGTTGGCAAGGACATCTCGGCGAGACCGAGATTCGTATCGGTGTGACCGAGGTGTTAGGGTTTCTGGCAGTGGCTATGTCATATGAACTCAGTGGCACCAGATAGGAAATTTTGGTGGGCCTGAGTTTGACTTTGGGTTTTGGAAATATTTGGAATGAGAAAATGGTTGAGGTTTTTGGAGCAATATCACTAAGAATTTGAGCAAGTAGACCATTAAGCAACACCTCATCCCCTATTAATAGTAAGCTTTCCTATTGACTCAATGTGATCTTGTATAACCAAAACAAAGGTGAAGGGTCTTGAGCTTTTGCCAATATGTGTCCTTATAATTTTGAGGGGTCCACATGTCTAGTCCATGCCATGCCATTAATTGAACTTTCTAAAATATCAAACTTGAATGGATATTAGTTCAGTGAGCTATATGTTGTTATGAATTACGAAAACCACCCGGGGATTAGTTGCACTTTCAATATTGATATGTGAGTCATGTTAATGAGTAATTATGTTTTAGTAAGAATATTGATGTTAAGGTTTGTGATTCCCTATGAAATCACGAAAGTCAATAGATATGCAATGAAATTGCATCCTACTTGTGGTGCATTATTCAATGTTAATTATGCTCAATGCTCGCTCATGTGATTTTTCGTTTCTTGGTTGGTTGCTTCTTAATCTATTTGCTAGCGTCCACTTGTACTAAGTAGAAATACTACTCGTGCATCCAAAATCTTTAAACCCAGTTTTGCCTTATGAGTCCACCATACCTACCTATATGCGGTGTTTCCTTCCCGTTCTAAGAAAATTTGTATGTGCCACCTCTAAATTTCAAAAGAAACTTCTCTTTTGCGTGGCCGTACCTCTCATGAGGCGGTGAGGGGTGGCTGATATTTTTCCATGCTAGATGTGCTATTCTCAAGATGAGTGTTTATTCACTTGTCATTGCACGGGAGTGCAGCGCTAATAGGGATGTCATGTCCCAAAATGAAGAATGAATTTTACTTTATGTTGTCAAATAGTAAATTCATTGGAAAGTGTTGGTATGGAGGGCACCCGTGGATACAGTTAGCCATGGATTGTGAAAGAATGGTGGAAAAAGGAATAAACTTTATTTTCTGGTTGGGAACCTCCTATGATGTATCTAACATGGAAAGTATTGGAAACTCTTAGTCATTTTCGTTGACGGGAAAAGTATGCCTCTAAAAAAAATATCTATCAATTTAAGCTTTGAGCTCTGGCACCTCTACAAATCCCTACTTCCCTCTGTGAAGGGCCTTTTTATTTACTTTATGCATTTTTTATTTTTATTTGACTCTCCATCTTGTCTTGTAAAGCACCAACTAAGGGGCACTATGATCGTACTTGAGCATTAGATGTAGCTAATATGCAAGTGTGTTTCATGAATGGATCAATGACTGAGCATGATGGGCTAGGGATAACTTGCTTTCGTATTCGTATTTTGAAAGACATGGTTGCTTATTGATATAATTGAGTATTAAGGTCTTCATGTCAAAACTACACTATTGCTTTGAACCATATAAAATTCCAAATGTCCATGCTACAAAAGAAAAGAATATGTGATGAACATGTTAGGCAACATTCCACATAAAAAATTCTCTTTTTATCATTTACCTACTCGAGGACGAGCAAGAGTTAAGCTTGGGGATGTTGATACGTCACCAATGTATCTATAATTTTTTATGGTTCCATGTTGTAATATTATCTTTCTTGGATGTTTTACAATCATTTTATAGCAACTTTATATCATTTTGTTGGACTAACCTATTGACATAGCGCCCAGTGCCAGTTGCTGTTTTTTTCTTGTTTTTTACTTCGCGGAAAATCAATACCAAACGGAGTCTAAATGCAGTGAAACTTTTTGGAGAATTTTTTTGGACCAGAAGACACAAGATGGGCCAAAGAAGTACCAGCGGGGGCTCCGAGGGGAGCACAACCCACCAGGACGCACCTGGGCCCTTTAGCGCGCCCAGGTGGGTTGTGCAAACCTCGGTGGCCTCCTGCACCGCATCCTCACTCTATGAATACCCCAGTATTCCTGAAACCCTAGGGGAGTAGACGAAATTTTATTCCAGCCGTTGAAAGTTCTAGAACCATGAGATCTAATCTAGAGCCCTTGTCCGGCACTCCGCCGGAGGGGAACACGGTCATAGAGGGGTTCATCATCCTCATTGCTGCCTCTCCGATACTGCGTGAGTAGTTCACCTCAGACCTACGGGTCCGTAGGAAGTAGCTAGATGGCTTGTTCTCTCTTTGTTTCTCAATACAAAGTTCTCTTAGAGATCTATTCGATGTAATAACTTTGTGCGGTGTGTTTGTTGGGATCCGATAAATTGTGAGTTTATGATCAGATTTGTCTTGTTTTAATATACATGCTTGATTATTATAGCCTTGTATTTCTTCTCCGATATTTAGCTTTGTTTGGCCAACTTGATCTATTTATATGGCAATGGGAAGAGGTGCTTTGTGATGGGTTCGATCTTGGGATGTCCTTTTCGAGTGACAGAAGGGGTAACAAGGCACGCAAGTATGTTGCTATTAAGGATAGAAAGATAGGGTCTATTCCTACATCAATAGATCTTGTCTACATCATGTCATCATATTTATTGCATTACTCCGTTTTTCCATGAACTTAATACACTAGATGCATGCTGGATAGCAGTCGATGTGTGGTGTAATAGTAGGAGAGATCCTACTGACTTCAGTTAAATCAAAAAAGGTATCAGTACTGTCGGATTCAGGGCTCCGCAAAACCCTACTAGGTTCGAACTCTGGGGTGCATGCAAAGATCTCAACCTCGCCAATCTATCTACTCGTCGTCTCACGAACTAGCATGATGAGCAAGAATGTAAAAGAGACACGAGACAGTTTATCCTGGTTCAGGCCACCTAGCGGTGAGTGGCCCTACTCCAGCAATATGGTTGATTATCCTCGAGATGGGTTGTGGATGAACTAGAACAGTGAGTGAACTACCTCCGGAGGAGATGTGTTCTTGGGCTCGGTAGATCTCGTGAGCTTGTCGGGGTGGAATGGATCTGATCCCTTTGATGGGTAGTGGCTATCCTACTTATATAGTGGCCTTGGTCCTCTTCCCCGAAATGTTTGGCAGGAAGGGATGCCACAACGGCCAATTTAGAAGGGGGACAACTAGTACATCTTATCCTGACTAAAGGTGGTCTTCACCTGCAAAGCCTCTGACGCTGACGCCATGGTGGGCTCGGAGATGACCTCCGTCCTACCGTCTTGGCGGTCTTGGTCTTGTTGCACTGGAATGGACCTTTGGCAGATTCCTCGGGACTCTGCATCTGAGCCCGCTTCCTTAGCACCAAAGAGGAAACTGTTGTACTGCGCACGCTTGTGCCTCCCTGGCCTTGTTGTAGTGGCTTGCGTCATGCACACCTCGCGAGGTGGGGGTTGCATAGAGTTCTCCGCTCCTCGGGAGCTAGCTAGACGCGGCTGCCCCTTCTGGAGGTCTTGGTGTCGTCCGCCCCGAGAGGCTCGGTCCCTCTCGAGGGTCTTGAGTGCCGATGTTGAAGATGGGCCGTACCAGGCCTGAAAAAGAGCCACGCCATGGGCCGTAGGCATGCAAGTCTGGGTACCTGTTTCCTTGAACGCCGACAGCATCCCCCGGGCCCAAGGCGCGCTCGGACTTGGCTTCGAGGCAAAGCCAAAGGGCAAGGGAGAAGCGCCGCGGGCCCCAATCGCCTACGGTCCTGGTCTACGCATGGCGCTTGGATTTGACGTGGGCGTGTCCACTTCCCCATGTCGCCTCGGCAACCGTTCGACTTAACTGGAGCCTGCTGCATGCAGAAAATGATCATCATTACCTGTGATCGTGGGGGCTGATGGTTTGCCTCCCTCTTTGTTTGAATGAGGAGGGGCAGGATCCCCTCCGCTCATCTCCATCTCCTCGCCGCTCGCTCCTTCTCACTTCAGGCACTATGGCGTCACCAAGGAAGCTCTCCGCCGCGCAGAAAGGCAAGGCCCCCAACGAGGGCCCGAACGCTCCTCTAATCAAAAGGGGCCGCGGGCGCCCCCATAAGTACGTTGCTTCCCCAACCGTGCTTTCTCGGGGTGTGGGCATGCTTCTCCGCGCTCGGCTGTTGCCTTCGAGAGTAGCAGCGACACTTCTTCATGCAGAAGGGGCCGTGGTGGACGGGTGGTCTCTACAACGAGGGGGAGCGCGCCATGGTCGTTCACCCTTCACGGTCACGCTTCCGCTCGGTACACGCCTCCTCGGAGTTCGTCGTGTGGTCGGAGAGGCCCGCCAGCACCTTGCTCCCACTCCAACACTTCTTCACGAGGTCGTTCTCGAGAAGGCTCGACGATCTATGGCTTCAAGCTAACGGTGTTGCAGCAAGGCCTAGTGCGTGAGGGTTGAGGTTGCTACTGAGGGCCGTGCGTCCTTGACCCACGGCTGGCAGACGTTCGCCTACTCGCGGGGCTTGAACGAGAGGTGCACCCTCCACTTCAAGTATGACGGCCTCGCGACCCTCTACGTGAGGGCATTCGGAGAGGACGACCGGCGCGGGGGTTGCTGCCCCGAGGGAGACAGCGCCGATGGAGAGCTTGCCCTTGGTGACGTCCACAACTCCTCCAGTGATGATGGCTCCTCCTCCGGGGAGAATGCAAACAACAGCGGTTCCGGTAAGCCGCCATACCGTCGGGTCAGGTACGGGGGAGGCGATGAGGGGCCTCACCGTGGCGCCACGGTGAAGGAGGAGGAGAGCTCAGACTGAGCATGAAGGGTCTCCGGAGCTGGGCCTTAGGGGCCGCTGCTGTTGCGCGGGCCGTTTTTCTTTAACCTTTCCTTTCTCCTGCATTTTGAGAAAAAGGTGGAGGGTCCCGCTAGGGCAGTGACTTATCTCAATAAATTCGCGGTAGCTTCCCGCCTCGTTAGGGTGAGCTCTTCGTCACTCAGTGAAGTCCCCTTTGCTGTCTACTCGGTAGCTGCTGGCCTCGGGAGGCATCATAGAGCTGCACGATTGTTAGGAGAATCATCAGGTATCTTGCCCTTCCTTGCGTGAGCCCTTAGGCATGGGCCAGCCGTGGCTTAGTTCACCGCGTCGCGGTACCCGGGGGGTCCGGACTTTTGAAAAGGGTGCGTAAGTCACGAGCTCGTTCGAGGGCTCCTCGCAAGATCAAAGGTAGTGTGTTTGCGGCGCTGGCAAGCACATCGCACGCACACGACTGCCTATGTAGCCCCCGCGTGAGGCACACGAGGGAGAGCGATCGGAAACTATCATTCTCCCTGATCCGAGACAAAATGGCGAGCGAATAAAAGGAGGGAAACCTAACTAGGCAATCGAGAAATGCCAGAACTCCAAGTTCCATTAAGATGTTGCAAATCAACTACAGAAAGCAAGCAAATGAACAACCGCCTCCGGCACCTAGTCTAGTCTTCTCACCAGCCCGGAGCTAAGTGCTGCCACCAGGACATGTGAGGGAGCACCCGAGGCCCGAGGGCGGCACTCCGGAGACTTCCGGACGTGCACAACCCCACTCATTATTACGTGAGAGTGTCACGAGCGGAGACCTTCACGGGAGCAGGGCCTTGCCTCATGGGTAGAACTTTCGGAGGTGTTGGATGTTCCAGGCACTCTGGATGGGGACTCCATATTGCGTCTCCAGGCGCACGGCGCTTCTACTTCTCGAGCTTGCGTTGTATTCCCTCGAAGATGAAAGGGTGATGTAGCACAGTAGAGTAAGTATTTCCCTTAGTTTTTGAGAACCAAGGTATCAATCCAGTTGGAGACCACGCGCGAGTCCCTCGCACCTGCACAAACTAAATAAGAACTTCGCAGCCAACACGATAAGGGGTTGTCAATCCATTTACGGTCACTTACGAAAGCGAGACCTGATATATAGGATAGTTTGATATTTTTTGATATTTTGGATATAAGAACAGAAAGTAAATAAAGCAACATAAAGTAGATTGTATATTAATATGTTGAGAATAGACCAAGGGGGCCTAGGTTTCACTAGTGGCTTCTCTCATGATAGCAGAATTCTACGGTGGGTGAACAAATTACTGTCGAGCAATTGCTAGAAAAGCGCATAGTTATGAGAATATCTAGGCATGATCATTATATATAGGCATCACATCCGTGACAAGTAGACCGAAACGATTCTGCATCTACTACAATTACTCCACACATCGACCGCTATCCAACATGCATCTAAAGTATTAAGTTCATAAGAACAGAGTAATGCTTTAAGCAAGATGACATGATGTAGAGGGATAAACTCAAGCAATATGATATAAACCCTATCTTTTTATCCTCGATGGCAACAATACAATACGTGCCTTGCTACCCCTACTGTCACTGGGAAAGGACACCGCAAGATTGAACCCAAAGCCAAGCACTTTTCCCATTGCAAGAACTATAGATCTAGTAGGCCAAACCAAATCGATAATTCGAAGAGACTTGCAAGGATATTATAATCATACATAAAAGAATTCAGAAAAGAACCAAATATTTCTCGTAGATAATCTTGATCATAAACCCACAATTCATCGGATCTCGAGAAAGACCCCACAAAAAGATTACATCGAATGGATCTCCTTGAAGACCGAGGAGAACTTGGTATTGAGATCCAAAAAGAGAGAAGAAGCCATCTAGCTACTAACTATGGACCTGAAGGTTTGTGGTAAACTACTCTCAACTCATGGTGAGGCAATGGTGTTGATGTAGAAGCAGTCCAGGGAAAATCACCCCTTCGGCAGAGCTCCAGAATAGGGCCCAAGATGGGATATCACGGGAACAGAAGGTTGCGCCGGTGGAATTAGGGTTTTCTCTGTTGCCTCGATGTTTTCAGGGTACATGGGTATATATAGGAGGAAGGAGGGCATCGGGGGAGCCAGATGGGGCCCACGAGGGTGGGGGCATCCCCTGTAGGAGGGGGCGTGCCCTGGACCCTCATGGCCGCCTCCTTCGTTCCCTCGCGTGTACTCCATTTCTTCTGTGTTGATATCATTCCAAAAGTAACTCTCGCGAATGTTTCATTCCGTTTGGACTCCGTTTGATATTCCTTTTCTGCGAAACCCTGAAATAGGCAAAAAAAACAGCAATCTGCACTAGGCCTTTGGGTTAATAGGTTAGTCCCAAAAATAATATAAAAGTGTATAATAAATCCTATTAAACATCCAAAACATAATATATAATAGCATGGAACAATCAAAAATTATAGATACGTTGGAGACGTATCAAGCGCTAGGCCTAGAGACGCAAGTGATTCTGAACGGGGCCTCCCACATGGGCGCGAGCTTATGCATCCCTTCCCTGGAAAGCAGCCACCTCAGGATGAGGTCGCCTACCTCGAGCTTCCTGGAGCGGATGTTGCGGCACTGATACCGTCGCAGCGCTTGCTTGTTCCTTGCCGCCCGGAGCTAAGCTTGATGACGACGTTCCTTCCCTAGCACATGGTCAACCCCCCGCGTGGCATCCTGGCGTGCTTCGTCATACGCCAAGACCCGTGTGGAGCGATGCTTGACCTCGTGTGGGAGAACCGCTTCGGCGCTATACAAGAGGAAGAAAGGAGTTTCTCCGGTTGGCTTGGTCGCGGTGGTGCGGATGGACCACAACACGGACTGGAGCTTGTCCAACCAGCCCCTGCCATAGGCCTCGAGCTTCTTCTTGAAGTTTCTTTTCTTGAGGCCCCTCAGGACCTCTGCATTTGCATGCTCGGCCTAGCCGTTGCTCCTGGGGTGTGCACTAAGGCGTAGCATATCTGTGTACCAAGGTTAGCATTCTATGTTTTGAAAAGGTTGCTAGTGAACTGCGAGCCGTTGTCAGTGATGATGCGATTTGGGACCCCGAAGCGGCTCACGAGGCCCTTGATGAACTTGACTATCGAGCCAGCCAGGATGGTACAGACGGCTTCCACCTCCGCCCACTTGGTGAACTTGTCGATGGCAACATAGAGGTAGCGGTAGCCCCCAGGCGCCCTGGGGAACGGGCCAAGGATGTCCAGCCCCCAGACCGTGAATGGCCAGGACAGCAGGATGGTCTGGAGGCCCTGTGCAGGCTGGTGGATCTGTTTTGCATGAAATTGACAGGCTTCGCAGGACCTTACTAGTTTTGTGGCGTCGTCGAACGCCGTGGGCCAATAGAATCCGCTGCGGAATGCCTTTCCCACGAGGGTTCATGAGGAGGAGTGGTGCCTGCATTCTCCGCCGTGTATGTCTTCCAGCAGCACATGTCCCTGCTCCTTGGATAAGCATCACAGGGACACATCGTTCGGCCGCCTTCGGTTGAGCTCGCCGTCTTGAAGGCAGTACACGGTGGCTTGCCGCAACACGCGCTATACTTCTTATTCTTTCTCCGGAAGGGTTCCTTGGAGCGGGTATGCCTTGAATTCCTTAGTCAACACCACTCCTGAGGCTCCAGTGCGAGGAGAAGGTGGGCTCCCGAGGCTGGCCCGCAAGCTGGTGCACCTGAGGTGGGCTCTTGCGGGAGCTCCTCCCAAGGCGTTGCCGGCTTGATAGTGGGAGGAGCTACTGATGGCCTGAGGAGTCGCTCTTCAAATACGCTGGGTCTTGTGGCAAGCGCCGGGATCCCTTTTGGCAATGTCGTCTGCCTCCTTGTTCGTGCCACGCGATACGTGTTAATTTCCAACCCCAGGAACCGCTTCTCAATCTTCTGCACTTCCTCAAGGTATGCTTCCATGTGCTCGTCATTTGGTGTGTATGTCTTGTTGGAGAAGTTGACCAGGAGCTAGGAGTCGCCTTTGATGGTGATGCGTTTTACCCCCAGCGCTGCAGTAGGCTTGAGGCCGGCGATCAGGCCCTCAATACTCTGCGATGTTGTTGGAGACCTTCTCGCCAGGAGGCATAGCTGCACGGCGTAGTAGAACTTCTCTTTGGTGGGCGAGATATGCATGACTCCAGCCCCCGCGCCGCGCGAAGGCCCCATCAAAGTACATGACCCATCCATCTGGGGCTTCGTCTCCAGGGGTGAGGGTGAGGTCCTCGCTCACCTCCTGACCTGGGGTGTCTGTCCATTCCGCCATGAAATCAGCGAGGGACGCTCCTTTGATGATCTAGGTCATGCTGAATTCCAGCTCAAACGCCTGCAGTTCAATGTTCCACTGACGACTCTTCCTGCTACTTTGGGGCTCTGGAGTACCCTTTCAAAGGGTTATACTAAGACAACCTTGAATGGGGTGACCATGGAAGTAATGATGCAACTTACATGAGGCCACTAGGAGCGCTATCAAGAGCTTCTGCGGCATAGGGTAACGGGCCCACACGTCGTGTAGTACTGTGCTGATCAAGTATACCGGGTGCTTGATGAGGGCGGATGTGGCTGTAGCGTCCTATCGCTCCAGAGCCGGAGGGTCTCCGGCGCCCTCACTGCCCATCGAGGCTTCCGGGGCCCCTAGCATACCGTCCTCACGAGCCTTACCATCTTGAAGGTCCCCCGTTGTCTCCTTGGCTCTTTCATGAACTCGCACTGCCCCAACTAAACCCGAGCCGCCTTGCTTCTTCAGGTTATCAATTTGGCGCCCCTCCCAGATCGCCACTAGTGCGGCATTGGCTGAATGCGGCGTGGCGGCCAGATAGAGCACCAAGGTCTCGCGGAGACGCGGTGCCACCATCACCGGGGGACTGGTGAGATGCCTCTTTAAGTCCTCGAAAGCAGCGTCTGACTCAGGATTCCATTCGAATGTGCCTTTCCTCGTCATCCGCTTGAAGAAAGGGAGAGCGCGTTCCCCCAGCTTAGATATGAATCGGTCAACCGATGTCATGCTGCCTGCCAGGTTCTGCATCTCCTTGAGGGTCTTTGGTGGGCTCATCCTTTCAATAGACTTGACCTTCTCAGTGTTAGCCTCTATCCCTCTGTGTGACACCAAGAAACCTAGGGGCTTGCCCGATAGGACGTTGAACACACATTTTTCGGGGTTGAGCCGCAAGTCCACCTTGCGCATGCTGGCGAAGGTTTCTTCCAAGTCGACAATGAGGGTTTTGGCCTCCTGAGACTTCACCACTATGTCATCGACGTATGCTTCTATGTTCCTCCCGAGCTGCCCGCCAGGTCGGTGTGCATCAGTCACTGGAAAGTTTCTCCTGCGTTGAGCAACCCGAATGGCATGCAGTTGTAGCAGTACACCCCGCAGGGGGTCAGGAAAGCCGTCTTCTCAACATCTTGTACCGCCATCTTGATTATATGATAGCCAGAGAAGGCGTCCACGAAGCACAACAGGTCGCACTCAGTGGTAGAATCGACGATTTGATCAATGCGCGGGATAGGGAAAGGGTCTTGAGGGCAAGCCTTGTTGAGGTTGGTGAAGTCGACGCACATACGCTCCTTTTGGCCTTTCTTGGGGACGATAACCGGGTTCGCGAGCCATTCTGGATGGCGCACTTCATGGATGCACCTGTTTCGAGTAGCTTGCAGACCTCTTGAGTGATGAACGCATGATTCTCCTGAGCTTGTCGTCTCGCTTTCTTCTTCATAGGGCGTGCATTCGGGCACACCGTCAGGTGGTGCTGGATCACCTCGCGCGAGACTCTGACTAGGTCCACCGACTCCCATGCGAACACCTCCTTGTTTGCGCGTAGGAAATTGACCAAACCCTGTTCCTGGTCTGCGGGGAGGCCTTCCCCTGTGGTGAAGGTGGGGCCCAGCTCCCCGTTTTCATCCACCTGCACCTGCTTCGTTTCCGCCCGATCTTGAGAGAACAACTGCTTCTTTTTAGCTGGGGCAACCCTTGGGGCCTCTAGCACCCCTACGTCGTGAGCCCGCATGGCTGCTATGAACCCGTAGGCCAGCTTGAGTGCTTGAAGCGTGTCCTTGGTGTCTCCCGGCATAGTGAGGATGCTACTGCTTCCCGGCATCTTTATAAGGTTGTATGCGGGATGGGTTGCCGCCATGAACTTGGCCAGCGCTGGGTTACCGAGGATGGCATTGTACAACAAGTTGATACGTGCGATGTCGAAGTCGATGAGCTTGATGTGGTAGTTGTGGCGCATGCAGAAGATGACTGGGAGGCAGATCTGTCCCATGGGGCTGATGGAACCATAGACGACCCCGGAGAAACGCTTGGTGGGGAGGAGTTGCTCACAAGGTACATGGAGGAGGTTGAACGTCTCTACAAAGAGGACGTTCAGGCCGGCTCCACCGTCGATGAGTGTCTTAGTGATGGCCACGTAGCATATAGTGGATGTACAGAGCATGGGGAGCACGCCTGCCCCCACTGCGGACTCGGGATGGTCGCCGGAGTCAAAGGTGAGGTCGGACATGGGCGCCACCCAGCCCGGGGGCGAGCACATGGCGCTGCTTGCCGTTTGAACTGCTTGATGTGCTGGTCCGACGCTGTTGAATAGGCCGCACAAATCTTCCCAGGAAGCAACTGAGGCCTCCGGCAAGTTCAAGAACCATGCGCGTGGCTCCCCTACGAGGGCCATGGGGAGCCAGTTTGCCATCATCTTGTCGTCGCCGCCGGCATCTCGGACGTCTTCCGCATAGGCTTGGAGGAACACCACAGGGTCTATCGTGCTGTTGTACCACGGCGGCTGGGCCGACTGGAACCTTGGTGGCCACTGCACACGACGCAAAGCGGGGGAGAGGGCTCGGATGCCCACCCTGTCCACAAATGTCGCCCGCGGTTCGACGAGCGGAGTGATGCCCGCCATGCGTGGAGCTGTATGGCGTGGAAGGAGCACAACGATGAGGGGAGTAGATCCTCAACACGCACCCCTACCTGGCGCGCCAAATGTCGGATTCAGGGCTCCGCAAAACCCTACTAGGTTCTAACTCTACGGTGCGTGCGAAGATCTCAACCTCGCCTATCTATTTACTCGCTGTCTCACGAACTAGCACGATGAGCAAGAATGTAAAAGAGACACGAGGCAGTTTATCCTGGTTCAAGCCACCTTGAGGTGAGTGGCCCTACTCCAGCAATATGGTGGATTAGCCACGAGATGGGCTGTCGATGAACTAGAACAATGAGTGAACAACCTCGAGAGGAGAGGTGTTCTTTGGCTCGGATGAGCTGGTGGGCTTGTCGGGGTGGAATGGATCCGATCCCTTTGATAGGTGGTGGCTATCCTACTTATATAGTGGCCTTGTTCCTCTTCCCCAAAATGTTTGGCTGGTAGGGATCCCACAATGGCCAATTTTGAAGGGCGACAACTAGTACATCTTATCCTGACTAAAGTGGTGATGACCTCCGTCCTGCCGTCCTGGCGGTCTTGGTCTCGTTGCACTGGAATGGAAACTTTTGGTAGATTCCTTGGGACTCTGCGTCTGAGCCCGCTTCCTAACACCAAAGACGGAACTGCTGCACTGCGCCCGCTGGCACCTGCCTGGCTTTGGTCGTCATGGCTTGCTTCATGCAAACCTCGCGAGGTGGGGGATTGCATAGAGTTCTCCACTCCTCGGGAGCCAGCTAGATGAGGCTGCCCCTTCTAGAGGTGTTATTGTCATCCGCCCCGCGAGGCTTGGTTCCTCGCGAGGGTCTTGAGTGTCAAGGTTGAAGATGGTTGTACCAGGCGTGAAAAGGAGGCACGCCGTGGGCCGCAGGCTGGCAAGTCTGGGTATCTGGTTCCCAGAACGCCGACAAGTACAAGATGAGTAATTACATCAGGGGTAAGCCAGAGGGATGGGGAGTTAGATACAACCCATCAATGGGCAAGCCAGGGAGGAAAATACACTCTAAACCATGCTATGGTTGATCGCGATAACCCTAGGTTCAAACCCAGGCTTTTTGTGAACGAGAGCTCCAAAGTCCTTTTTAAACCGATCAGCCCAACTTTTGTAGGAGTTAGGGATTCTTCTGAAGTATTTATTATTTCTCTCCGTCCACAAACTCCAAGCTGCAGGGGCGAAGCACTGAGTGAATATTGCCCCCTGCCACGACGCCTTGCCGGTATGAATTTTGTGCATCATGTCTCCTTGATCCGGCCAAGTAATGTTGAGTTTGTTCCAGCATGACACACTAAATAGGCAGTGAAAGAACAGTTGTTTGACCATTTCCCTGGCTCTGGTATCACATAGCATGCATCTTAGACCATTCCCGATATTATAGTGTGTCCTATGCAACATGTCCCTTGTGTTCATCCGATCAGCCAGTAATAACCACAGGAAAACCTTTATTTTCATAGTCCATTTGGATTTCCAAATCAGGCAAAATTCGGGGTCTACGTGGACCACCCTGAAACAAAATTTGTAGAATCTCTTGGCCATATACGCTCCCCAGGGGCATCTCCAAGAATTGTGTTGTGTGGTTAAACTCACCTCTACAGACAGAGACTGTATCTGTCGTAGCTCATCTCTCGCCTGGACAGAGAGCGGCAAGTGGAATAATTGATCAAGCGACGAACATGTCAAGACTGAGTGAACTGAACTATCTGGTGATTTAGCAAATGATGCAGCCCAGGGGTAGGCTTTTTTCAAACCTGGTCAAGCCAAAGAACTTTCCAAAACAACACGGCTTCTCCCATCCCCACCGATTCCTTAGTGATACCTCTGTAAATCCCACTTAATTTCATCAGTTCCCGTAACCAAAAGGACCCACATGTGTCTGAAGCATGAGGTATGCTTTGAGTATAGTACGATTCCCGTACCAGCTCTACCCACGGCATATCTGCATGGTTGTAAAATTTGTGCAATTGTTTGAGAAGGAGACCAGTGTTCTGAAGTTTGATATCAATGATTCCAAGCCCTCCTTTGTCCTTCGGTTTGCATACAATGTTCCATGCAGCAAGCGACTTACATTTGAACTCTTCCCCTTGTTTCTTCCTCCATAAGCAATACCTACGGAGTTTGTGCAGATGCTCAACGATTTTGGTTGGAAGCCTGATAGAGCACATTGCACATATATCCGAGGAAGATAACACAAAATTAACTAGCTGAAGTTTGGCTCCTTGTGAGATCAAACAGAGTGTGGTTGAGAATCTCCTTTCCATGGAGTCAACCCGCGGCATCATGCCTAGCACAGTGGGCTCGATGGTGCCCAACGGCAAGCCTAGATAGGTGAAAGGCATCTTCCCACTAAGCATTGTAGCAAGTCGGTGCGCTGACTTTTGGGGAAGCCGTACTAGTTCTTATGGTGGGTCAACATTGTTAGGAATGAGTTGACTTTTGGAAATTGATTTTTAGGCCAATGGATTGGGCATAGTCCATAAGGATACCTTTCATGTGTGCCACCTAGATGAAGTCCGCTGGCATGAGGATGATCTTATCATCAGCACACTGAATCGTAGGGTAATCTATAGAGCCACGGGAAGGGATGGGAGGCATCAGGTGGTGCTTACTAGCTGCATCATTAATACGTGCCTGCAGGAGATCAGCTGCCAGAACGAAGATTAACGGGGACATGGGTTCTCCCTGGCGCACCCCACATTTAATGGAACTGCCTACCTGGAGTCCCATTTTGGAGCACTGCAGATTTTCCAGAGGACAAAATGCACTTAATCCATCTCAGACAACAATCATCGAAACCCATACATCTAATAATCTCCAACATCACAGATTGCTCGATGATGTCAAATGCCTTGGCAAAATCAAGCGTTAGCAACACCACTTTTCTCCCAGAGTTTTGGCATTGGAAGGTATACTCAAAAGCCCAAGGGATGCAGTCTTGGATCGAGCATCCCTTCGAGAAGCCGTACTGGTTCCTGTGGATGATCTTCAAAATAACTTTCTGTAGTCGGTTTGCTAGGAGCTTCATTGTCACTTTAAGGCAGCAGTTCAGTAGGGTTATAGGTATGTAATCATTAGCCGTCTTAGGGGAATTGGTCTTTGGGATCAGAGTGATGAAACCATTGTTGATGCTCTCAATGTTCAAGATGTTATCATATAAATCAAAGCACAACTGATAAAAGTCTCCCTTCATGATGTGCCAACATGTTTTAAGGAAGAGACCATTAAAACCATCCGGGCCAGGAGCACGGTCCACCCGCATATCTTTGATAATCCCATCGATTTCCTCTCTTGTGAACGGAGTTGTCAATTCCTTTAAACCATCCACTTTCTTAATTATGTCAGCAAGGGCAAACTTCATTTGAGGTGTGCTGGCTTTACGAAGTCTCTCTTTGTATGTGTCAAAGAGAATTTTCTCCTTTCCAGCATGGTCAAGGACCACCGTCCCATCTGTCTGAGTCAGAGTGGCAATCGAGTTACGCTTATATATCTCTGTGGCCATATGGTGAAAGAACTTTGTATTTTCACCACCGAACTGGATTATACACGCTGTGCATCTCTTCTTCGAATACTGGTGCTGATATGAAAGCAGATTCAGAAGGTGGGATTTTAGAATTTTTCTGAAATTTATTTTAGGTACTGAAAGTGGTATATAATTTTCTAGTTCATACACTCCTGCAAGAACCTTGTTGCTGTTTTCAATTAAGATATTTAGTTTCAGAATGCCTTTACTCCACTTCTTAAGATCATATCTCAGATTTTTGAATTTGCAGCAGAGGCGAGCATCACTAGAAACTGCATGGCACGGCTTGTCCCAGCTAGACTGAACCACCCCCAAGAAATCTTGATGCTGAGCCCAAAAACTCTCAAACCAGAAAAATTTGCTGGCAGGAATAGTTGAATGAATACAGACTGTGCATGGGATGTGGTCCGAGATCGGTTTTCCGAGTGGGAGAACAATTGTGTTTGGATAAGTTGTTGTCCAGTTCATCGAAGTGAAGAACCAATCGATCTGCTCCAGAAGAGGGTCGTGCTGCATATTGTTCCATGAGAAATGGAGGCCTTTGATTGGTAGTTCCATGAGCGACTGGGCCCGAATGAACTCATTAAACACAAGCATGTCATTAGCATTTCCACCCGATTTATTTCTAATACTAGGTGCCCGATAATAGTTGAAATCACCGAGTAATAACCAGTCCTCTCCATCAGGGATATTCAAGTCAAAGAGCCAGTTAGTGTAATTGATTCGGTCATATCCATGACAAGGTCCATATACGTTTACCAGTGTACAATTAGTAACCATTTCTGTGGAAGTAAATGAAACACCAAGGGAAATCATGAGAGAAAAGGAAGGACCCCAAAAATATTGAACTGTTCCAAATTGTCAAAATACCACCAGAAGCCCCCAACCGAGGGAACGAACAAAAACTGATCAAAACGTCTTGGGCAGATCGACTAAATGAACACTAGATCACATGACGAGCGTCTGGTTTCTTGCAGACATATAACAGCACAACCACTAGCATGAATAGCATTTATAAGCGCATTACATTTTTCAGGAGATTTCATGCCACGAAAGTTCCAACACAAAACATTCCAGAATTTATTAGGTGCCATAATAGACCAGATTAATCTAAAACTTCCTGGTATTTTGGCCTCGCTAGGAGCCTTGCTGAAGAGAGATATTGTGCCGGCACACCATAGATACTCCCCAGGATCAGCAGCGTCTACAGTGGGGTGTCTTCCATGATGTTATCTCTGGCTAACAGACTGATAGTGGGCACGACATGGGGTTTCACCCACGATTTTGGGAATCTGACATCCTTGGGCTGTGAAACTTTGAAACCATCGTACGTATTTGCTCGGGTACTCCTAAGCACCATGCTAGTGTTAAGTGGCAACGATTGTTTACCTATGTTGCGACTGGCTGTGATCTGAGCTGAACTGAAACTGGGGGCAGTTGGAACATTTTCAGTAACTTTCATGACCTGAACACTGATAGACTCACTCTGATCAGCCCCAAACTGGAGCTCTGATTTTAAATGATCGATCACCTCATTTATGGGCTACATAACTGAGTGGACAGAGCCAAAATCAAGTGGGTTGCGAATAGGCCCCAGGCCCGCAACCACCAGCATTTGCGTGTCCAGCCTAAAACCCTTGTTCTAGGCATCTACAAAGCTGGAGTTAAGATCAACTCTTTCTGGGCTTAAACCATATAGAACAGATGTACAAAATAGATCAATTTGCTTCCTGATAGATGAGAACAGTTTGAGTGGGAACATTATACCTATCTGCTCAGGTGCCGCCATAATTTTTGGAGTATATATGAGCTTCATCATACTCCCCACCCAACTCCGAAATTCCATATCCGAGCCAAACATCAATGCAGTCGTGAGGGGGAAGCGAAGAGGCCCGGTGCAATTGGAGGAAGGCACGTCATCCGTATTTGAGACTTTTTGTTTCAAAATCCAGTGTTTCCTGTGTTTCACGCCCTCCCATGTTCGAAAATTTTGGGGAGTGTTGTTACCGAGAGCAATAGAATCCTCAATAATCAATGGTGTTTCAACCAATCAAATATTTTGTTTCCAAATGAGCTTCCCTAGTGACTGATTTGTACGACCACAATTTTGGGCCAAGTGTCCCAAGAAGAAGCAGATATTGCAATGTACTCTGCTTGGGTAGAGAAAGCCCAGATGGCCCCATTGATTACAGACCAGACAGATGGAATGACCAGATGATTAGCCCATTAGGCCATCCCCTACATGGGAGCTATGGTCGTCGCGGCACATGCAAACACCATCATCAACGAGGACATGACACCGCTCACACACGAAGCCCCGACAATCATTGCTGACATGTCCTAATCGCGAGTATAAAGCACATAATTTTAACCGATTGTAAATGTATTCCTTGGTGGGCACTTCCTGGATATTAATCACACTCCTTACACTGTCATCATCATATCCCGCTTACAGAAGATACAGTATATGATTTAGCAGTAAATCTGAAATCTTGTCCCGTAATAGAGCACAATATTTATCTCCACGAAAAGAGGGAAGTCCCTGCAAAATCTCCATAATATGTGGAGTAATAAACAAACCAAATCTCAACTGATTGTCCTGCCTTGCCGGAAATGATAGTGAACCAAAACTGATATCGCTGTTGTTAGACTCTGGTAATGAATCATCGACTTTAGACTCCAGCAATGAACGGACTTTATGATGTAGCTGCAGAATACCCAATTGACAAAAAATACGGGCAGAGTCTGGCCGGATAGGAACATTAGCTTGAGATTTTAACCAGTTGGAACGAATGGTCGGTCCTTTAGACGCAGATAATTCAACCAATTCTGTATCTGCATGCCACCCACTGGACGACTCCGATCGGTTGGCCACACCTCGGGAGAGATGAAAATGACATATGAAATCTGGCCAAATATGATATTTGAGCCCATAAATGAAATGTCCAACACGATAAGAAGCCACAGAAAACGTAAATCTCCGATCACGTAATTGCATTACATTAAAACCCGAAATCAAACCACCAATGCAACATTGCAGAGCCAAACCAACTGATTCCACCGAGAGACGGAAGAAGGCCGAGGAGAATGATACCACCATAAAGAATTATGTGGCATTGGGGGAGGGTGAGAAGTGGATCGTGGATTTGAAACGCTGACGCACATGTGCCTCGACCGCAAGGCCGAGGGAGAAATCCCAATGGAGAATCCCCTCCATGAGGAACGCTCGTGAGATCTACCTAGGAGCGCCATGGGAGGGTGGGGTAGGGTGGAGGAGCACCATGCGGCGTTTTCGCTGCCTACATATGCATAACTCGCATTGTGTATCCTCTATAATGTATTTTAAAAAATATATTTTTTCAACATTGCGTACTATCAAGTCTTGTTCTACCAATCAATTACCCGGGAGGATTTACAACCCCTCTTACACATCGGGTTCCAAGTATTTTTTATTTCTGTGCAGGTACCATTTACATATGTCGGTGCAACAAACCCTGGGTCTGTTGACGTGACTGTGCACAGGCACGGGAGCAAGATTGAGGCACCATCCCAAGTCAGTGTACAAGAAACCAAGAGGTTTGAGGAACCAGCAAGCAGATCAAAGATACCATGGCCAAGCCAGAGAAGCAAGATCTCGCCAAGAGAAAGGCCTCCCTTGCCGGGTGGGTGAGCCTGGCAAGGGGCGAGGCCACCCCCAGAAGAAGACAGCCATGCATTCCGGCAGAGCTTGCCTGGACTCACAAAGGCTAAAAACATCTCACCAACCGCTCCTCCATGACTCACGTTGTCGATCAGTGCGGTGTCAAGCCGTAAAGTGACTAAGTGGCAGCCATTAGCCACACGATAGCCTCTCCCTACAGGAAAAACCCATATATGGCACTCATCCTGCGACGTGTCAAGCAAGCAGGCACATAGCTGGCAAGATAGCCCGGCAAGGCTTGTCGGGCAACCAGTGATGTGACATTAAAGCGGTGCATTTAATGTGCCCTGTCAACCCGCAGAGTTAGGTACGATAGCACCATTGCTAAAATATTAGTGCATAATGACTACTTTTCCACTACGGTGACTCCTTAATCTATAAAACGAGGCCCATGGCAACCATAGACAAGGTTAGAAGATTGGATAACTCACACACCCATACGCACGTAGTCGCTACTGTCCTGAGGCAACCCTTACGGGGCAAGTGTACTCTGCCGTGCTGTCTCACACTCGTCTACTCTTTGTGCAATGAGACGTCCGCCCGCCGAACCAGCAAGGGACCTCCTGGTCCATAGATGGCCGTTGTTTTCCCCGACATCTTTGGCACGCCAAGTAGGGTGCTTGCTTGCGCTAACCTAAAGGCCTGAGAAGTGCGTCATCTTCATCACCATCTTCATCTTCAATGGCACCATCAACCATGGCGCACAAGAAGAAACTAGCTTCTTCAGCGCGTCCGTCTACCACAAAGGCTCTGCAGCCCGCGTCTTCTAATGCCATGGGAGGTACGGAGGCTTGCAAGGATGCGGACGCTGTTAGGATGTGGTCGGAGCAGGCGGCACCCTGACCACTTCCCCTGTGGCCCACGCGGGAGCAGGAGGCACCAGAGGATAGCAACATCAGCAACACCCCGACAGCCATCCTCCCCAAGGCCTTGGCAGAGGGGTTACTCCATCTGCGCCCCTTCTGCCCATTGATGAGCACAGCCGCAACAACGACAGTCGGACCGGGCGAATCACAGTTGAAAGCACAAGTGCTCCCTGGGTGATTTTGGTAATTAATGTCAACATATCTCTTGTTGGACTAATGTTTTTATCTAGTATATTTCAGTCAAGTTCAACTGGTGGAGTGGCATGGACTAGAGGATGTGGAAACCCTTCAAGACGATAAGGACAAATGGATTGGCTCAAGCTCAAAGCTCCGGACTCTACATTTTCTAGTTTAGTGATCCAAGATCACATTGAGTCCATAGGAAAGCCAATACAATTAAAAGGGGTGAGGTGCTACTTAATGGCTTGCTTGCCCAAAATGCTTAGTGACATGCTCCAAACCCTCAACCACTTTCTCACATCCACGTATGTCCCAAACCAAAAGTCAAACTCGGCCCCACCAAAAAGATCTATCCGGCGCCACCGAGTTCATTTGACATAGCCCCTGCCAGAAACCCTAATCATTTCGGTCACACCAAAAGGGATCTCGGTCTCACCGAGATGGGATTGCAAGCTCTCTGTTGCCTGTTGCAATATTGTCGGTCTAACCGAGATGTGCAATCGCACCCACCGAGTTTGCAATGCAAACTCTCTGTTGTCTCTTTGTAACGTCTCGGTCTCACTGGAACGAGCGAATCGGTCCCACCATGTTTACCTGACCAACTCTCTTTGTACTCATTAGCAAAATCGGTCTCACTGAGTTTGTGTAATCGGTCCCACCGAGATTATGTTATGCCCTAACGCTAATAAAACCGGTCCCACCGAGTTGATCTTATCGGTCCCACCGAAATGCCTAACGGTCACATTATGAACTAAATCGGTCTTACCGGGTTCTCTAAATTGGTCCCACCGAGTTTGGTAAATTGTGTGTAGCCGTTAGATTTTGTGTGGAGGCTATATATACTCCACCACCCACTCTTCACTCGGGAGAGAGCCTTCTGAACGTACCTACACTTCCATCATTCATGTTCTGAGAGAGAACCACCTACTCAAGTGTTGAGATCAAGATATTCCATTCCTACCATATGAATCTTGTTCTCTAGCCTTCCCCAAGTTGCTTTCCACTCAAATCTTTCTTCCACTATATCCAAATCAGTGAGGCGCCGTTTGAGTGTTGGGGAGACTATCATTTGAAGCATTTGAGCAAGGAGTTCATCATCAACACACCGTCCATTCCCTTTTGGAGAGTGGTGTTTCCTAGATTGGTTAGGTGTCACTTGGGAGCCTCCGACAAGATTGTGGAGTTGAACCAAGGAGTTTGTAAGGGCAAGGAGATCCCCTACTTCGTGAAGATCTACCCCTACTGAGGCAAGTTCTTCGTGGTCGTTCGCCATGGTGTGATAGACAAGGTTGCTTCTTGTGGACCCTTCGTGGGTGAGCCCTCCATGGACTCGCGCAGCCGTTACACTTCATGGGTTGAAGTCTTCATCAACTTGGCTGTACGATAGCACCACCTATAGGAACCAAGACAAAAAACATCCTTGTCTTCACTTGTGTTTGCTCCTTCAAACACCTCCCTTTACCTTCATATGCAATTGCTTTACATTCCACTCCTACACTCTTACAATTGCATGTGTGGGTTGATTACTTGACTTGTGCTAAGTTGCTAAAATCTGCAAAGAACTAAAATTGGGAAAAGGCTAGATTTTGCTTTAGTCAAGTGGTCAAAGTTGCATGCTTTACTTCACAATACCTATATACTCTTGTTATGCATGCTTGTTGTGTATTGTGAAAGTTAAACATGTGCTAAATATCCATTATAGTATCAAGCATGTTAAAAGCTGCCACTTTTCTTACTAGAGACTATTCACCCCCCTCTAGACACATACTCTTCTCGATCCTTTCAATTGGTATCAGAGCATTGGTCTCCATTGCTTCGGTTTAATCACCATTGGAGGAAGATGGATGAGTCTACATTGGGGAGTATTAGACGTAGAGTGCTTATGCTTGATGGTGAGTACTTTCATGAATGAAAAAATGAGATGGTTGAGATCTTCAATGAATATAATTTGAACAAGTAAATTGATAATCCTTGCATGCCCCCCATTGAGAAACATGATATGGTTTGAAATCTTAGGAATGTTAATCTTATCACTAGAGGATTGCCTAGAAACTTGCTTGTATGTTTTCGAACTCTTGAATGTGCTTATACTATATGGAGATTTCTAGAGGAACGATTCCCAATTTATTCCTTGAAAAATCTGGATGAGATTCTCCATAAGTCTATTGCCTTAAATAAGATGAGTACTAGTGATCCTAAGTTTGGTGATTGTTTGTTTGAGCTTCGTGAACTCATGCGTGCCAAAGGAGATGTTGGAATAATTAGCAATATCATTTCTGAAGTCATTAGAATTCATAGAGATGAACATTTTTACGGTCATACTTCTAATGAATCAATCTCTCTGGGTGTTCATCAATCACATGACGATGAGGAACATGGATACTATGATGAGGAAGACGATAGGGACCTTGATGAACAAATGAGACATTTTGGTCTTATGGAAAATCTTGGTGGTTACGCAGCTGGAGGAATGGAATGGGTGCTTGATAGTGGTTGCACGGATCACATGACTGGAGATAACGACATGTTTGATGAGCTTGCCAGAAATGATGGTCCACGAAAGTATGTTACCATTGGTGACAACTCTAAGGGTAAAGTTTCTGGCCTTGTTAAGGTGGCCATATCCAACGATATCTCAATTAAGAATGTCATGCTTGTAGAATCTCTCGGATATAATCTTATCTCTGTGTCTAGATTAGCTGATTTTGGTTTAAATGTGATATTCACTCATGTTGATTGCCAAATCTTTCGTAGAGATAATCACAACATGGTCTTTACCGGCATTCGTAGAGGTGACCTATACATTGTTGACTTCACTACGAAAGCCCAACCTCGCACTTGTTTTATTGCTAAATCTTCTAAAGGTTGGTTGTGGCATAGAAGGTTAGGTCACGTCGGCATGCGAAATCTTGATAAGCTAATTAAAGGTGAACATATCCTTGGTATTAAAGATGTTATATTTGACAAGGAGAGACTTTCTAGTGCTTGTCAAGCAGGAAAACAAGTTGGAGGAAGACATCCCATGAAGAACATCATGACTACCAGAAGACCACTTGAGCTACTTCATATGGATATTTTTGGTCCCAATACTTACAAAATCCTCGGTGGTAACTCTTTTGGATTAGTCATTTTTGATGACTTTTCAAGATTTACGTGGGTGTTCTTTGTTGATGATACATCGCAAGTCCAAAAGATCTTCAAAAATTTTGCTAGGAAGGCCCAAAATTAATTTGAAGTGGAGATCAAGAAGGTTCGCAGCGACAACGGAACGGAGTTTAAGAACGCAAATGTGGATACCTTTCTTGATGAAGAAGGGATTTCACATGAGCTCTCGGCTACGTACACACCTAAAAAAATGGAGTTGTTGAGAGGAAGAACCGGACACTCATGGAAATGGCAAGAACAATGCTTGACGAATACAAGACGCCAAGACACTTTTGGGAGGAAGCGGTTGAGACAGCATGTCATGCAACAAATCGCTTATATCTTCACAAGCTTCTCGGCAAGATGGCATACGAGCTTCTCACCGGTAACAAACCCCAAGTTGGATACTTTCGAGTACTCAGCTCAAAGTGCTACATTCTTGATAAGCATCGTCATTCTAAATTTGTTCCTAAATCTCATGAAGGTTTCCTACTTGGTTATGGCTCAAAATCTCACACTTACTGTGTCTACAACAATTTCACCCGAAAAGTTGAAGAGACAGTAGATGTGAAGTTTGATGAATCTAATGGCTCGCAAGAAGAGCAATTGCCAATTGATGTAGGAGATAAAGATCCTTCGGAAGCAATTCAAAACTTGTCTATTGGCAAGATCCGTCCAACGGAGGTGAAAGAGAGTACTTCGTCTGTCCATGTGGAAGCTCCTACTTCATGACAAGGTGAACCTCAAGTTGGCTTGGAGGCATCCACAAGCGGGACACGCCATGATGAAGGAAACGAGGATGTGCATCAAGATGAACTTCATCAACATCCTTCTCCACCTCCACAAGGGGACGACAACACCAACAACAATGAAGAAGGACAAGAAGAAGAAGAAGAAGAAGAAGAAGAAGAAGAAGAAGAAGAAGAAGAAGAAGAAGAAGAAGAAGAAGAAGAAGAAGAAGAAGAAGAAGATGAAGAGGATTTCCACCCCGACCCAAGAAAAAGCTTTCACGAGTTAGAGCAAGAATTGCTAGAGATCATCTCGTAGAGAAAATCTACAATGATATCGAAACCGGGAGAATCACTCGCTCTAAATCTCGTTTAGCTAACTTTTGTGAACACTACTCTTTCATATCTAACCTTGAACCTATGAAGGTTGAAGATGCTCTTGATGATCCAGATTTGGTGAACGGCATGCACGAAGAGCTACACAACTTTGAGAGGAATCAAGTGTGGACATTGGTTGAAAAGCCCGACAACAACCACAACATAGTTGGTACCAAATAGGTGTTTCACAACAAGCAAGACGAAGATGGTCAAGTCGTCCGCAACAAAGCACGTCTCGTCTCCCAAGGCTACACTCAAGTCGAAGGTATGGACTACAGTGAGACATACGCCCCCGTTGCTAGACTTGAATCCATTCACATCTTGCTCGCCTATGCTAATCACCATGATATCACCTTGTACCAAATGGACATTAAAAGTGCTTTTCTTAACGGCGAAATTGAGGAGGAAGTTTATGTTAAACAACCTCCCGGCTTTGTTAATCCCAAGAAACCCGATCATGTTTACAAACTACACCAAGATCTTTATGGTCTTAAACAAGCTGCTAGAGCATGGTATAAATGCTTCACCAAGTTCCTAATTAAAAAAGGCTTTGAGATTGGAAAAATAGATTACACTCTTTTTACAAAAAGGGTTAATGGTGAATTATTTATGTGCCAAATTTATGTTGGTGGTATCATATTCGGTTCTACTAACCCCCATTTCAGTGAAAGGTTTGGAAAGCTAATGTCGGAAACGTTTGAGATGTTTATGATGAGTGAACTCAAGTTCTTTCTTGGTTTGCAAATCAAGCGAACTAAAGAGGGTACCTTTGTTTCTCAAACGAAGTATACCAAGGACTTGTTCAAGAAGTTAAACATGCAAGAATGCAAAGGTATGACTACACCCATGCCTAGTAGTGGACATCTTGACTTGACTAAGGATGGTGAACCGGTTGATCAAAAGGTTTATCACTCTTTGATTGGTTCATTATTATATCTATGTGCCTCCCGTCCCGATATTATGCTAAGTGTGTGCATGTTTGCAAGATACCAAGCGGCTCCTAAAGAATGTCATCTTAAGGCTGTGAAAAGGATAGTGAGATACCTAATTCATACACCAAATTTTGGCATTTGGTATCCTAAGAGGTCCTCTTTTGATCTTGTTGGCTACTCCGATTTGGACTATGCCGGTGACAAGGTTGATAGAAAGTCCACTTCGGGTACTTGTCAATTTCTTGGTAGATCTCTTGTGTCTTGGTCCTCCAAGAAACAAAACTCGGTATCCTTATCCACCGCCGAAGCGGAATACATTGCCGCTGGTTCATGTTGTGCTCAATTGCTTTGGATGACCCAAACTCTTAAAGAATATGGGATATATGTGAAACATGTTCCATTGCTTTGCGACAATGAAAGTGTTATTAAGATTGCCCATAGCCCTGTGCAACATTCTCGAACTAAGCATATTTAAGTTTGTCATCATTTCATTCGAGATCGTGTTGCTAAGGGTGATATCAATCTTAAACATGTTCGCGCTGATAAACAATTAGCGGATATATTTCCTAAACCACTTGATGAGAAAGTGTTTTGCAGGTTGAGAGGTGAATTGAACATTATTGATGCCTCAAACTTGCAGTAGGAACTCCATTTTGATACTGCAAGGCATCAGCCTTTGACTAATCCTTGACTTCTATCTTATGATCATATGTCATGGATATATTTGTACCCTTGCATTCTATCTAACCCTTGTAGGCACTTGGATGAATATAAATCCATGAGATTGCAACTCACTCATATCTTGAGCAATCTCTATATAACCAAGTCTCTACACCGTGGTGGATGAAGACAAGGAAGCAAGAAACTCTTCAACATATCCTTTGACAAGTTCTATATATCAAATTTCATTTGGTATCGAGTTTTTATGATTGTCAGTTGGGATACACAAGTGCTCTTCCTTGCAAGACTAACCCATGTAGGTAGATGAACTCAAACTACTAGTGGTGCTCCCAATTCTTGATAAGCTACACCAACCTTGAGCAACCCACACAAGTTCAACTACATGATCAATATCAACACCACCACCCAAGGTATGTTATTCCATCTTAGAGAATCTTTACCTCAAGTCATGGGTCAAAGCAGCTCAACAAGATGTGAATACATAAAAATGCTTAAACGAAAAATGGCAACCACATTTTGAGCTTAAACAATGAGTATGACCTATGATCAAGTGTTTTCACTTGACTCCTCAGTCAATATACTCTAACATAGGTGACTTTGTCGCCGACCAATTCTAGATGAAGTTCTCTAGTGTTTCTTTGTGCTCTTGCATTTGTTCCTTGCATTTTGTTTCCCTTCTTTAAACAATAAAAACTTCATGTAGATTCTCTGTTTTGTTCTGCATTTTTTGCATCCAGTTCATTGCAAATCTTTCAGTTAATTCTTTGCAAATCTTTGTGAGATCTTATTTTCCTAGTGAGCTGAGATGGAAAATTGTTCTCTCTATGTTAAACTCGGACCCACCAATTTGTCTCTTTCGGTCAAACCGAACCATCTCGGTGCCATAGAATGAAACAACTCGGTGCTACCAATTTCAATACCGAAGAGACAATTTGTCAATTGCATCCTACATGTTTATTCCAGCTCCACTGTATGATACTTGTCCTCTACTAGCATCACATTTTTAAACAGCTCTGCTCTGTGACTCAAGGACCACACCTATTTTGACTCACACTCCAGAAGATCCCTTCTTGGAAATTGATGTCAAAGGGGGAGAGAGAGTGCATATCAAAGTTTCAGAGAGAGAGAGAGAGCTCAAAGCTTAAGGGAGAAAAATCACATGCCCCAAATGCTTGGTGTTAAAGAGGAGAGTAGTTACATGTATTTAAGAGGGGAAAGACATGTCTATGTTATTGACCTATTTTGCCCTGATTCAGTTTCCCTACTTTCTTCCATTATCCAGTATAAGATTCAGGG
Source organism: Secale cereale (assembly GCA_902687465.1). Taxonomy (NCBI): domain Eukaryota; kingdom Viridiplantae; phylum Streptophyta; class Magnoliopsida; order Poales; family Poaceae; genus Secale; species Secale cereale. Next base: position 236,495,864 of record LR738714.1, read on the forward strand.
GGAGAAAGACTGCTAGGGAAGAAAGTATTTGAATTCTTTGCATATCTTTTACCTTTGGGAATATGTCTGTATTCAAGAGTACCTGGTTTCACTCTCTACATGTTATCCCAATCTTGGTACTCTTGTAACTCTTTGTTGCTCTGTCTAGTAGATGTACCTGCGTTATCTAACCTTGTTTACTCGGGTTCATCCCTTCATAAGCCAGCACAAGATCACAAGGTAAGTATATGCATCACACTCATGTGCATGAAGATTTCTTGTTGATGTACATATTGTTTGGAAGAAGGAATCATGAACATGAGGATACACTTCATATATTCATATCATTTGCTCTGATGCATATAGCCAAGATACGTGTAACTCATTTCTTGCTCTGTCATGCCTATGTTTTCACGTGTTCTTATACTCCATATTCACATGATTGCATACATGTAGGGGGAGTCTATGCATGTTACATGTCCTTTAAAAGCTTTAATTGTTGTACTTCATATCTTTATCTAAAGCTTTGATGTATGTTGTCATCAATTACCAATAAGGGGGAGACTGAAAGCACAATTGCTCCCTGGGTGATTTTGGTAATTAATGTCAACATATCTATTGTTGGACTAATGTTTTCATCTAGTATATTTCAGACCAGTTCAACAGATGGAGTGGCATGGACTAGAGGATGTGGAAATTCTTCAAGATGATAAGGACAAAAGGATTGGCTCAACCTCAAGGATCAGGACTCTACATTTTCTATTTTAGTGATCCAAGATCACATTGAGTCCATAGGAAAGCCAATACTATTAAAAGGGGATCAGGTGCTGCTTAATGGCTTGCTTGCTCAAAATGCTTAGTGACAAGCTCCAAAGCCTCGACCACTTTCTCACATCCACATATGTCCCAAACCAAAAGTCAAACTCGGCCCCACCGAAAAGATCTATTCGGCGTCACCAAGTTCATTTGACATAGCCACTACGAGAAACCCTAATCATTTTGGTCTCAACGAAAGGGATCTCGGTCTCACCGAGATGGAATTGCAAGCTCTCTGTTGCCTGTTGCAATATTGTCGGTCTAACCGAGACGCGCAATCGGTCCCACCGAGTTTGCAATGCAAACTCTTTGTTGCCTCTTCGTAATATTTCGGTCTCCCCAAAACGAACGAATCGGTCCCATCGAGTGTACCTGACCAACTCTGTGTGTGCTCATTTCCAAAATCGGTTTCACCGAGTTTGTGTAATCGGTCCCACTGATATTATGTTATGCCCTAACCCTAATCAAATCGATCCCACCGAGTTGATTATATCAGTCCCACCAAAATGCCTAATGGTCACACTATGAACTAAATCGGTCTGACCGAGTTCTCTGAATCGGTCGCACCGAGTTTGGTAAATTGTGTGTAATGGTTAGATTTTGTGTGGAGGCTATATATACCCCTCCACCCACTCGTCATTCGGGAGAGAGCCATCAGAACATACCTACACTTCCATCATTCATGTTCTGAGAGCGAACCACCTACTCAAGTGTTGAGATCAAGAATTCCATTCCTACCATATGAATCTTGTTCTCGAGCCTTTCCAAGTTGCTTTCCACTCAAATCTTTCTTCCACCATATCGAAATCTGTGAGGAGCTGTTTGAGTGTTGGGGAGACTATCATTTGAAGCATTTGAGCAAGGAGTTCATCATCAACACACCGTCTATTACCTTTTGGAGAGTCGTGTCTCCTAGATTGGTTAGGTGTCACTTGGGAGCCTCCGACAAGATTGTGGAGTTGAACCAAGGAGTTTGTAAGGGCAAGGAGAGCGCCTACTTCGTGAAGATCTACCCCTAGCGAGGCAAGTCCTTCGTGGGCGTTGGCCATGGTGGGATAGACAAGATTGCTTCTTTGTGGACCCTTCATGGGTGGAGCCCTCCGTGGACTCGCGCAGCCGTTACCCTTCGTGGGTTGAAGTCTCCATCAACTTGGATGTACGATAGCACCACCTATCGGAACCAAGACAAAAAACATCATTGTCTTCACGTGTGTTTGCTCCTTCAAACTCCTCCCATTACCTTCATATGAAATTGCTTTACATTCCGCTGCTACACTCTTAGAATTGCATGTGTAGGTTGATTACTTGACTTGTGCTAAGTTGCTAAAATCTGCAAAGAACTAAAATTGGGAAAAGGCTAGATTTTGCTTTATTCAAGTGGTCAAAGTTGCATGGTTTACTTGACAATACCTATATACTCTTGTTATGCATGCTTGTTGTGTATTGTGAAAGTTAAACATTTGCTAAATCTCCATTCTAGTATCAAGCATGTTAAAAGCTGCCACATTTCTTGGTAGAGTCTATTCACCCCCCTCTAGACACACACTCTTCTAGATCCTTTCAGCCGTCCTCCGACCGTTCTCACCACAGGTGCGGTCGTAGCACGTGCGCCTCCCCCGGGACGTGTCGACCAAGCCGCTGCGCTTGGCGGAGCCGCTGGCCCTCGTGCACCTTCGCCGCACCACCCTACCATCCAGGTGGTCACCCCACAGCAGCGGGGGTGCAGTGCCGCCGCCACTGGCACCATAAGGAGCCGGGCGACTATACGATCGACTTCTTTAGTACCCATGCCAAGTACAGCCTCGAATGCCATGGCGCGAGTTCAGCTGCTGCTGAGATTTCCGCCAGCGGCCGAGCAAATGGACGAATGGTGTGCCTCCATCCAAAGTCTGCTTGGTTTCTCCGAAGCCGGGGGCTCATGGCGAGCTGACCAGCCGCAGCCTCCCCAAGCGACAGCAATGGCTCGTGCTGCTGGCCGTACGGAGGGAGCTGTCCCAACGGTGCAGTCGCCACCAAGACAGCCAACGCGAGTGCGGCAGAATCAAGACCCCGACGACCTCTCGATGGCCTCTTCCGACCCTCGAGCGCATCAAGGACAGCATCGAGCTGCGGAGGATAGGCGGAGAGGAGATGCGTGTGTCGCTGTCAAGCAACGCCGCGACAACCTCCAGCAGACTGATGGGTTTGACGGCCCCGACATCGATGATCCCGCGCTCGGTATCGGCGGGAGACAACCTTTCGAGGTTGGCTGCCCTGCCTTTACTCGTGAGCTGTGGCAAGTCTGTTGGCCGTCCGTTCACACGTTCAAGCCAGATATACCTGAGAACTACGATGGGAGGCTGAACCCGACAGAGTTCCTGCGCATATACACCATCGCTGTTCAGGCTACCAGGGGAAGAGATGAGAATGTGTTTGCAAACTACTTTCCTTTGGCCCTCAAGTCCAATGTGAGGTGTTGGCTGATGCACATGCTAGAGAACACCATTTCATCATGGGCTAACCTATGCCACGAATTCATTGGCACCTCACCGGTGGCCACCAAGAACCCGGCAGGCCCAGCCACATGCAACTTCTCCAACAGAAGAAAGGAGAAACCCTCCGTAAGTATTTACAAAGATTCACCAAAGTTCATAGAAGTATCCCAAATATCCATCCAGCAGCTGTCGGTGCAACAAACCCTGGGTCTGTTGCCCAGATTGTGCATAGGCGCAATAACAAGATTGAAGCACCAGCCCATGTCAGAGTACAAGAAACAGAGTACCAACTCAGATCAAAGGGACCAAGGATGAGCTAGAGAAGCAAGACATTACCAAGAAAAGGGCCTCCCTTGCCGGGCAGGCGAGCTCGGCAAGGGGCGAGGCCACCTCCAGAAGTAGATAAAAGAAACACCCTGGCAGAGCCTGTTGGGGGCTGGTGAAGGCAAAAACCACTTCACTGAACACTCAAGCATTACCCACATCGTCAATCAGTGTCAAGCCGCAAGATGATTAAGTGGTAGCCATTAGCGACATGGCAGCCAGTTCCTACAGGAGGAACCCGCAGATGACACCGGTCCTACGACGTGTCAAGAAGACAGGCGCGAAGCTGGCGAGATAGCCCGACAAGCCTTGCTGGGCAACCAGTGATGTGACACTGAGCGATGCATTTAATGCACCATGTCAGCCTATAGAGTTAGGTATGATAGCACTGTTTGCTATCATATTAGTGCATAATGACTACTATTCCACTGTGGTCGCCCCTTGATCTACAAAAGGAGGCCCATGGAAATCGTAGAAAAGGGTTGGAAAATAGACGAACCCACACCCCCGTACGCGCGTAGTCGCTGCTGCCCTGAGGCAACCCTTGCCGGGCGAGTGTACTATGCTCTACCACCCCCATTCCACCATCAATCCACCAAAGCAGGATTGGGTTTTACGCCTTGCGGTGGCCCAAACCTGGGTAAATTTCTTGTGTGCTCCCCGCCGCACTACCACCGGAACGCCCCGTATTCCAGCCCAGAGATCGAGGTGAAGTGTTCTGGAATACGGAACTGCTTAGCATAGAACAAACCAGCTATCTATTACAACACGAATATGGATACAAGGTCTGCGATATTACATGAATAACACTGGCACGGCGACGCTAAGCCAACCACAGTTGCTCTATCCAAGCAGCATAACAACTCGAGGCAGCGGAACCTCTACTGGCAGCGGAACAACGAACGGCGATGATGGACTCCAACCAATAGGGACTCTGGCTGGAATGTTTATCCTACCTTGCAAACACAGGAACCACACCAAGACAAGCAAGCAATCCAGGCATGACCTGCAAACTGGCATGACACGCCAGGTCAGTACATTGAATGTACTTGCAAGCTAACGATAAACCAAAAGCAGTCAAGACAAACTACAACATGGCATTATCAGGTTAATTCAATCATGAACATGGTACTAACAGAACAGCATGGCATGCACAACATGATACAACTAGAGCAAGCATAGCATGAACATGATGATACTACATGCAACATGATGATACTAACATGCACCAACTTACTCTACTCGGGTTACCTCGTAACCCTCACATGCACAAACTTAATATAATGGACATCACACGATCATCTCACGATCCAATCAAGCTTGGTATAAACAATACCGTAGTAATCATTTATGACCACAAGGAGCTTGACCTTTACCATTGACTCTCGCACAACATCCCAAATATCCAACAACTCGGTATCCTTGATACCACCGTGATCATCTCACTATCACATACAACAACTCGGTGTCCTCGATACCACCGTGATCATCTCATGATCACATCCAACAACTTTCTCATCACCGAACCGGGGTTGTTATTAATCAAGTTATTATTATTACTGTTGACTCACAGTGTGACCAACACGAACTGGGCCCTTATCCGCGGGCACGGCTATCGATAGATTAAGACACACACTCTGCAGAGGTTAGCACACTGTACCCACACTACGGAACCCATGGCCTCGCACTCCCATTTGGGTGGACCAATGACGTTCCAACAAAATTGTCCTACTGCCATGACACTCTCCAGGCCACTCCGACCAACTCCCCTTTGGGCTAAGTCCTGGGTGGCCCCGTGTCTACCAAAGACACCAACTACCACCGTCGTGGCAAAACATAAACGTCCCAAACGGGCACACAGATCCTTACAACAACAACGGGCACACAAGGTTATGTCTACCTACCGGGCCAGGGTACCGCACGCCCATATCCTTCCCTCGTTGGAGGCACCGGCGAGAGGCATGACAATAGACCCAGTTAGGACCTTCCCTTATAGGTAAGTGTGGCAGCACTGGTCAGCTCAATATGTTGGCACCATGACTCAGCAAACAGTTGTTCATGTTCATTATTATCCGGTTACACTTGAATGCAATAAGCTGAGTCGTATTAAAATAACATGATCCAACTATAATGCATGAACATGATACCAACATGAGCATGGATGTGCAACCGTAATCAATGAGCACAACAACAACATTCAATCATTTATCTACATGAGCATTGCATACTGGCGAGCATGAATATCACAAATAGAACACTACTCATAGCACAACTTGACCACTATCATAAACAATAAATACCATGAAAGAACATAGCAAGAACACTAGCAAATAAGTATGTAACTAACTAGTTGCAACGGAACATGCATATCAATGCTACTTGACAAGCGACAAGCATGCATCAGGATAAACATTACTACTACCAGCATGTACTTCTACTACCATGCAAACATGATACTAACAAGTAGTACAAGATAACAAGAAGCATCGGAACTTAGCATGAAACTGAACATGAAACCACGAGCGTAACCAAAACAACGATAGCAGTAGCAAACAAGCAGACATATAACGAGCAAACTTTTACAAAATGTTCTAGTAGAAACCATGGCTACTGCATGGCTATCATGCAAGTGGTTGTTGTGGCTTGCCATGAAAAGAAGAATACTCCGGGAAGAAGTGCGAAATGCTCGTTGAAAGATTTGTCGGAACAGTTCTCTCTCGAAGGGGGGATGATTAAGGGCAAGGGCAAAGTGGTCATTTCCAGTATGTCAAACCATAGTGAAAATGATACCAACGGAATGGGCTTGACGAGACGAAGACGTGGGCTTTGGAATAACCTCAATCGGAGTCTCGGGCAAAAAGTCATAGCCCGACAAAGTCCAGGGACCAATCTGTGAAAAGATTTCTACAAATAGGCCCCTGGGCTGAAAAACAGAAAGCACATTTTAGAGGAATACGCCTTCAGAACTGAGGAATCATATTTTTGGGTAAATGAGAGGGGAAATACACTTACTAGAAGAGAAGACGTACTCTGCGGGTTGACGCTTCCACTTATCGACGTCATCAGAGGCGGGGCCGGGCTCCAAGGGTGTGGTGGAGGTCTCTGGTGGTTGACTGAGGTGGAGGAGGGCTCGGCATTGAGACAATTTAGGCGAGCCGAGGCGACGACTATGGTGGCAGAGAGGGGTGAGGAGAGCTCTAGAGGCTCGGGCGGATGGCGGGAGAGGGGTAGAGGAGTGAGGAAAAGTTGCTGGTGAGCTCGAATGGCCTTGGAGTGGCCTATTTATAGGCGCGGGGCGAGGTGCCAAGCTGTCGTCGCCGCGGATGCGTGGTCGGCGCCGCGGACGCGTGTGCGCGTGCATGAGCTCAGAGGCAGGCGCCGAGGGAGGCACATGGGATAGCTCAAGGGGAGGAGTCCAAAGGAGGCACAGGGAGGAAGAGACGACGAGCTCCGAGCCAAACCACCACTGTTCGCCCGTGGGCGTGCGGCGGCTTGCGTCGGTGAGGCAGCTGCCGGAGGGGGAGAGGGGTCTAGGGGAACGGCGACGACGGGAGGAAGACAATGGACACGATCACGCGCGCGAAGGCGACGAGAGGAGGAAATGCCAAAGCACAAACAGCCACTAAACACGGCCACAACACACAGAGCGCGTGCACAGGCTCGCCATCGTCACGGTCACTGCATGCACTGGCATGTAGCGGGGGAAATGAGCTGGAACCTCTACGGGTAAGTTCTTCCAGGGTAGGTCTCAACTACGATGGTAGTTTAGTTAAAAGCGCTCAGGTTAAATGGTAATCATCCTCTTAAGTTTACTGCAGTAAACTTGGGTGAGCACTGGTGATCAACAGGAAGATGATTGGGAGCAATGGAGTTGTCTGCGAGGTTTAGGTAATGAAGTACTTTCGTCCTGGTAACTTTGAGAAGATTTGGACCAAGGATTAATATAGTTGTTTTGTAACTGCCAAATCTGGTCCAGAAATGAGAATTGGATGATGCACTCACATGGTGATTCCACTTGAGCTGAAATTTGGTGGAGTGGGGTTATTTTACCATATGGAGCCGCTGTAAAAATTTCATGCCATTTGGAATTACCAAAGTGGCACTTGCTTCATAGAGCTCCATTATGAACAGAAACTAGGAGGATTTACTGAGGGTAAATGTCTAAGTGGATTGAGCCAAAACTTGGTGGAGGGGTAGGTATAGATGTAAGAGTGTCCTGGTAAATTTTCAGCTCAAATGAAGCAATATAAAATATAGTTGCTTCACAAAGTGAAAATTTGACCAGAAACCAAGATTTGGAGCTCAGCTCACATAGATGATCTCCATGAGCTCAAATTTGGTAGAGAGTCATGATTTGGTCAAATGAAGGATGTGACAAAGTTTCACCTCATTTGGACATGCCTAGAATGTACTTCATTCACAAAGTTCCTTTCTTGACAGAAACTTTGGAAAATCACTGGAAAATTATACTAGGCAAATGAGGTTGAAATTTGGCATAGGGCAAAGATATGGACAGCAAAAGATGTACAAAAAGTTTGGAGGCAATTGGGCAAAGATAAATATCACTTGCTTCACAAAGTGCCATTTAGGGCTTAATAGGAAAATGATTATTGGAGGATTATTTTTGAACATGGCGATGAAAAGGTTTGCCACATTTGAGCAAGATATGACCCAAACAATTTATGAGAATTATTTGGGAATTTTTAGAATGACACAGATATAGGTTGCTGCACAATCTAGGGCAAAAGAATTATTCATTTATTAGAAAAGGAATATTCCTTGGAAAAAGAATAATGGGTTGGGTCAAGGATGAAAATGACAGGGTCTTGGGATGATGAGAAGGTTGGCAAGCCACTGTAAAACCTAGGAAGACATGATCTTCCCAAGTTTCAGAACCACATAGCCACAGAAAAGCAAACAAAATCAAGAAATCCAAGAGAATTAAAAGAAAAGGAAAAGGGCAAAATCCAGGCTGTCACATCTTTGTGCAATGCGATGCCCCCTGCCGAACCAGCAAGGGGCCTCCTGGTCCCATAGGTGGCCGTGGATATCCTGCGACATATTTGGCACGCCAGGTAGGGGTGCTCGTTTGTGCGAACCTAAGAGTGTGCGTAGCGCGTCATCTTCATCACCATCTTCATCTTCGACAGCGTCATCAGCTATGGCGCCCAAGAAGAAATCCGGTGCTTCTGCCCATCCATCTACCTTGAAGGCTCTGCTTCCCTCGGCCTCTAATGTCGCGGGAGACGCGGATGAGGGCGGAGACGTGAATGCTGCTGGGACCGTGGTTGGAGCAGGAGGCGCCATCACCACATCCCCAACAGCCGACATGGGGGCAGGAGGTGTTGGGAGAGAACAACATCGATAATGCCTCGGCGGTCACGCTTGGCAAGCTGTGGTTGAGGGGGTCACTCCGTCCACACCCCCTCCTCTCAACGACGGGCACAGCCGCGGCAACGACGCTTGGTTTGGAACAAGCCATCTCCCTCCGGTCATCCCTGCCACGGGAGCGAACGCAGTGCATGTGCTTCCTCCCAGACGAGCCTCTGCTCTTAACGGAGCCGCCGGTCCTCGAGCACCACCGCCGCGTGACCCCGCTGCCTAGGTGGTTGTTCCACAGGAGCGTGGACACGGAACTGCGGCCAACGCCGCCGTTGGCACCGTCAGGAGCCAAAGCAACGGTGCGGTCAACATCATAAACATCTTGCCAGGCACAGCCACGGAGGCTATGGCGTGAGCTCAGCTGCTTCTGAGGTTTCCGTCAGGAGCCGAGCAGATGGATGAATGGCGTGCCACCATCAAAAGCATGCTCGGTTTCGCCGAAACTGGGGGATCTCGACAAGCTGACCTGCCACGGCCTCCCCAAGCAACATCAACCGCCCGTACCGCAGGCCAAACGGAGGGGGCCATCCCCACGGTGCAGTCCCCGCCATAGCAGCCGATACGGGCGTAGCAGAATAAAAAAACCCACGACGTCTTGATGGCATCTTCTGGCTCTCGAGCACTTCCTAGCAAAAAATCGATCCCTGAAGGATTGGCGGCGGGTGTGATAGCCTAATCGTCGATGAGCCTACGCTTGGTGTTGGCGGGTGCCTACCATTCGAGGTCGGATGCCCTGCCTTCATGTGGGGACCCCGACTTAGAAGTCGAGATCACCGAATGCACGTGTACAGTGATCCCAGAGATCAATGCTCACTGAACACACAGAAGCTGAATAACAAGAGTCTTACATCCATACATACCCTCTTACACAAATTATGGCCATTATGGCCAAGTCTTACATAGATAAAGCCTCAAGGGCTGAATAGAAAATAACTCAAATAGCGGAAGTCTTCGATGATAAGTAGAACCCATGCCATCTGCCTTAACCCTACAGGCATTCTGACTGGGATAGCTTCCTAGTTCGCATGTTCGTCTCCATAGAACTCTTCTTCATATTCCTGTTCCTCCAGGCCTGGCCAATTAAATAACCAGTGGCAAGCCAATGAGTACTTTGAATGTACTCGCAAGCAACCCATGATTTGGTTCAAAGTAACAATGCAATTGAATAACAATGAGCAATCTAGCTACGAGCTAGAATAAATATTCTACCATCAAGTATATGCATCAATAATTTCTCATAACCTCGAGGACAGGTTTCCGATATCAACATGAATATGATTCAACTCAACGAGTCAAGTCACCACCTTGACTCGACATACACACACACTCAAGGTTTCGCAAACATTGGACGTAGCCCAAGAGCGGTTACCCAACTGTCCTTGACCGTGGACACGGCTATTCGAATTGTTTTACACTCTGCAGAGGTTGCGCACTTTACCCACAAGATCCGGGAAGCTTTCGTGTCACCCACGATCCCGCAGTACCTCAAGTACTCGGGGGAAGCACCCGGTCATTATCTTTCCTTTGACGATACTAACATAGAGTCCACTCGTTGGTGCACAGCCCTCGAGTACAAACAATAGATCATGGGACTTGCCCTACTTTCAATGTCACGCGTACACGAAGGGACCAACGGTGTGTCCGGTGCCCTGTGAAAACAGTCATGGTCGTCTATCCAAGCACGACCCCGTCCCGGGAAAAGACATCAAGTCTTCCCGTCACTAGTAATCCGGGCACCATGCTAGTATCGGCCTAAGTAATCAATAAAGCCCCATCCCATAAGGGGTAGAGTGGTTGCACATGTATGGTTGGAATAACGGTCGCAACTTAAACCAATCTGTTTGAAAAACATCACGCACACTTGTCTCGGTACACCACTTCGGCATAAAGTGGTTACCCATCTCATCATCTCCCTCGGGCATGAATGGCACCCGACGGGGTTTTCGAAAAGAATGCAACCACGAAGGTATCATGGAACACATGCATCTCTTAGCATCACTACTAGTCATTTGCAATGGATCTAGCACATAGCAAGATTATGAGTAAACATGCATCATGTGGTGGTTTTAAACTAGGTCACCACCATAACTCTTATCATCATGCATTCGGAAACAAACGGGTTCCGAAGAACACAAGTGTATCATGGTCAAAGGGCTACTTGCCTGGATTGGCTTGGTCTTCAAAGTCTTCAAATCCATCCCCACCTTCTTCTTTAGCAACCTCATCAAATACGGTATCTAAACGTCGCAAAATAACAACGGGAAAATAAGGCCACAATAAAAACAGAAAAATCAGAGTGCTCAGAAAAATGTCAACTTATTTTTGTTAAATACTAGAGGGAAAACTAAGATGGCAAAAATTCTTAGTTGGAGTTTTGGAGTTGCGGAATGGGATCTAAGGATTTTTGAACGGGAGTTTTATTGTTCAGATTTGAATTTAAATTTGAACAGAACAGAAAAGGTTCATGGATATGTGTGAAAGTGACACCATTAAATAGGTTGGAATTTTACAAGATTTTAAGAGTTGGAATTAATTCATTTGGACATATATTTATTTCTGTGAAATTATTTGAAATATTCACAGAAAAGAATAAAAGGAAAAGGCCATGTGCCACTGGGCCAGAACGGCCATAGTGCACGGCCCAGGGCGAATAGCCCACCGCACGGGAGCCAGCGCGCGCGCGCCAGGTTTTTGAACCTGACGGGCGGGGCCCGGCGGTCAGTGGCAGAGAGGGGAAAGAGAGAGTGGTGAGGATGACAGGCGGGGCCCGCCTGTCATCTTCAACCTCACGGCCAGAGGGGCGGCGAGCTCACCGGCGGCGATTCCGGGCACGGCGGGGCAATCTGAGGGAAGGAATGGGTTCAACAGTGAGTCGCAGATGTAGTGGTGCTGGAGTTGGTCGCCGGAGGGGCTAGGTTCGTCGGCGGCGAGGTGGGACGGCGGAGGAGCGTCGGGAGGTTGCTGGCTGGCTCGCTCCGGGCTGCAATAGGAGTGGAAGAAGGAGGGGAATGGGTCAGTGAGGTACGGCGGCTCCAGATCGAGCAAAAGTTGGGGCGGAGAGGGGCTGTACCGCGAGATCTCCGGTTGCCCGACGCGGCGGAGCTCTAGTCGATCCCGAGCACTGAGTCCTTCCGAGGGCGAGTGGGTGGTTCTTGAGTGCTACTGGGGATGTGGGGAGGAGATGGGTGCCGTTGGAGAGGCTCGGGGCGTGCTTATATAGCCGAGCCCCGGTCCACCGTGGACTCGTGCGCCGGCGAGGTCACGGGCGAGGCCAGAGGCCGTGCAGGCGCTCGTGTTCGAGTCGGGGACGATCATGGTCGAGGTCTACGCCTAGTAGAGGGAAGAGGAGGAGCGGGGAAGGCTCCAGAGGGCGCGCACGTGTGAGGCCGACGAGTGGAGCTTGCAGGTGGCCGGCGCGCGTGCGAGGGCGGCCACTGGAGGGAGGAGGAGGAGGGGGACAGCGCCGGGGGAGGTCGCAGACGTCGAGGCGCATCCGTAGGCGCGAGGGGGGAGCACGAGGTGGTCGGAAGTGAGCGATTGGGCAAAGCTACAGTGCGGGTGCGCACTGTAGCACGCTCTGGAGCGTGCTTATGGCATTCCATGGCATGCCATTAGCTCTCTGGGCGTGTCCGCCGTGTCTGGGGGGTCCAGCATAAGGTAAATAACTCAGGTGTGGCCTTGGATGCTCTGGAGGTGCAGTGAGAGAGGAATGAAGCTGGTAAATGAGTAGAATTTGGCTATCCAGCAAGTTAACTTAGGGTTTTCACCCCTCAATCATGGAGCTGTGGACATGGGGAAGTTACTGGAGATAGAATGTAACTAGATGAAGCTGTGGTAGAAAGTTGAGGCAAAAGTAAACGGTAAAAGAGGTCAAGAAGATAGTTTTGGTAAAATGGCAGAAGGTGTTTGATCCTGTTTTGGACAAGCAAATGATCTCCACTGGCTATGACACTTAACAGGATTAAGTGTCATATGGAAATAGAGTGTTTCACCAAATTTGGGCTCATTTGAAAAAACTAGCCAATGTAACTTTGGTGAACCCTAGAAATAAACAAAAATGGCTTCATCTTGTTTAAGTCAAGCTAATCATCTCCCCTTGATGCACCACTTGGTGTAGTTTCATCATTTGGGGTTATGATCATGCCCACAAAGTTTGAAGCTCTAGGTAAAAAGTTGGTAATGTAAAGTTGTTCAAATTTGAATTTGAACCGAAATGGTTTTGGGGTATTCTGGTCAAGTTACCCTACTCCAAATCTTGTGCCATTTGGTCTAGATGCCTTATTAGGCTTTTCTAGCATGTGCACCAAGTTTGAGGGCATTTGGATAAGTTTCGCAATGTAAAGTTGCTCAAACTTCAAATATGGACAGAATGGTTATGAAGGGTTTTGAGGATGTTATCTTGCTTCCCAAGGCATGGGGCTTGGCAAGATCATCAAATATGTCATATATGACATGATATAATTTCCCTGGAATTTTTGGAGAATATTTCCTTTGTAAATATTTCAAAAGCTTGAAATATCCAGAAAGGGTTTTGGAGGGATTAGCCCATTATTTTGAACATGACCAAGTGTTGAAACTCTTATATATGGACAATATATGTCCTATGAGTCTCCCTGAATTTTGGCAAATATTTTTGAAATACTTAAGTAATTTTCCCATGTTAAAGACCATTTCTGGCCTTAAGAAAAAAGCTTTTAAATAAAAAAGGAAAATAACTTTTAAAATTATACTTTTGTGGTTTCTAGGAGTCCTATGACTACTAGGTCTCAAATAAACTTTTTGAAATAATTTTCTCACCCTAAATCAAGCACTTGCAGTGCAAACCTCAATTCAGGGGTTTTTGGAATACTAAATTTTAAAAATACATTTTGGCCAAATTAATTTTATAAGAAAATACTATACTGCTATATAACACTTGGCATGATCATTGGGCAGAAGTTTTGGGTATGGAGATGAATTCTACAAGAGGTAATAGTTGACTTTAATGAGCACATGAAAAACACAGGAAGAAAAACTAAATTCCAAATAAAAGCCAAATGATGCCAAAAAAATTTGCTGGTCCAAATTTTCATGCTTCATTGATGCAAATAACATGTTACAAAATGCAGGGTGTGACAGACCTACCCCCCCTTACAAGAATCTCGTCGCCGAGATTCCTAAACTAGGTCTTAAAAGAGATCGGGATATTCGGATCTAAGATAGTCTTCGCGTTCCTAGGTTGCTTCTGCTTCCGTGTGGTAGCTCCACTGGACCTTGAAGTACTTGATGGTACGGCTTTGGGTCCGTCGTTCTGCTTCATCCAGAATGCGCATGGGCTTCTCATGGTAGGTCAAATCCGGCTGGAGATCAATGGCTTGGTGATCAACATCCTTGTAGAGATTAGGCTTGTCCGGAACATGGAGACATTTCCGGAGTTGTGACACATGGAATACGTTGTGCACATCGGATAGCTCAGGTGGTAGTTCCAACTGGTAAGCCACTTCTCCTCGTCGGTCGATGATCTTGATAGGGCCAATAAATCTTGGCGCAAGTTTCCCCTTAACGTGGAAACGCTTGGTTCCCTTTAGAGGGGTTACTCGCAGGTACACATGATCTCCGACACGGAAACTCATGTCTCGGCGTCGAGTGTCAGCATAACTCTTCTGCCTTGACTTGGCTGCCTTCAAACGTTCTCTGACTAGCTGGACTTGCTCTTCCGCTTCGCGGAGAATATCTGGTCCAAATACTAGCCCTTCTCCAGTCTCTGACCAGTTGAGGGGTGTGCGACATCTTTGTCCGTACAACACCTCAAATGGTGCCATCTGAAGGCTCGACTGGTAACTATTGTTATAGGAGAACTTGGCAAAAGGAAGACAATCTTCCCACTTGGCTCCATACGCCAAGACACAGGCTCGGAGCATGTCTTCGAGAATTTGATTTACTCGTTCTGTCTAACCTCCGGTCTGTGGGTGAAAAGTTGTGCTGAAAGACAACTTGGTTCCCAAGGCTTCTTGGAATCTTCTCTAGAACCTTGAAGTAAACTGGGTGCCTCGATCTGACACAATTTCTTGTGGAACACCATGGAGGCTCACGATTCGGTTGATATAGAGAGTTGCCAACTGGTTGCCTGAATAGGTAGTCTTGACAGGAATGAAATGGGCCACCTTGGTCAAATGATCGACTATGACCCAGATAGAGTCATGTCCTCTATTTGTACTTGGTAATCCAGTGATGAAGTCCATTCCGACTTTATCCCACTTCCACTCAGGAACCTTGAGTGGTTGGAGCAATCCAGCGGGTCGCTGATATTCAGCCTTGACCCTTTGGCACACATCACACTTTGCAACATAGGTTGCAATCTCTCTTTTCATCCCATGCCACCAGAATCTTTCCTTCAAGTCTTGATACATCTTGGTTCCTCCAGGGTGGATGGAATACGGAGTGTCGTGGGCTTCTTGCAGGATCAGGTTCTTCAACTCCATCTTGTTTGGTACGCAGATGCGGCCTTTGTACCAAACAATCCCGTGCTCGTCTTCAGAGAATCCTGGGGCCTTGCCTAGCTTCATCTTCTTCTTGATGCCTTCAACGCTTGCGTGTCCACCTTGCGCCTTCTTGACTTCGTCCATCAGGGTTGGTTTGTCTTCCAAATGATCCAGAAATCCAGGGGTGACCAATTCCAAACTGAATTGTTCGAGTTCCTTAATTAAGGTTTGCTGCCTCTCTTGAATAATGGCATTCAAGGAGCAAGCCTTCCTGCTTAAGGCATCGGCCACCACGTTAGCCTTCCCGGGGTGATATTGAACACTGAGGTCATAGTCTTTGATGAGTTCCAACCATCTTCACTGCCTCATGTTCAATTCCTTTTGGGTGAAAATGTACTTCAGACTTTTGTGGTTTGTGTATATTTCACATCGTTTCCCTAGCAGGTAATGCCGCCATGTCTTCAAGGCATGAACCACTGCCGCCAACTCAAGATCGTGAGTAGCGTAGTTCTCCTCATGAGGTCGTAGCTGCCTGGAGAGGTAGGCTATGACTCGGCCTTCTTGCATCAGAACACTTCCCAATCCAGTTCGAGAGGCATCACAATATATCATGAACTCCTTGTGAATATCAGGTGTTGCCAGAACTGGGGCGGTGGTCAACCTCTTTTTGAGCTCTTGGAAGCTCTCTTCGCATTTTGGCGTCCACTCGAACTTCTTGTCCTTCTTGAGGAGCTGAGTCATTGGCCGGGCAATGCTAGAGAATCCTTCCATGAATTTGCGGTAATAGCCCGCAAGTCCGAGGAAGCTTCTGACTTCCTTGACGGTCGTTGGAGATTGCCATTGGGTCACAACTTCGATCTTCGCGGGATCAACTGACAATCCTTCTTCGGTCAAGACATGACCTAAGAATCCAACTTTATGCAGCCAGAACACACACTTGCTGAATTTGGCATATAGTTGGTGCTCCCGAAGCTTGTCTAGGACCATCCTCAAATGTTGCTCATGTTCTTCCTCCGTCTTCGAGAAGACAAGAATGTCATCGATGAAGACAACAACAAACTTGTCCAAATATTCCATGAAGACTTTATTCATGAGATACATGAAGTAAGCTGGGGCATTGGTTAACCCAAAGGACATGACCGTGCACTCGTACAGGCCATATCTGGTCACGAATGCCGTCTTCGGAATATCTTGGGGTCTGATCTTCAACTGGTAGTACCCAGATCTGAGGTCGATCTTGGAGAACACCCTAGCTCCGCTGAGCTGATCAAACAGATCTTCAATATTGGGAAGTGGATACTTGTTCTTGATTGTAACCTCATTAAGGGAACGGTAGTCAATGCATAAGCGGATGGTACCGTCCCTCTTTGCCACAAACAGAACAGGTGATCCCCAAGGGGAGGCACTTGGGCGAATAAATCCCTTCCTCAGCTGCTCTTCCAGTTGCTTCTTCAACTCGGCTAATTCTTCCGCCCCCATTCTATAAGGCTTCTTATAGATGGGTCCTGCCCCGGGCACGAGCTCAATGATGAACTCAATGTCACGGTCAAGGGGCATTCCCGGTAGCTCATCCGGAAAGACATCGAGATACTCACATACCACCGGTACTTGCTCTAGTCCAACTTCAGATAGACAGTTGACTTGAGCCGCTTGAGCGAAAGAGGAGTTGGAAGCAAACTTGACTTCGACTCCTTGGTCATTGGTCACAGTGACAGTCCGATTGGCACAGTCTAATAAGCCTTGGTGCTTACTGAGCCAATCCATCCCTAGGATCACATCCAAGCCTTGCGATCTTCGGATGATAAGGTCTACTAGGAAGTCTACACCGTTAATGGTAATACTGACTCCTTTACAGCCTATCTTGACTCTCATCTCTGCTCCGGGGGTTCGTACCACCATGGGGTTATTCAGGGGTGTAGGGGTCATGCCACTTTTTAATGCAAATCTTTGAGTGACAAATGAATGCGTGGCTCCAGAATCAAACAAGACAGTTGCAGGTGCTGAGTTGACAAGGAACATACCCAGCACGACGTCGGGGTCTTCCTGAGCTTCTTCAGCAGTGACGTGATTCACACGCCCCTTCCCATGGTTAGGCGGGTTGCGAGGAGCTGGGTTCCTTGGTGGCATTCCACGGCCTTGTCCTGGGTTCTGTGCATTGGGGCGCGGGGCATCAGGCTTCTTGTTAGGGCACACCCTTGAGATGTGTCCTGACTGACCACATCCAAAGCAAGTGCCTTGGTTTGGATTGTTGATCCTGTTGCCACCACTGTTATTGGGGTTGAAGGCTGGCCTTGGGTTGGCATACTGCTGAGGCTGATAGTTGGTCCGAGGTGCAGGAGCTCTTGGTTGCTGATAGGTTGGCTTGGCCGGGGCTGACTGCCACGGGCGAGGCTTCTCGTTGCTGGAACTTCCCTTGCTGACCATCTTGCGCTTGCGAGTGTCTTCCAGAGCACGCCGCTTGTCTTCAAGCATGAGTGCTTTGTTCACCAGGTCAGGGAAGGCTGGGCAATCGCACACGACAAGCGAGTATTGCAGGGTCTGATTGAAGCCTTCCATGAAGCGCTCCCTTTTTGCAGCATCAGTGCTGACATCTTCAGGGGCATACCTTGACAGAACACTGAACTTCTACATGTACTCCTTGATAGTGCCACTTCCTTGCTTCAGGGCTCGGAATTCACGCTATTTGATAGCCATGATCCCGGAAGGAATGTGGGCTTTGCGGAATTCTGCCTTGAAGTTGTCCCAAGTGATGTCTTGTCCAGCATGCATTACCTTGAATCCATCCCACCAAGCTCTCACAGTCCCACCCGAGGCAGTGGGCTGCATAAGCCACCTTCTCGCGGTCTTCGGTGCATCCGACTAGCTCCAGCAAGTCCTCAGTGGTGCGGACCCAGTCGTCTGCATCCAGGGGTTCAGCAGTGTCGATGAAAGTTGGCGGTGCATGCTTCTTGAACTCTGCCAACGTGGAACGTCCATTGCCATTCCCCGCCTGCTGGCGGTTGTTGGTGACAGCTTGAGCAATCAACTGAAGGGCTGCAGTGTTGGCTTGGCGTTCCTCTCGGAAAGCTTGGAGAAGCTGAGCCATGTCCATGTTCGGAGGAGGTGGTGGTGGTGGAGCTTCGTCGTTGGTTTGGTCGTGGCCTGCCTCTGATTGAGCGGATGCTCCGGCTTCAGGCTGCTGGGTAGAGGTACCAGTATGAGTTACAACAGGCATCCAGTTGGAGCGGTAAAAGGTCTCATGACTTGGAAGAGGGAAAGCAATATAGATGGGTGCCTAGTAAGGGGGTGGGTGTGACACTAATCAAATCATGCAAGGGCCGAAAGGCCAAAACACATTCATTAAAATACAAATGGGTGATGCAGTCGTTTACATATTCCCGAAGGAAGAATACGACATACATCCAACACAACAAAAGCAAACACTAGATGGTTTCATATGAACCATACAAGGACTCGACTGCGCATAGGGGTTACACGACCTATCCTACCGTAGAGGTCACGAACTGGCATATCCGAGTAGCGAATAATGCCTGAGCGGCGGAATGCTCGGTCGCGTATTCTGGCTCTTCTGGGTCTTCCTCCTTGTCTTCATCTGTCTGGGCCCCCTTGTCGCTTGAGGGTGTGGGGAAGTGGAGGAGTTGGATACGACGGTGCTTTGTCGGTGGTGCCGAGAAAAGCTTGCGATATTCCCTTGCCGTCATACGGCGTCGCCGAGGTGGTTCTTCATCCTTGGAAGGTACATCTCCTGAGGGTCTTCCGCCTCGGTACGCGATAGCGGACTGTCCCGGAGGCGCACCTTCCTTCTTGATCCTATCTGTCTTCTCTTGTGCTAGACGAAAAAGTGCCTTGGTCTTGTGAAGTTCTTCTCAGAGCTTCATCGATTCCGAGGCCAAGTCTTGTGCCAAGCTGTCGGCACATAGACTGAAGTAGGTCTGGAATCGAAGCGGGAGTCCTTCCTTCAGTGGAGGGGCTAGTGCGCTGCTTTCATCTTCTCCTTCCTTCCGGTAAGGCGGGAAGCGAGTTGTCATCTTTGCTGCCATCTCCGGAAGAAGCTCGCGGAGACGGGTTAGTGCCTTGAGTGCAGCAGCCTCGATAGCGAGAGGTAGTGTTGCCATCTGGGATCCCTCAAAGAACCAACTTGTGGGAGGATCGTTTGCCTTCACGATCACTTCCACATGGTACTCCACCTCAGTGTCGCTAACCCAATGCTCAAGGTAGGTGAGGATGGGTGCTCGGTGGAGCTGGCACTCCTGGAGGCTATCCTCGAGAAGCAAGGGAAACCCAGTGGTCAGGTGCTCTTCAGGTACAGCGGCCATCTACAAAGGTGGAATAGGAGAGGTTAATAAGCTGATGAAATCTCAGGTTGGTAAGGTTTAGAAAAGAAGAGAGGTTCAGAAGGTTTTTGAAAAGGGGTCTCATCTAACTAACGCCCATGCTAACTAAGGCTTCCTACAGTCAGGATGGCTCTGATACCAGCTCTGTGGGGACCCCGACTTAGAAGTCGAGATCACCGAATGCACGTGTACAGTGATCCCAGAGATCAATGCTCACTGAACACACAGAAGCTGAATAACAAGAGTCTTACATCCATGCATATCGTCTTATACAAATTATGGCCATTATGGCAAAGTCTTACATAGATAAAGCCTCAAGGGCTGAATAGCAAATAACTCAAATAGCGGAAGTCTTCGATGATAAGTAGAACCCATGCCATCTGCCTTAACCCTACAGGCATTCTGACTGCGATAGCTTCCTAGTTCGCATGTTCGTCTCGATAAAACTCTTCTTCATATTCCTGTTCCTCCAGGCCTGGCCAATTAAATAATGAGTGGCAAGCCAATGAGTACTTTGAATGTACTCGCAAGCAACCCATGATTTGGTTCAAAGTAACAATGCAATTGAATAACAATGAGCAATCTAGCTACGAGCTAGAATAAATATTCTGCCATCAAGTATATGCATCAATAATTTCTCGTAACCTCGAGGATAGGTTACCGATATCAACATGAATATGATTCAACTCAACGAGTCAAGTCACCACCTTGACTCAACATACACACACACTCAAGGTTTCGCAAACATTGGACGTAGCCCAAGAGAGGTTACCCAACTGTCCTTGACCGTGGACACAGCTATTCGAATAGTTTTACACTCTGGAGAGGTTGCGCACTTTACCCACAAGATCCGGGAAGCGTTCGTGTCACCCACGATCCCGCAGTACCTCAAGTACTTGGGGGAAGCACCCGGTCATTATCTTTCCTTAGACGATACTAACATAGAGTCCACTCGTTGGTGCACAGCCCTCGAGTACAAACAATAGATCATGGGACTTGCCCTACTTTCAATGTCACGCGTACACGAAGGGACCAACGGTGTGTCTGGTGCCCTGTGAAAACAGTCATGGTCGTCTATCCAAGCACGACCCCGTCCCGGGAAAAGACCTCAAGTCTTCCCATCACTAGTAATGCGGGCACCATGCTAGTATCAGCCTAAGTAATCAATAAAGCCCCGTCCCATAAGGGGTAGAGTGGTTGCACATGTATGGTTGGAATAACGGTCGCAACTTAAACCAATCTGTTTTGAAAAACATCACACACACTTGTCTCGGTACACCCCTTCGTCATCAAGTGGTTACCCATCTCATCATCTCCCTCGGGCATGAATGGCACCCGACGGGGTTTTCGAAAAGAATGCAACCACGAAGGTATCATGGCACACATGCATCTCTGAGCATCACTACTAGTCATTTGCAATGCATCTAGCACATAGCAAGATTATGAGTAAACATGCATCATGTGGTGGTTTTAAACTAGGTCACCACCATAACTCTTATCATCATGCATTCGGAAACAAACGGGTTCCGAAGAACACAAGTGTATCATGGTCAAAGGGCTGCTTGCCTGGATTGGCTTGGTCTTCAAAGTCTTCAAATCCTTCCCCACCTTCTTCTTCAGCAACCTCGTCAAATACGGTATCTAAACATCGCAAAATAACAACGGGAAAATAAGGCCACAATAAAAACAGAAAAATCAAAGTGCTCAGAAAAATGTCAACTTATTTTTGTTAAATACTAGAGGGAAAACTAAGATGGCAAAAATTCTTAGTCGGAGTTTTGGAGATGCAGAATGGGATCTAAGGATTTTTGAACAGGAGTTTTATTGTTCAAATTTGAATCTAAATTTGAACAGAACAGAAAAGGTTCATGGATATGTGTGAAAGTGACACCATTAAATAGGTTGGAATTTTACAAGATTTTAAAGTTGGAATTAATTCATTTGAACATATATTTATTTCTGTGAAATTATTTGAAATATTCACAGAAAAGAATAAAAGGAAAAGGCCCTGTGCCACTGGGCCAGAACGGCCACACTGCACGGCCCAGGGCGAACAGCCCACCGCACGAGAGCCAGCGCGCGCGCGCCAGGTTTTTGAACCTGACGGGCGGGGCCCGGCGGTCAGTGGTAGAGAGGGGAGGGAGAGAGTGGTGAGGATGACAGGCGGGGCCCGCCTGTCATCTTCAACCTCACGGCCAGATGGGCGGCGAGCTCACCGGCGGCGATTCCAGGCACGGCGGGATAATCTGAGGGCAGGAATGGATTCAGCAGTGAGTCGCGGATGTAGTGGTGCTGGAGTTGGTCGCCGGAGGGGCCAGGTTCGTCGGCGGCGAGGTGGGACGGCGGAGGAGCGTCGGGAGGTTGCTGGCTGGCTCGCTCCGGGCTGCAATAGGAGTGGGAGAAGGAGGGGAACGGGTCAGTGAGGTATGGCGGCTCCAGATCGAGCAAGAGTTGGGGCGGAGAGGGGCTATACCGCGAGATCTCCGGTTGCCCGACGTGGCGGAGCTCCGGTCGATCCCGAGCACTGAGGCTTTCTGAGGGCGAGTGGGTGGTTCTGGAGTGCTACTGGGGATGTGGGGAGGAGATGGGTGCCGTTGGAGAGGCTCGGGGCGTGCTTATATAGCCGAGCCCTGGTCCACCGTGGACTCGTGTGCCGGCGAGGTCACGGGCGAGGCCAGAGGCCGTGCAGGCGCTCTTGTTCAAGTCGGGGATGATCATGGATGAGGTCTACGCCTAGTAGAGGGAAGAGGAGGAGCGGGGAAGGCTCCAGAGGGCGCGCGCTTGTCAGGCCGACGAGTGGAGCTGGCGGGTGGCCGGCGCACGTGCGAGGGCGGCCACTGGAGGGAGGAGGAGGAGGGGGACAGCGCCGGGGGAGGTCGCAGACATCGAGGTGCATCGGTAGGCGCGAGGGGGGAGCACGAGGTGGTCGGAGGCGAGCGATTGGTCGAAGCTACAGTGCGGGTGCGCACTGTAGCGCGCTCTGGAGCGTTCTTATGGCATGCCATGGAATGCCATTGGCTCTCTGGGCGTGTCCGCCGTGTCTGGGGGGCCAGCACAAGGTAAATAACTCAGGTGTGGCCTTGGATGCTCTGGAGGTGCAGTGAGAGAGGAATGAAGCTGGTAAATGAGTAGAATTTGGCTGTCCAGCAAGTTAACTTAGGGTTTTCACCCATCAATCATGGAGCCGTGGACATGGGGAAGTTACTGGAGATAGAATGTAACTAGATGAAGCTGTGGTAGAAAGTTGAGGCAAAAGTAAATGGTAAAAGAGGTCAAGAAGATAGTTTTGGTAAAATGGCGGAAGGTGTTTGATCATGTTTTGGACAAGCAAATGATCTCCACTAGCTATGACACTTAACATGATTAAGTGTCATATGGAAATAGAGTGTTTCACCAAATTTGAGCTCATTTGAAAAAACTAGCCAATGTAACTTTGGTGAACCCTAGAATCAACAGAAATGGCTTCATCTTGTTTAAGTCAAGCTAATCATCTCCCCTTGATGCACCATTTGGTGTAGTTTCATCATTTGGGGTTATGATCATGCCCACAAAGTTTGAAGCTCCAGGTAAAAAGTTGGTAATGTAAAGTTGTTCAAATTTGAATTTGAACCGAAATGGTTTTGGGGTATTCTGATCACGTTACCCTACTCCAAATCTTGTGCCATTTTGTCTAGATGCCTTATTAGGCTTTTCTAGCATGTGCACCAAGTTTGAGGGCATTTGGATAAGTTTGGCAATGAAAAGTTGCTCAAACTTCAAATATGGACAAAATGGTTATGAAGGGTTTTGAGGATGTTATCTTGCTTCCCAAGGCATGGGGCTTGGCAAGATCATCAAATATGTCATATAAGACATGATAGAATTTCCCTCGAATTTTTGGAGAATATTTCCTTTGTAAATATTTCAAAAGCTTGAAATATCCAGAAAGGGTTTTGGAGGGATTAGCCCATTATTTTGAACATGACCAAGTGTTGAAACTCTTATATATGGACAATATATGTCCTATGAGTCTCCCTGAATTTTGGCAAATATTTTTGAAATACTTAAGTAATTTTCCCATATTAAAGACCATTTCTGGCCTTAAGAAAAAGCTTTTAAATAAAAAAGGAAAATAACTTTTAAAATTATACTTTTGTGGTTTCGGGGAGTCCTATGACTACTAGGTCTCAAATAAATTTTTGAAATAATTTTCTCACCCTAAATCAAGCACTTGCAGTGCAAACCTCAATTCAGGGGTTTTTGGAATACTAAATTTTAAAAATACATTTTGGCCAAATTAATTTTATAAGAAAATACTACACTACTATATAACACTTGGCATGATCATTGGGCAGAAGTTTTGGGTATGGAGATGAATTCTACAAGAGGTAATAGTTGACTTTAATGAGCACATGAAAAACAGAGGAAGAAAAACTAAATTCCAAATAAAAGCCAAATGATGCCAAAAAATTTGTTGTTCCAAATTTTCATGCTTCATTGATGCAAATAACATGTTACAAAATGCAGGGTGTGACACTTCACGCAAGAACTGTGGCAAATCCGTTGGCCATCCATTCGCACATTCAAGCGAGAGATACCTGAGAAGTACGACGGGAGGCTGAACCCGGCAGAGTTCCTGAGAATCTACACCATCGTTGTTCGGGCTGCGGGGGGAAGAGATGAGAAGGTGCTCGCCAACTACTTCCCTTTGGCCCTCAAGTCCAACGTGAGGTTTTGGCTGATGCACCTATCGGAGGGCTCCATTTCTTCATGGGCAAACATGTGCCAAGAGTTCATCGGTGCTTTTACCGGTGGCCACCAAGAACCCGGCAGGCCCAGTGACCTGCAACTCATTTAGCAGAAGGAAGGAGAAAGTCTCTCTAAGTATTTACAGAAATTCAGTAAAGTTCATAGTAATATTCCAAATATCCATCCGGCAGCGGTCTGTTGACACCAGATTTTGGCATGGTCAATAAATTAATTAATATGGCTTCAAATGGAGAAGTGATCTATATAAAAGGTTTTCGTATTGTCCATATGAACATCTTTGAAGTTTGGGTCATCGCCGTCCGATCTCATCTCGAAGGCCGAAGTTGTGTTCGAAATACCGAGATTTTGTATTCAGAACACTATTCTGCTGATTATGCCCCCAAGACGGCTTCATATTGAAAAACGTTCTACATGAATTGTCTTCGTCCCGTCGAAATGATAGATTTGAATATAAAAATCGTCCAAATTCGAGTTCGTATGCAAAAGTTAGAGCAATCGGAGTGCAGCCCTATCATGAGGCGAGATGTGGCGCGCCCCACCAAAGCCATTTCTGATGGGTAGCGGGAGGGAACAGATGTTTTGCGTCACCGTTTTGGCCCAGAAGATGACGTCAAATCGAAAAACGTTCAACATGAAAGTTGTTCGCGTCGTCGAAACGTTCAAGTTTCCTTTTGGGCTCATTTTCGTTCAAGGTCGTTTGTGGCCCGTGGGACCTAAAAACCGAACTGATCTTCTAGACTTACCTAAATCCGAGTTCGGTTAATTTTGGAAATATTTGGACATGATTTGGAGTCCTTTTCTTGTACGGCAAGCCCATCTGCCTTTTATATACCTAAGGGGTGATGGCCGATTGAAAAACACACAATCGATCAAATCATCTACCACTTTTTATCTTTTATCTTTTCTCCTTAACCCTAGTTCTTCTTCTTCCTCGTTCTTCGTATGTTCTTCTTGTTGCAGGGCGGCGAACCTCGAGGCCCTAGGGGCCATCAGGTCGACCTAGGTCAGCCCATAGCCGCCGTGCGTCCAGACGGTGTCTCTCCCGAGTGCGTGGGGTTTCGGATCTACAAAAGTGCCCGCCGGATTGCTTGCGTACCGCGCTTCCGGACGGGTCTCCTTCGATGTGAGCTGCGATGAATTACCCTCGGCGTTGGAGTTACACAGTGACGTGTTCGTGTGCAAACACACTTTTTGGCGACTCCGCTGGGGACGCAGCTTTGAACGGTCTCCGGCCCATTCCTTCTACGAAGAGATCGTCAGCAAATTGCTGCAATCTACAAAGGTAATATGAATACCCAATCCCCCTTTGTAGATGCAAATAATCCATATGTTGTTGCTAGATCATCTAATGAGCATAATGCATCGGCTAGCCCTAGTTTTATCAATCATGCATCTAATTATGTGCAACGGCCGATGCAAAAAAATCTTCATGCTTCAAATTTTTATAAATTTTTGCAACGTACAACATATGTATCCTAACTCTCGTGCATTGGCAACCCCACAAATCCATATACCGATGGACAACATGATGGGTCTGGTTAATCAATTTGAAACACCCCATGTTAAAATTTCCAATAGCATACAAGAAAGTGTTTTGCCCTTTTATTCATCGGCAACTAATTTGCAATATGTGAATCCAACCTTGCCGATGGATGGGAGAATTAGCCATGATACTACTAGCTATTTGGCCAGTTACTCTCAAATATCATATGCTACACCTCATGTTAATAATTTTTCAGCACCATATGCAACTATAGATGTTCATAATACAGCCTCGCACCTTCATGGTCATAGCCGAATAAGTGAAAAATTTACAGGAACGCACGTGTCGTCATCTAATATTGTAGCATATAGTGCATGCTCTACGCAATTCGAGAATTTCGGCAAGACTCACGATTCATTGCCGAAAGAATCTGAAAGTATTGTGGAGCAATCCCTTCCAGAAGCGGTTGTGGTTGCACTAAAAAGATCTTGGCACAAAACAAGAGGATTAGTGCTCTTTGCCTTGAACACTATTAAAAGGGGTTGTTTCCTGATTATGCTGCAATAAAGGCTAGAGTTTTGCAAGAAGATGAAACTTCATCAATTGATAGAATTGGCGACAGAGCATATTGTTATACACCAGTGCATACACCTTAACCTAGTACCGCAACATATTATACACCCCCTACACAATTGCAAAATTTCGGCAACACTAACAATTCATTGCCGAAAATTCCTAAAATCAATTGGAGGGCAAACTGATCTAGAGCGGGCTGAAATTGAGATGGGAGATAAAGCTTTGCGCGATAGGGTGCAAGTACTTCACCAAGAGAGAATCGATAGGGAATTGGCTCGAAGAAAAAAAGCCTTGCCGATTGATATAATCAGTGAAAAGAATGATGATTCGAAAACTAAAACTGCTTCGGTTGGAAAAGCCAAATCAAGTAGTATATATTTAGAATCCATCAAATCCAAAGAGGCAAGCATTATTGAGAAAGGGCATGGCAAGCATAGGAAAATAGTCGTGCTTAATTTTTCTGAAGTTAATGGAACCTACTTCCTACCTATGAGTTCCATGCTATAGAAATTGACAAGCCACAAGGACAAGAGAAAGTAGCTGAACAAAGTTCGACTGACAATGATCTTCAAAGAAATGATGCACGGAATCAAGAAAAAAACGATGACAAGGTGTTGGGGAGCCATCCAAAGATGGAGCAAGATATTGTTCAAGTCACACCACAATCATGCTCTCCCAACATATTTGAAGAGGTATGTCTAGCAAGTAATTTACCTATTTTCAGATTTGGTCACAACTTTATTGTTGATGCATCTATTAGAAAAATCCTCATAATTAATTTTGAAAGACCAATGAAGAAGGGTAATTTACTTGTTAGCAATAATATTTTTATGAAGCATATCGGTCTACTCATTGTGCTATATATAAAGACCGATAGTGATTTATTATTGCAGCCAAGCCTGTCCACATTGCTTTATCTAAAGTTCATATCAAATTTGGTAGATTTACTTATTTCTTACTTGGTTGACACTTGGTATCAATGAAGACATGAATGTGCTAACTATATTTGTTTCAGAAATTTAAAGCCAAGGTTAAAATCTTTGAGCAAACTGATGCTATTATAATATCTTATCAGAATACATCGGATATACAGTGCAAAACACATTGCATAGCCGAATGGAGAGATTGCAAATCTGAACCATTCGTTTGCTTACCTCCAAAGCCGATCTCACACCAAGATCGGCTAGAAAATAAGAAGTATACCTTCAATTCAAGTATGTGTGATCAAATATTTGATTTGCTACTGAAAAATAATTATATAAGAATTCTTGATCACCATGTGAAGCCATCAATTCAAGGACGAATGTATTGTAGGTTGCACCATTCTTTCAGACATAATTTTGAGGATTGCAATATGTTTCACCAAATAGTCAAATCGGCCATTGATAAAGGATGATTGAGAATTGTTGAAACGCCAAGAGATGACCAGTCTATTCTGATGGCAAAAAAATTTGCATCGACTGCTTGAAGCTGACCCATTTAAAGAGAGGGTAAAAATGTAACATCCCAAAATTCTAAATTTTGGAATGTTATAATAAATAGATAGAATTGATTGCTTGTTGTTGTGCTGAGTGAAATTGAGTGAAATTTGAGACTTTTGAAAGTTAAATGAGAGGGAATAAAATGACTTACCCAAAACTTTCACTTTGCTTTTGATCTTCGAGGGAATTCAATTTCTTTTCAACACAAAACCCTAGAGTGAAGATAATATGACTTCTTCCATTTATTTTAAATGATAAAGGGCTTTGAAAGGATTTTGAATTTCATCCTCGAAATATTTTCAATTCAGAGGCTTTAAGCAACTCAATGATTTTCCCGAGAGAAGATAAAATGACTTCTTAAAATTATAGGAAATATGAGTTGGAAGTTTTCTGAAATTTTCTGCAACTCAATTTCAAATATTGAGTTATTTGGGTTTTATTCAAATTATTTTTCTCCAAAAAGAAACTACATGGAAAATAGGGTAACATGATTCCCTACAGCAGAAAATTGGAGAAAAATAATTTTGAAATCATTTTGGTATTTTAAAAATGATTTTATTGGATTTTATTTGCAACAGTAGGACCTTTTGATTTATTAGAATTTGTGGGCATTTTATTTGGCAGTAGGAAAATGTTCATGTTGTAGGGCTTATTTTTCTGCAAATTTTGATATATTATATGCCTATATAATATTTTAATTTTATTTTATTTTATTCGTTTTTCTCTCTGTTAGGAAAAAAATGTGTTAAAAAAAAAAACTTCCTCCGCCGAACTGGGCCGGCCCAGCACCCGAGCCAGGCCCAGCCCAGCCGCCCGTCGCCTTCCTTCCTCCCGTCGGGACTCCTCCGCCCGTACGACACCGCCGCCGCTGCCGTGGTCGCCCCGGCCTCTCCCCTCGCCCCCTTCCCCAAGCCAGGCCCCGACCTCCTCCTCCTATTTAAGGGCGCCGCCCGGGCCCGTTTTGCCCCTTCTCCGCCGCCGCCGCGTCGCATCTCGCTCTCGCCGCCGCCGCAGCTTCTGCCGCCGCCGCTGCTGCTTGCGCCGCCGCCGCCGCGCTCTGCCTCGCCCTCCGCCCTTCGCCTCGCTCGCCGCCGCCGCCCCGCACTCCCCACGCCATGCCCGCTCGCTCACCAGAGCTGCACCGCCGCCGCCAGCCTCGCCGGAGCTGCCGGAGCCAGCCGCCGCGCCCGATCCGCCCCGGTTCGCCCGAACCGCACCGGTCCGGCCCGAACCGCCGGTTTTCTCCCCAAGACCGCTAGGTATAAGGAAAACCCTGGTTTTCTGTTAAAAAAATTCTGGTTTTGTTTTAGATCTATTTATCCAGTGAACGTTCATTAGTTAGAGTTAGAAAACGAGGTTTCGCTCGATAGTTTCTTTTTCTTTTTCTGTTTAGTTTCGGCCAGGGACTTAGATGTGAATAATTTTATTTACAGGAAGGTCCTGCACTTCAAACGGCCCTAACTTTTTGCTCGTTGGTCCAAATCCAACGAAACCAACGCCCACGTCTTTGTTACGAAGCCCTCTTTCCAGTAATACAACTTCAACATGTTTTTGAAAAAAGTTTAAATTTTGAATTCAACTAGTTTTAGATTCAAACTTGTTTTGATCATAACTTGAGTTTCGTAGCTCCGTTCGAGTTGATTCTTTTTGCAAATCGAAGCTCTTGACCTAAACTTTCTGATAAGGCCAAATTAACATAATTTTGGTACTGTTGGAAATTGTTTTGTGTTTCAAAAGTCATTCGTTTGTTTTCGAAGTTTTCTGAAGTGTTTATTCGATCTGTCTGATCTTTCTGAGTGATTGCTTATGTGTGGTTACCATTGCTTGCTTACGATAGATTGACCGGAGTGTGACGAGTAGACCTATCAAGAGTTTTGAGTGCGAATCATCTTCATCAACATTGCAAGCAAGTTCACACTTTGATCATATTTTTCCAATACCTAGTTTTCATTGCATTAGTTATATCCTCAAACACATTGCATCAGTAGGATCAATTAACTTGTGGGATTGGGAAGTAGATTGAGTTAGTACCTATTACCTGCATTACATTCAAACCTTTGGGAGTTACTTCTACGTTTGCTGTTAAGACATGCTATGCTCGTAGACGTGGTTTGTGTTTGAGTGAAATCCATGACAGATGTGAGTTGTTAATTAATGGTTCAACTTAAGGTGGCAACTTTAATACACATCTGGGTGTATTGGGGCATCTGGGTATTCCAGGATTGCCTGTTTTTCTTTTGGACCGCCACCCAGGCTCAAAGGGATCATGAGATTTTTCATACTAGAAACTTCCGTGTGCAGCCACATGCCAATATGGGTTCTGGCATAGTTGAGTAAGTTGTGGGAAACCTTTCCATGATGGGCTAGCAGATGTAGTTGGGTTTTGTAGGTGTACCGGCCTATCTATCTGGTTAAGGGGACCTCTTCGGAAAGACTGTGTCTCGGTCATCCGTTTCTCAAACACCATGCAGTGCGAGAAACCAAACGGAGGCGAACGAGTCTTGTGGGGAAAGTGCACAAACCTCTGCAGAGTGTACAAACTGATCATGATTAGCCGTGTCCCCGGTTATGGACGTCTTGAGTATCTAGTACCTGGATTATCATGTGCATCCCAACATGTTACTTTAATGATTATTTTTAATTGGGGTTGAGAGGATGTCTATCTTCTCAACAATTTTTCAACTACCATGATAGTTAATTAAACTTCATTCCTTTGAAGTAGGGAAAAATTGGCTTTACGCAAAAACTTTACCCTTACAACCTCCACCAGCCAAATATGCATGTAGTTGTAGGCTTTATTCATCATTATCATTACAGTGTGAAATTGCCAGCATATTCCATGTGCTGACCCGTTTTCGGGCTGCAACATTTTATGTTGCAGGATTTTCTTATGACGAGTAAGTGATACGTTAGGGGTTACTATTTCTACACTCAACTTTGCCGTTGCTGTTGATGGGAATCCACGACCTTGTTGCTTCCGCTATGATCGATTTTAGGTAATAGTATTTACATTACTTAATACATGTGATTTACCTCTGTTATAAATCATGTTTGTACTGTGTGTGTTAGCATACCGATCCAGGGATGACACATAACACAGAGACTTCGGTCCATTCGGATCGTGGTCGCTACAAGATGGTATCAGAGCACATGTTGACTATAGGACGTGACCCTAGAAACTAGCCACACCATAGGAAAGGATTTCTCTACAACTATCTTTCTCAAAGGATTCTTACTCCTCTTCTTTTCTAAGCTTTATCAAATCTTCCTTTTGACCTTAAATTGTTAGACAATACCCTTTGCCATTTGGACCACTTCGGAGTAAAGAGGATTTTACCATGCATTGGAAGTGTTGAAGCTACAACAATGGATACTCCGAAGATTTGTAGAGTTGACGACTTGAAGAGATGATGACCTTTAGAAGACCAACCCCCTATTATGTACTTACGTTAGATGCGACGATTGTGAGCCGTCATTTGTTTGATGTTTTCTGACGGCCACAAACTAAAACCTGTCTTTTCAAAACCTTTGTTTGTATTGAGTGTATCTCTCTCTATCTCATCTGAATCTCAACCCAAAACCCTTGGACCCAATAGAGGATGACTGAAGATAGACTTGAAGTCTCTGGACCAATGACCCAGCCGGAGGCAGAGTTATGGATACAAAACCTGGAGGATCACTTCAGCAAGAATTTGGTAGCAAGGAAGTATGATGTTCAATATGTTCTTCAATACTTTACAAAAAGTGCTGCAACATGGTGGAAGATGCATCAAGCCATACAAGGATGTAATAGAGCAGAAAATTGGGAAGAATTCAAGAAGACCCTGTTAGGATCCCGTCTCATCCGAGAGCGTGGTGACAAGCCGAAGAAGAAACTTTGTGCCTGTAGGATTTGTGGAGAAATAGGACACACCCAGGAGAATCACAATGATGAATGCCCTAATTGTGAAGGAAGTCACCTAGCTGAAGAATGCCCAACTAGGCAGATTACTTGTTTCTTGTGTGAAGGAACTACCTACTACCCTGCTAAGTGCCACATTTACCCCATGGTGCAACGAACTGTCCAGCAGAAGAAAGAAGCAATGAAAGAAGTCCTCGAGGAAACCCTAAGGGAATCCACGGTGGAGGAAGATATTGACGACCCTGATGGAGAAGGACTAAACAGATACTATTCCCGTGCTTGCTACTCATATGGAGAGAAAGGACATCTTTCACAGCAATGCACAAAGGAAAGCTATGAGTATCTGGGAGACTTCCCGACAGAAGAAGTGGAGTTTGATCCACAAAAGATAGAAGAATTGATAGGAATGAAGAAGTCAAGTAAGAGGAAGAACATGTGTCCCCAGAAGAACCCAAATTTTGCGGAAAAGGACCTAAGTGACATCACATGTTATCGGTGCAAGGATTTAGGTCATTATGCTATCAAATGCCCAACCAGGAAGCGAAGAACCAAGTGAACCAGGACAGTCGCCATGAAGTCCTTAGATTTGTCTTATGACATTAGTTTACACTACAAGGAAGTAGAGCATTTTGCCAAGAGAAGTTTCAGACCGTAGGAAGGATGATCAGAGTAGTTGAGATCTGGAAGTTAGAATGAAGCATGTAGCTATATGGAATACACTTTATTACAATGTTGAGTTGAGTATGGAGAAAACATTGTAATAGTTCGTGAAGCAATAGAAGCTGATATTTTGGAGTCTAAGAAGGAGGTGCTATGAGTTGTTGGATTTGCGAGTGCCCCTCACCCAGACCAAGACCTAGAACCCTTGGAGTAGTTGACCCCAAACCTTTCTCGGACAAACAACCACAAGGAAACACCTACATTGTCCTTAGTGCCCTTTTATCTTATGCCCACAGATGACAACCCTTTACGAGTCTTCTCTCAAAAGCCCGGAAACCATCATGACCCTGAATAGCGATCAAGATTATCCAAAGATCCTGAAGGACATGATGAAGCATATTCACCTAGAAGGAGATGCAGTTTACAAGGGTTATCCCTTCATGGAGAATGGAGTTGAACTTTGGTACGTGGAGGTACACCTCCATCGTGTGAAAGGAGTTTGCCCAAAGACTATGGGTCAATACTTTTTCATCTCCCGAGTACCGCGAACAACATTCTTTGATTCTGTTCGTGAAGCTGCTATGGAGGCCATACGTCAGATTGGAGAAATACTCGAAGCAAGACTTCATTTTACCCAGGGATGCCTGAGTATGATGCATGCAGAGATGGTGGAGATGAAGCACACAGCCAATAGGACGAAGCAAAAGATTGATGATTTTAAGATCACGTTGCACAATTCCAGTGGGACTGAAGCATCCTTAGCTAGGACGAATGGATATAGATGGAGGAAATTCTTGATCATACCAAACTATCTGGATAGTAGAAATTGTAGTGATGCACCCTTGGAAATTGGAGTATTGAATACTGGTTCAAGAAGTAATAAAAAGATTTGATATGAGGAGAATATGGATTTTTGGATGAACCAGTGCATTTTGTTTAGTTGAACCTTACTGAGTGAACCCTGGACCCATAGGAAGGAATGTGTTGCCCCAATTAGTGGAGTTTGCACAAATAAGTTGGAATTTATTTTGATATGAAGCTTACCCCAAGAGTATGAAGGAAAGAAGTATGATTGGATTTTACGAGGGTGTAATGCTGGAGTATGGAACTACAGTAACCCCAAGGATTGAGTTATGGATACACAAGTTCTGACATGGACCCTTTAGCCGAGGACCTAAAAGAGGCTACGTAATTATAAGGGAACCACGAGACTTGTCAGAAGCGTTATGTTTCTGCTGTAGTAAAGCAGTGCATTTTTCTATAGATTGTACCAAGAAGAAGGAGTTTTGGTGCTAAGTATTGGAGTTGAAGCATGCAATGGAAGTGCAGTAGATCGTAGTAAGTTGAGAATCAATACAGTTAGCAGCCTGGTATTGATTTTGGATTTTATGATGTTGTTTCTCTATTGTGCTGAGTGAAGACATGATGCATGGAAGGAGATTTTGAAGAAACTAGTGTTATTCATTTTAAGTGTGGTAGAATCCAACACTGTTACCCGAATACACTAGCTAGTGGTTAGTTACGTCAGACTTGGAATGGATTGCCCAAAGGTGAGTCCGAGTAATTACATCGTAGTTTTACCCACCAAGAAGTAAGGTATAATTGGATGGATGTAAGAGAGCCAAGGAAGTTGGATGTTGGAAGAATGATCAGTTGCAACCCGATGATGAGACCAAGTGTTACTAGTGGAGAGATGGGCCATAACCCACAGGCCCCAGGACCTGTCAAGGAAGCAAGCACATTCTTGCTGAAGGAAAACCCCTGGTAGAAGTTACGACCTTTGCCAATAGACGATCTTATAGGTGGTTACGTTAAACCCGAGGGTTGAGAAATGTTAGATGTTTTGTTTGGCTTGCAGAATCTATGGAATTATCCGAACTTAGTTCGTCGACACGAGAAAATTCTGCAATTCTTGTGAGGATGACCGAGTGTTAGAATTCGAGATTCACTAAACCATATACAAGGTAATGATTTGGGTGCGGGATGGATTGATCACCATACCGACTTACTCTTATTATTCGCCTCTGTTATACGGGATGGTAAATCTGAGTGACTTACCTATAGTAAAGAGACGACGATGTCAAAACTTTGTTTAAACATTAGAATGGTATAGAAATTTTCCCCTTGTACACTGCATGCTATTGCCAACCGTAGGATATACGGTGAGGATGAAGCCCAGACCCGTTTTCTGCAGGGACCCAATTAGTTTGATTCATGACCACCATGAGATATCGATAGTTGTTTAGTATTGGCGCTAGACCTGTCAGCTAAGAAGAGACAGTCTCGAAAAGACCGTATCAAGATGAAAGGATACAAGAAATAAAGGGCAAAGGTTTTGCCACTACCGAAAAGAGCCAGAGAAGGAAATACCCTGAAGATTTGAGGAGACAGACGCCGTCAACCCAAAGGATGGAGTACCTGAGTTTTGATGGAACCGTATCCATGTTCCTAAGTGTGGTAGCACACTAGGCCACACCAATCTTGGATTTGTTAGGAGACCCCCAAACCCTAACCTATTTCTTGCTAGCCTCTCCGAATCTTGAGGACGAGATTCATTTTAAGTGTGGTAGGTTTGTAACATCCCAAAATTCTAAATTTTGGAATGTTATAATAAATAGATAGAATTAATTGCTTGTTGTTGTGCTGA
This sequence comes from Secale cereale, assembly GCA_902687465.1. Lineage (NCBI taxonomy): Eukaryota > Viridiplantae > Streptophyta > Magnoliopsida > Poales > Poaceae > Secale > Secale cereale. Next base: position 236,531,131 of record LR738714.1, read on the forward strand.
GTGAAATTGAGTGAAATTTGAGACTTTTGAAAGTTAAATGAGAGGGAATAAAATGACTTTCCCAAAACTTTCACTTTGCTTTTGATCTTCGAGGGAATCCAATTTCTTTTCAACACAAAACCCTAGAGTGAAGATAATATGACTTCTTCCATTTATTTTAAATGATAAAGGGCTTTGAAAGGATTTTGAATTTCATCCTCAAAATATTTTCAATTCAGAGACTTTAAGCAACTCAATGATTTTTCCGAGAGAAGATAAAATGATTTCTTCAAATTATAGGAAATATGAGTTGGAAGTTTTCTGAAATTTTCTGCAACTCAATTTCAAATATTGAGTTATTTGGGTTTTATTCAAATTATTTTTCTCCAAAAAGAAACTACATGGAAAATAGGGTAACATGATTCCCTACAGCAGAAAATTGGAGAGAAATAATTTTGAAATCATTTTGGTATTTTAAAAATGATTTTATTGGATTTTATTTGCAACAGTGGGACCTTTTGATTTATTAGAATTTGTGGGCATTTTATTTGGCAGTAGGAAAATGTTCATGTTGTAGGGCTTATTTTTCTGCAAATTTTGATATATTATATGCCTATATAATATTTTATTTTTATTTTATTTTATTCGTTTTTCTCTCTGTAAGAAAAAAATGTGTTTAAAAAAAAACTTCCTCCGCCGAACTGGGCCGGCCCAGCACCCGAGCGAGGCCCAGCCCAGCCGCCCGTCGCCTTCCTTCCTCCCGTCGGGACTCCTCCGCCCGTACGACACCGCCGCCGCTGCCGTGGTCGCCCCGGCCTCTCCCCTCGCCCCCTTCCCCAAGCCAGGCCCCGACCTCCTCCTCCTATTTAAGGGCGCCGCCCGGGCCCGTTTCGCCCCTTGCTCCGCCGCCGCCGCACCGCATCTCCCTCCCGCCGCCACCGCAGCTTCTGCCGGCGCCGCTGCTGCTTGCGCCACCGCCGCCGTGCTCTGCCTCTTCCTCCGCCCTTCGCCTCGCTTGCCGCCGCCGCCCCGCGCGCCCCACACCACGCCCGCTCGCTCACCGGAGCTGCACCGCCGCCGCCAGCCTCGCCGAAGCTGCCGGAGCTAGCCGCCGCACCCGATCCGCCCCGGTTCGCCCGAACCGCACCGGTCCGGCCCGAACCGCCGGTTTTCTCCCCAAGACCGCTAGGTATAAGGAAAACCCTGGTTTTTTGTTAAAAAAAATTCTGGTTTTGTTTTAGATCTATTTATCCAGTGAACGTTCTTTAGTTAGAGTTAGAAAACGAGCGTTCACTCGATAGTTTCTTTTTCTTTTTCTGTTTAGTTTCGGCCAGGGACTTAGATGTGAATAATTTTATTTACAGAATAGTCCCTGCACTTCAAACGGCCCTAACTTTTTGCTCGTTAGTCCAAATCCAACGAAACCAACGCCCACGTCTTCGTTACGAAGACCTCTTTCCAGTAATACAACTTCAACATGTTTTTGAAAAAGTTTAAAATTTGAATTCAACTAGTTTTAGATTCAAACTTGTTTTGATCATAACTTAAGTTTTGTAGCTCCGTTCGAGTTGATTCTTTTTGCAAATTGAAGCTCTTGACCTAAACTTTCTGATAAGGCAAAATTCACATAATTTTGATACTGTTGGAAATTGTTTTGTGTTTCAAAAGTCATTCGTTTGTTTTCGAAGTTTTCCGAAGTGTTTATTCGATCTGTCTGATCTTTCTGAGTGATTGCTTATGTGTGGTTACCGTTGCTTGCTTACGATAGATTGACCGGAGTGTGACGAGTAGACCTATCAAGATTTTTGAGTGCGAATCATTTTCATCAACATTGCAGGTAATTTCACACTTTGATCATATTTTTCCAATACCCAGTTTTCATTGCATTAGTTATATCCTCAAACACATTGCATCAGTAGGATCAATTAACTTGTGGGATTGGGAAGTAGATTGAGGTAGTACCTATTACCTACATTACATTCAAACCTTTGGGAGTAACTTCTACGTTTGCCGTTAGGACATGCTATGCTCGTAGACGTGGTTTGGGTTTGAGTGAAATCCATGATAGATGTGTGTTGTTAATTAATGGTTCAACTTAAGGTGGCAACTTTAATACACATCTGGGTGGATTGAGGCATCTAGGTATTCCAGGATTGCCTGTTTTTATTTTGGACCGCCACCCAGGCTCAAAGGGATCATGAGATTTTTCATACTAGAAACTTCCGTATGCAGCCACATGCCAATATGGGCTCTGGCATAGTTGAGTAAGTTGTGGGAAACCTTTCCATGATGGGCTAGCAGATGTAGTTGGGTATTGTAGGTGTACCGGCCTATCTATCTGGTTAAGGGGACCTCTTCGGAAAGACTGTGTCTCGGTTATCCGTTTCTCAAACACCATGCAGTGCGAGAAACCAAATGGAGGCGAACGAGTCTTGTGGGGAAAGTGCACAAACCTCTGCAGAGTGTACAAACTGATCATGATTAGCCGTGTCCCCGGTTATGGACGTCTTTAGTATCTAGTACCTGGATTATCATGTGCATCTCAACATGTTACTTTAATTTAATTTTGTTGGGTTTAATGATTATTTTTAATTGGGGTTGAGAGGATGTCTATCTTCTCAACAATTTTTCAACTACCATGATAGTTAATTAAAATGCATTCCTTTGAAGTAGGGAAAAATTGGCTTTACGCAAAAACTTTACCCTTACAGCCTCCACCAGCCAGATATGCATGTAGTTGTAGGCTTTATTCATCATTATCATTACAGTGTGAAATTGCCAGCATATTCCATGTGCTGACCCGTTTTTGGGCTGCAACGTTTTATGTTGCAGGATTTTCTTACGACGAGTAAGTGATACGTTAGGGGTTACAATTTCTACACTCAACTTTTCTGTTGGTGTTGATGGGAATCCACGACCTTGTTGCTTCCGCTATGATCGATTTGAGGTAATAGTATTTACGTTACTTAATACATGTGATTTACCTCTGTTATAAATCCTGTTTGTACTGTGTGTGTCAGCATAACGATCCAGGGATGACACAGAACACAGAGACTTCGGTCCATTCGGATCATGGTCGCTACAAAAAACTACAGGTGATGGGATCAAGTTTTCAAGTAAAGAAGTTGTTGAAGAGCATAATGAACACAATCTTGAGGGCAAGAATTCCATCGAAGCTATAATGGAGATGCCAAGGACTAGGGGGTAGCAAGCAAATCCAACGATCGATGAAAGCAAACCAAAAGAAAACAAAGGCTGAAGTAAGCGAAAGTGTAAGAGATCAAAAATCACCTTCGCTGAACTATTGGAAAAATATCAAAAGAAGAGTGAAGAGAAGATTGCTTATCAGCCAGATCATGCAAAGAATCAAAGATCACCCCCAAGGCGTAAATATGAGGATCGGTATTGGTAAAGTGAGAATTTTAATGCAACGTATTCATATCCTTATTTTGGTCCACCAATGCCATTGTCGTGGATGCCTCCCTATGCTCATATATAATCATATCCATCATATGACAGGTATGATACAAGGGCACATTCTCAATCTTATTTTAGACCATCTCACCAACATTATGCAGCTTCAAGAGGATCAACATTTGAGCAATTATATGTTAAAGACCATTTCAATCATAAGGAATCGGTCCAAACCTTATGGAAGAAGAAAGAGGTGGTGAAGCAAGTTTACCGTATTAAAAGAGATGGTCGTAAGAGTGCAACTTCAGATTTGATCTCATATGAAAAAGGTCCAATTAAAGTGTTGACATTGGCTACTAAAGTCAATAAGACGAAGCAACCAATTAGTGATAGTCAAAGTGCCAAATCTGAGGAAAATAAGTTGAGAGTGCACAAAGTAAAACAAGAATTGCCATTGCTTCAGAAAAAATCATAGCAAGGGTGCCCACTCGGCTTATCATATTGGCAAAAGAAGGAATTACAAAAACTTTGTGCACAAGAACCTGAAGAAAGGAATATGCCATGGGTTCCCAAAGGAAGTGCTCAAAATAAGAATTATGTGCAAGCTTCCATTACAAGATCTGCGGCAAAGGTGAAGAAGGAAAAGAGTGAAATCATGAAGGACCAAGCCGAAGGTTTCAGCATCTTCGGTCTACACATTATCCATATTCTTCAACTATGCCATTAACGCCTATGCCATGGAATTTGTCATCAGGTATGATCGGTAACCCTCAATGGGCTTATTTTAATCCATGGATGCCATATAATTTCTTACATCATGAAATGGTATTATCAAGTCACTATACATTTGATTAGCTACAAGGTTGTTGCTGATCCAAAGGGCCGAAGTACTTGATTTGTCATTTTCGGCTATATGTGCTTTGAATGAAGTTTACATGGTAATGGCCGATATTTATCTATCATCCTAAGAGTATGTCAATGCATGGCCGGTGTAGTATTCTAACATCGTCCTTACTTCGATTGGAGAGCAAGACAAGGTACCTGCTCATGGAAATTTATATGTATGCCTATATTATGATTGAATGGAGTTGAGACATCATGACTGATGTCATTGAATATATGGTGCATAGACCAATTCATAGTTGCAGAATTGGCTAGTGGCCTTATACTTTGTTTGAATATGATTTGGCTTATGCATCTTTGAGATCTATAAGAGGCCAAATTATAACTGATTTTATTACTAAACATCGGATTAATGACATGCATAATATTGATGTTAGCCTTGTCTTTCTAGTACCATGGAGATTATGGTTCAATTCGTAGCAATGGCCAAAGTGTTGGTGTTGTTTATATATCTCCTTGTGGTACTATTTTTTGAAGCCTCATGCAGAATATTTTTATGCACGATTAATCAAAGCCGAATATGCATTGTTATTCGGATTGACTATTTTACTTGCTATAGGTGCTATATATATTGACGCTTTCGGTGATTCGTTATGAGTAGTGCAACAAATATCCAAGGGTTATCAATGTTTTGAAGAATCACTTATAGTTTATCTTGAGGTACGTCTAGATGCAAAATTTACCTTGGGTTGCATGAAAATTGTTCATATATTTAGACATGACAATTTGAAAGAGTTGTCACAACAAGCATCGGGCTACTATGTTAATCATGGTGTATTGCATTTCTCTCAATATCCGATGCTTTGTCTTGTCAACATAGGTAAGGCCGAACCGAAGTCCATAGCTTCGGCCAGTAATGAAATTTTATGCAGGCGAAGTAAGAATTGGGGGAAGTTCATTCTTGATTATCCGCAAAATCCTAGCGAAAGGTTGAACAATATGGTTACGGGGATGGTTTTTGATCTATGTAACCTTATCACTGGATTATTATAGAAGTTGAGAAGTTTCCACCCAAGTTTGCATCAAGAGGTTCAAATAAGCAATGGTCGATATATATTTATCATCCGAAAAATGGTCAAAATGGCCAATGGAGTGTTGACATCGTCCTTAGAACAAGCTATGTGCAAATTATTTTTTGGCATCCATGTTTTGCCGAAAAACAGGGGGGCATGTGTTGGCACCAGATTTTGACATGGTCAATAACTTAACTAATATGGCCTCAAATGGAGAAGTGATCTACATAAAAGATTTTCGTATTGTCCATATGGACATCTTTGAATTTTGGTCCATCGCCATCCGATCTCATCTCGAAGGCCGAAGTTGTGTTTGAAATACTGCGAGTTTGTATTCAGAACAGTATTCTGCTGATTATGACCCCAAGACGGCTTCATATGAAATAACATTCTACATGAATTGTCTTCGTCTCGTCGAAACAATCGGTTCTGATATAAAAATCATCCAAATCCGGATTCATATGCAAAATTTAGAGAAATCGAAGTGCAGCCCTGTCATGAGGCAAGATGTGGCGCGCCCGACCAGACGCATGTCTGATGGGTAGCACGAGAGAACAGATGTTTTGCGTGACCGTTTTGGCCCGGAAGATGGCGTCAAATTGAAAAATGTTCAACATGAAAGTTGTTCGTCTCGTCGAAACGGTCAAGGTTCCTTGGGCTCATCTTCATCCGAGGTCGTTTTTGTCCTGTGGACCAAAAACCGAACTGATCTTCCAGACTTACCTAACTCCAAGATCGGTTAATTTTGGAAAGATTTGGACGTGATTTGGATGTGATTCGGAGTACTTTTCTTGTACGGCAAGTCCATAAGCCTCTTATATACCTAAGGGGTGACGGCCGATTGAACAACACACAATCGATCAAATCATCTACCACTTGTTATCTTTTATCTTTTCTCCTTAACCCTAGTTATTCTTCTTCCTTGTTCTTCGTCTGTTCTTCTTGTTTTAGGGTGGCGAACCTCGAGGCCCTAAGGGCGATCGGGTCGACCTAGGGCAGCTCATAGCCGCCGTGCGTCCAGACGGGTTCCCTCTCGGGCACGTGGGGTTTCAGGTCAACAAAAGTGCCCGCCGGATTACTTGCGTACCGTGCTTCCGGACGGATCTCCTTCAACGTGAGTTGCAGTGCATCACCCTCGGCGTTGGAGGTACACGGTGACGTGTTCGTGTGCGAACACCGTTATAGCAGCTTTCCAGTCCAATGTGCGCAACCGTCGCACTCGTTCCAAGATGAACGTGCGGTTGCCCAAGACTGTGAAGGAGCTATTCACATTGGTGGATAAGTGTGCCGGGATGGAGGAAGCAAGGAAGTTGCCCGAAGAGGAAGATTGCACCAATGTTGATTCAGAGGATGAGGATGAATCAACCAGTCATAGAAAGGGAAAGAAGTGCAATAAGAAGCCAAGATATAAAGCAATGATGACTATGGAAGGATCAGGTACACCTTGTACCGGCAAGAATGCCAAGGCAGAGGCCCTCGGCAAGGAAGCTGCTGCTTGTGCTGCCGACCGAGAAGCCATTGCCGCCGAGAAAGCTGGGAAGGGCGAAGGGCCGTATTGCAAGATCCATCGGACCAAGGGCCATGACCTTCAGGAGTGTTACCAGGTTGAGCAGCTTGTCAAGAAGCAGAGGGCAGAATATGATAAGCGTGACAAGGAAAAGGGTCAGAATGCCGCAGGTGGTAAGGGCCGAGGCGGTGAAGCAAACCGCCTTAGCAAGCTGTCAGGACCCCGATCCTAAGTCACACAGGTCTAGCCTGTAACACATCATATCACTTTGTGGCCTCACGCATGGTATCCCCACGGGTGCCACCTTACCTGGCCCCGGAACGTTTGCGCATTTTGGCACACGTATGTGATAGTGTCACTAGCATCCATATGACAGAGAACCCGGGCCGACATGACTAGTTATAAACCAAAAGAGGCGCTAAATTACAGAGACAGGCATACATGAGCCATCAACGAACGTGTCGGTCATCAACGTATGAACCCAAGTCGTAGCAAGCTATAAGGACTTAAAGACACAAGAATGAAGAAGGACACATGCCGGCCAGCCTAAGTGTTCCGGAGTAGTAGCAAGCTACCAAGGCTCAGTGGAAGCACTAGGAGACATTTCCCTGTAAGATAGGCTACCAAGGGTAAACAACTAGGTGTCGGATCCCACACATAGCAATACACATTACACGTACGCATAACATGCAAGTATGTGTTGTACAACATGGCATCACAATATAACTCAACAACTCATATAGATAATGGCCCAGAAGAGCCATCATAGCATTTATTACAAACAGGGGTCACATGACCCAACATACAGAGCATGCAGGCAACGGAAGCATAACATGTCTGAGTACATACAACTACAAATGAAAAAGGCTGAGAAGCCTGACCATCTACAAGACCCTCCCAAGGGTACAAGATCGTAGCTGAGGTAACAAACTAAACGTCGAAGTCCACGCGGAACCACTAGTGAGACTGGAGTCTCTCTGCAAAAACATAAATTAAGCAAATGTGACTACAAAGGTACTCAGCAAGACATACATCAGAACTAGCTACATATGCATCAGTATCAACAAAGGGGTGGTGGAGTTTGACTACAGCAAGCCATCTTTGACTCGGTGGCTATCCAGAACTACGACTCCAAGTAACTCTCTTGAGGTGGCGCACACGAGTCCACATATTCACCAATCAATACACCACTATGGATCCACTCCCGTCTCCCTACGAGAAAGCCATCCATAGCACTCACGCTTATCTTGCGTGTTTTAGAGTATCCACTTCCACTTGTCTATGAACTGTACAGGTAACCCAGAAGTCCATTACCGCGGACACGGCTATTCGAATAGATCATATATAACCCTGCAGGGGTGTACTTCTTCACACATGTTTCCACCACTTAGCGTCTGCACACAACATGTGCTCGGTAGACTTCAAGCGAAAGCCGACGTGGGTGTAGACCACGACCTAACCAACCACTCAAGTCTCTAGTCCAGGTTTATCGCCTATTTGGGTTCCATCCGTGGGGAGATCCGGCCGGGGTGTCGCTCACGGCCCATGCCGCGTCACCGCACACCCCGAGGGTCAGCGCTGCGCACGACCTCTAGTAAACTACAAACACCAGAAACTAGTTGCAACTCCTGGACAGAGAACATGGGCAGTCAATAAGTCGAGCGGGGTTATATTTCAGGGCCCAACGTGTGGTAATAGTTGTTCATGGATCAACTAACACAGAACTCAGTTCCTGAGGACGGTTTCAATGAGACAACCCACCATGTACTCCTACATGACCTCTCATCGCTACCTTTACCAAATCGTGTTCACACACTTAGCTCACACACAGTAGGACATGTTCATCACCATTCCAATTCATCCCCGATGAATCAGACCCGACACAACTCTAAGCAATAGCAGGCATAACCAGAAAGCATGAATGAGTAGGCACAACATGGCTCAAACAACTCCTACTCATACTAGTGGGTTTCAACTATTTACTGTGGCAATGACAGGTCATGCAGTGGAAAGGGGTTCAACTACCACAGTAGGTAACAGTTGAAGCGTTGTTGTCCTAATGTAGTAAAAGAGCGCAAGAGCGAGAGAGTGGGATTGTATCGGAATGCTCAATGGGGTTTTGCTTGCCTGGCACTTCTAAAGATATCACTGTGTCTTCATTAGTGTCATCGATCACATCGTCGGAACATCGTCTACTGAGAGGGGACAAACACCGGCAAACAAGAGAGAACACAATCAATGCAATGCAACAATATGATGCATGATCATGACATGGCAATATGCTGTTGATTGAGCTAATGCAACTAGCAACCATATTAAATGAAGTTGGTTTGAACCAAAGGTTCAAATTCAAACTCCATATGTGATTATTTAAATGTCATTTAATTAATTTGACCTGATCAGCAGGTTTAACTTGTTCAAACATGCATGAAAATGCCATAAACAGATTCCTTGAATTTTTCTGATCATTTTTCAAACATAAATTATTTTCATTGGAGTTGTAGATTATTTTCTGTGATTTTTAGAAGTTTTAGCTATTTTATGAAATAAATAAATCATTTCTGATTTGTTTCAAATTACAGAAAATAGTTACTGCGTCAGCATGACGCCACTGTGACGTCAGCAAGTCAACGGGGTGGTTAGGGTCAAACCTGACAGTGCGGTCCCACACGTTAGTGTCTAACTAAAATAACCTAATTTAGTTAACACTAATCTAACCTAATTAACCTGGAGGGTCCCACATGTCAGTGACTCATTAACTTCAGAGACGAGTTAGTATTAATTTTGGCACTAAACCAAAATTAATTAGAAGCTGGCCCCACATGTCATTGACCCAGGGGAGTTAAACCCCAGGTTAAACGGGCTAATCTCGCCAACGGCTCGACACCGGCGAGGCCAAATGCGGCGGCGGTGCTCGGGTTTCCTCCTCCGGCGACCATATGGCCGGCGAAGGACATCTACGTGGAGCTGGGACTCGCCTGCATCCAGTGGAGTAGGCGATGTGTGCTGGGGTGGCCGGAATCGTCGGCGGCGAGCTCAAAGGCGGCGGCCGGAATTCAGGAAGAGAGGGGAAGGAGCTACGGAGCACGAGGGAGTGAGCTAAGGGGCTCTACACCTCCTGGGAGCATGCTGAGCACGACGAAAAGCTCAGATGCGAGCTTTGCTAGCTCTGTCCACGGCAGCATCATGACCGTCTGCGAGGAGCTCCGGTCACGGCGGAAACGGCGCTACGGCAAGGGGGCAAGCAACAGGAGGGAGGGGAAAGACGGCGAGGCTCACTGGGAGCTCGGAGCGCAGCTCAGTGGGCTCGGGGATGACCTGGAAGCGGTGAATTCGTCGATGGCGTCCATCGGCCGTGCGGAGAAGACGAGCTCGAGGACGAGGCCTTAGGGCGTCCGGGGTCCTGCGGTTCGTCGTAGAGGTGCGCGGCAGCGAGGCGGAGCTCGGGGGCTCGTCGGAGAGGTGAGGGGGAGGCTGTGGCCGCGGTGGCTTTGGACGGTGGCGCCGGCGCGTTCGGGTGCGTGCGAGGGAGTGAGCCATGAGAGGGGAGAGAGGTCAAGAGAGAGTGAGAGAGATTGAGGGGGTGGCGTGGCGCTGCGAGAGACATCCAGGGGGCGGAGGAGGCAGCCAGTCAGGGTGGAGGTGGCTGCACGGCGATGCGCATGCGTCGGGCACGCGCCCGTCCTCCTGGCAAGGAGGAAGACGACAGGAGGAGGCTAGGTGGGCTGGGCCGAAACTGCTGGGCCACCAGGTAAGCTTCTCTCTCTCTTTCTGTTTTCTGTTTTCTATTTCTTTTGTAACTTTTGGCTTTTCTAAAAATGCTTAGGCACTTTCAAAAAACACCAAACTGCTCACGCCCACTGTTTAGCATATAACCAACATGGAACATTTCAGTTTAGGATTATTTGTACATTTAGAATAATTAGTAGCATTTAAATGCCCAAATGCAAATACTTTAAGATTTGATTCGAAAATCCAGAATGGTCCTAGAAATATGTGCAACATTTTTGGCAGAGGTTTTTTAATCAATCCAAAAATTATGAACTTTTCCAGAGGGCATTTTGTGTTCATTGAAAAAGATTTTAATTTGAACCTAGTTGAATTCATTTGGTGCTAGGGTTTGAACATCCCCATTTCCAGTTTCTGAGAAATTTAAACATGATGCAACAGGCAAGTGCTATCCTAGGGCAAGGTAAAGCTAGGGATGTGACAACTCACCCCCACTAAACAAGAATCTCGTCCCGAGATTCAAGACGTGAGGTAAGAAATCAGAGGGACACTAACTAACAGAATCTTCATGATCCAAGTGTCCTTCATATGAATTTCGATTGCTTGCATCATGTTGATCTTGACATCCTTGCTTTCGAGGTCTTTGTCCAACACGATGATGACGAATGAACTCTACAAAATTGATCTCTAGAAAGATCGAGCAACTCAATATCAACTCATGGAGTGAGACGTTGAACCATCTCTTGAGCTGAGACACGGAACACACATCCGAAGGGATGGAGTGAAACAAATGATGAAGGTTCACTTGACAGGCAATAATTCCACACTTAATGAAGATAGTGATCGATACCACCAGACGGGGCACCTTAGAGAAAGTGACTCATAGACTTATTCCCTTAAGTGGGAAAAAGAATTACTTTTGATATAGAGATCATTGGAACTCTCTATACCAGCCGAAGGTATTCATAAACGATCATTTGACGGAGTCCGAAAGAATGTCATTCTCGGGCCAGAATGGATGATGTGGATTACCTTGTTGAAGACAACACAAGGGATGATTTTGGTTATCATCGGAAATGGTTGGGACCCATGGCAAGTCCACTACTGAAGATAATCCTAAACAGCAGTGGCTGAGAACGGTAACCCATGGAAAATTGGCACATTGGCGGTGCAAGGTGGGAACAAAATGCAAATGCTGGGAATGATTCTGGTAACTGGGGTGAATCCCAGCAGTAGAGAGTGAATCTACTCTTTGAGAGGTTATAACATAACCAAGAACACTGGGACCAATCCTGGTTAGTGCCAGTGATAACACCTAGTGCTTGTGCATGCTCTCAAGAACTTGAGCATTCCCATATTCATCAAGGTTTTACCAATATCCGTGTCAAGGATCCTGGCAACACCACATACTACCATGATGAATAATGATGGACGATGCAGATGCAAAAAAAGATAACACTTTCTCAGATTTCACCTTAGCGGAGTCAGGGGGCAAAATCTGGATGATCGACCGAGAGACATTTAGCACTCCGCTTCTAATGTTCTCCTTGATGTGCTAGCGCAACCCATTTATTAAAATGGTTTGGTACCTGGAACGTCAAGTAAAAGGTCGGACTTCAGGTGCAAAAAAATCCATAAGGAACAACTAGGGAGTAAATCCTACGAAATCCTTATGGGGAGGCGGCCAACTTCTTCAATCAAGATTCTATAACAATAGGTCTTCCGGCTGGGTGTGTTGGCCACGACATCCACTTTACCGGTTATCGAGAGACCAATATTATAGTTCTTGGGTAATGCTCCAACCATCATATCTGCTGAGATTCAATTCTGGTTGGTGTCAGAATATTCCAGACTCATCGAGTCTAGAAAGAAAATGAAGATTTGCAACAGAAATCGACGAGAAGGCGTTGCGAGATTCTCGGGGAGTGAACTAGGATAGCAAGCTCCAAAACATGAGCTGGTTTTGCTACATACATGTGAACACGTTGTCCAAGACAAGCATGACCACATGGTAGTATTATAACAAAACACTACCGAGTTCGGGGGGAACCATCATTGCGGATAACGAAGTCCTTGCATAAGTCTAGCTCTTAAGAAGAAACTTCTTCTCCTTGAACAAATCAATCAGTGGCTTGGTGTGCTAGGGATACATACAGAATGAAGATGATCAGTCTATCAGACCATAAAATACTTCGCACGTCTGCATGACTGACTTGGGATGACTCTAGAGGAAGTAAAACAAGCTTTCCCAAATTCACGCGGCAACTTACATCCGGTACTCATGAATTAGGGGAAGCTACTTCTTACATCAAGACATCTACTTCATGAGCTAACACAAAGATGATGCTTACAAAAGTTTCCAATGTTAGCTTAAATGTTCAACATGAATCATGGAGAGGATAAACATGTCGCCGATGGGCTCGACAACAATTCATCAAGGCTTCCATAAAAATGGAATTCCATAACTATGTGAACAAGGTGATAGCATTGGTCAGACCAATAGATGTAATGGTGTATGCTCGAGGGATCAACCACGAGTAAGACAACATTACGAATACCATTGGTTCTGATTTGACTTGACGATAGCCCATACTCAAACCAAAGTTTGGACAAGACAATAGATCCAACAATTGATCACGAGGATCGATCGATCAAGATATCATCTTTCTCCAACAAACACACAACACAAAGATATCCCTTTGGCAAGGAACTAGGTGGGGCAAGCTTTCATCTTCCAACTCTCCAAGTTATCGTTTAGCTTAACCAACTAGATTAGGGGTAACCAACACAGATTCTTGGAGAAGGGGTGATTTATAAGAAAACCAACTTGATCACGAACTCAACATAGCGGTCAGGGAACAACCTGGTAATACTTATGTGAAGATATTCAGAAATCACGAACCACCGATATGTTGCTAAGCCCGAGATCAGTCTTGCTTTTCAGGGCAAGACGATATGATCAAAAGAGCGAGAGATTGACACAATCCTAACTCATTGATCGGAGAGTGTACCAGAAAAATGGACTAGGTAGCACGAACAATCTTAAAATGATGGTTCAATAACCAGCACACTAAGAATGAGATTGTCGTCCATTAACCACCAAGCAACATAGTTGCTGAGTATTGATTACACACATCATGGTTCACTTGTCAGTATTCTGGTTACAACAACACGGAGACCGAGGAATGAACGACGATGGTGAGAAGTATCACTTTATCAAGAGTTCATAGGAGGTTGTGCAATTCCCATGACATTCTTGACATAAGGATGGTAATACTCAAGTATAGAACAGATTAGAAGCTGGATTAGCATTCTTCACCTGCGAAGTACAGCTTCTTTGACCCAATCCTGGCTATGGATAAGGTACTGGAGTTTGTTTCTCCTAGTCATTCCAGAATAGATTGTCTTGACGGACCACAAGGGTAAAAGGCATCGATGAACACGAGTGCACAACTACTCCTAACTATCAACTGATAGACGAGGGTCATAATACAACTAAAATGGGACAACTCAAATGAACATATGACTTTATGAGTTGTGGGTGCATAGATTAGTATGTCGAACTAGTTCAACATATTTCTTCCGGATAACCCATGCAGAAAGGTAAGACTGGCAGAGTCACAATATGAATGGAGTACTACTCAAGAGCACTCTGGTTGTGATCTTTCGGTTCAAAAGAACTTCTGCCAGAATGGTTCATGGTATTGGAAGAACGATAACCATGGACCTTGAAGACTATCGCAAGGTTACTAATATCCTAAAGGGATGAGCAAATACTACCAACATGAAGTAAGTAGAATGAATCTTGGGTTCAGGAACCCAGGAATAGAATGCCTACCAATTAAATGGCATCACGGGATGCTTTCGAGAATAATGGCCAGAATCATCACACTGGGAATATAAAGCATTGTTGGATTACTGGGTGATCCTCGAAGACACCTAGGGTCATAATAATAACTCCAACACATGTGTCGAGGTAACGGAGTACCTCCACACACCGACTAGTGTGATTAATCTGGCCTGAAAGGACATCGGAAACAGGGAGGAAAGGTTTGCAAATGCATTCGACTATTTAGAAACCTGGGATGACTCGGATAGCATAACGGCTGTAAATGCTCGAAAATACTTTTGAGATCCAAGCAAAAGGGTAGCATAACCACTTAGCATCATAAAGTCAAGGTTCTGAGTCCAACAGTTGAACAAACAGAAGTAGTAGAAAGTAAACTGAGGGTTGAATCCACCATTAACATGATCCTGATAAATAAAATGAGAATCCTAGTTCTTAATCCCCGTAGAAGAAGAAAGTGACTCAGATCAGAAGGTCATGGGGTAAAGGAGTAAAAAGAGCCTTACGTTCCCTTCCACAATCAATTCCCTTATATAACTAAAGAATTTCTAGACACGACTTCGACCAGTTTGGCTTACTAATCCTACAGGCAATCAGGCTCAGATACCAAAGCTGTCAGGACCCCAATCCTAAGTCACACAGGTCTAGCCTGTAACACATCATATCACTTTGCGGCCTCACGCACGGTATCCCCACGGGTGCCACCTTACCTGGCCCGGGGACCGTTTGCGCATTTTGGCACACGTATATGATAGTGTCGCTAGCATCCATATGACAGAGAACTCGGGCTGACATGACTGGTTATAAACCAAAAGTGGCGCTAAATTACAGAGACAGGCATACATGACCCAGCAACGAACGTGTCGGTTATCAACGTATGAACCCAAGTCGTAGCAAGATACAAGGACTTAAAGGAACAATGCGTGACATTTCCCCTAAGGGACAGACACAGGAACGAAGAAGGACACATGCCGGCCAGCCTAAGTGTTCTGGAGCAGTAGCAAGCTACCAAGGCTCAGTGGAAGCACTAGGAGACATTTCCTTGTAAGATAGGCTACCAAGGGTAAACAACTAGGTGTCGGATCCCACACATAGCAATACACATCACACGTACGCATAAGATGCAAGTATGTGTTGTACAACATGGCATCACAACATAACTCAACAACTCATATAGATAAAGGCCCAGAAGAGCCATCATTGCATTTATTACAAATACAGGTCACATGACCCAACATACAGAGCATACAGGCAACGGAAGCATAACATGTCTGAGTACATACAACTACAAATGAAAAAGGTTGAGGAGCCTGACTATCTACAAGACCCTCCCAAGGGTACAAGATCGTAGCTGAGGTAACAAGCTAAATGTCGAAGTCCACGCGGAACCACTAGTGAGACTGGAGTCTCTCTGCAAAAACATAAATTAAGCAAACGTGAGTACAAAGGTACTCAGCAAGACTTACATCAGAACTAGCTACATATGCAACAGTATCAACAAAGGGGTGGTGGAGTTTGACTGCAGCAAGCTAGCTTTGACTCGGTGGCTATCCTGAACTACGAATGCAAGTATCTCTTTTGAGGTGGCGCACACGAGTCCACATATTCACCAATCAATACACCACTATGGATCCACTCCCGTCTCCCTACGAGAAAGCCATCCATAGCACTCACGCTTATCTTGAGTGTTTTAGAGTATCCACTTCCACTTGTCTATGAACTGTACAGGTAACCCAGAAGTCCATTACCGCGGACACGGCTATTCGAATAGATCATATATAACCCTGCAGGGGTGTACTTCTTCACACATGTTTCCACCACTTAGCGTCTGCACACAACATGTGCTCGGCAGACTTCAAGCGAAAGCCGACGTGGGTGTAGACCACGACCTAACCAACCACTCAAGTCTCTAGTCCAGGTTTATCGCCTATTTGGGTTCCATCCGTGGGGAGATCCGGCCGGGGTGTCGCTCACGGCCCCCAACGAAGTGTACAGGGTTCTTGAGTCACCAAACGGGCGCTCGGTACACCCGGCCACGTACCTGCCGTGTCACAGCCCACCCCGAGGGTCAGCGCTGCGCATGACCTCCAGTAAACTACAAACACCAGAAACTAGTAGCAACTCCTAGACAGAGAACATGGGCAGTAAATAAGTCGAGCGGAATCATATTTCAGGGCCCAACGTGTGGTAGTAGCTGTTCATGGATCAACCAACACAGAACTCAGTTCCTGAGGACTGTTTCAATGAGACAACCCACCATGTACTCCTACATGGCCTCTCATCGCGATTACCAAATCGTGTTCACACACTTAGCTCACACACAGTAGGACATGTTCATCACCATTCCAATTCATGCCCGATGAATCAGACCCGACACAACTCTAAGCAATAGCAGGCATAACCAGAAAGCATGAATGAGTAGGCACAACATGGCTCAAACAACTCCTACTCATACTAGTGGGTTTCAACTATTTACTGTGGCAATGACAGGTCATGAAGTGGAAAGGGGTTCAACTACCGCAGCAGGTAACAGGTGAAGCGTTGTTGTCCTAATGCAGTAAAAGAGCGCAAGAGCGAGAGAGTGGGATTGTATCGGAATGCTCAATGAGGTTTTGCTTGCCTGGCACTTCTGAAGATATCACTATGTCTTCATTAGTTTCATCGATCACATCGTCGGAACAGCGTCTACTGAGGGGGGACAAACACCGGCAAACAAGAGAGAACACAATCAATGCAATGAGACAATATGATGCATGATCATGACATGGCAATATGATGTTGATTGAGCTAACGCAACTGGCAACCATATTAAATGAAGTTGGTTAGAACCAAAGGTTCAAATTCAAACTCCATATGTTATTATTCAAACTCCATATGCGGCGGCGGTGCTCGGGTTTCCTCCTCCGGCGACCAAATGGCCGGCGGAGGACATCTACGTGGAGCTGGGACTCGCCCGCATCCAGTGGAGTAGGCGGTGTGTGCTGGGGTGGCCGGAATCGTCGGCGGCGAGCTCAAAGGTGGCGGCCGGAATTCGGGCAGAGAGGGGAAGGAGCTACGGGGCACGGGGGAGTGAGCTAAGGGGCTCTACGGCCTCCTGGGAGCGGGCTGAGCACGACGAAAGGCTTGGACGCGAGCTTTGCTAGCTCTGTCCACAGCAGCATCATGACCGGCGGCGAGGAGCTCCGGTCATGGCGAAAACGGCGCTACGGCAAGGGGGCAAGCAACAGGAGGGAGGGGAAAGACGGCGAGGCTCACTGGGAGGTCGGAGCGCAGCTCAGTGGGCTCAGGGACGACCTGGAAGCCGCAAATTTGTCGATGGCGTCCGGCGGCCGTGCAGAGAAAACGAGTTCGAGGACGAGGCCTCAGGGCGTCCGGGGTCCTGCGGTTCGGCGTAGAGGTGCGCGGCAGCGAGGCGGAGCTCGGGGGCTCGTCGGAGAGGCGAGGGAGAGGCTGTGGCCGCGGTGGCTTTTGACGGTGGCGACGGCGCGTTCGGGTGCGTGCGAGGGAGAGAGCCAGGAGAGGGGAGAGAGGTCGAGGGAGAGTGAGAGAGGTCCAGGGGGTGGCGTGGAGCTGCGAGAGACATCCAGGGGGAGGAGGAGGCAGCCAGGCAGGGTGGAGGTAGCCGCACGGCGATGCGCGCGCGTCGGGCACGCGCCCGTCCTCCTGGCAAGGAGGAAGACGATAGGAGGAGGCCAGGTGGGCTGGGCCGGAACTGCTGGGCCACCAGGTAAGCTTCTCTCTCTCTCTCTTTCTGTTTTCTGTTTTCTGTTTTCTATTTCTTTTGTAACTTTGTGGCTTTTCTAAAAAAGCTTAGGCACTTTCAAAAATCACCAAACTGCTCACGCCCACTGTTTAGCATATAACCAACATGGAAAATTTCAGTTTAGGATTATTTGGACATTTAGAATAATTAGTAGCATTTAAATGCCCAAATGCAAATACTTTAAGATTTAATTCAAAAATCCAGAATGGTCCTAGAAATATGTGCAACATTTTTGGCAGAGGTTTTTTAATCAATCCAAAAATGATGAACTTTTCTAGAGGGCATTTTGGGTTCGTTGAAAAAGAATTTAATTTGACCCTTGTTGAATTCATTTGGTGCTAGGGTTTGAACATCCCCATTTCCAGTTTCTAAGAAATTAAAACATGATGCAACAGGCAAGTGCTATCCTAGGGCAAGGTAAAGCTAGGGATGTGACACAAACCATTTCGGAACCAAGGAAAAGCCGCTACGGGTCAAGAGGAGGAAATATGTGATAATGTAAGTGATGCAGGGGATGAAGAGGAAACTAGTTAGCAGGAGTTTCAGAAGGCCACTAACGCCCCGTGCATTGATGGGGGTGCATCTTTGCACGCCTGTCACCACCATCTCATGCGGTGGGCACGAGAGATAAATGTCGTGGAACCAGCGCTAGAGGCCCGGAAGCCGCTTAAATGGTACCGCACACCCATCATCTTTGACGAGGAGGATCACCCTGGCCGCACCACTGCAGTAGGGTGTTTGCCATTGTTGGTCCCCCCAACAATTCGCAACCTCAAGGTCACAAAGATTATAGTGGATGGTGGGGCTGGGTTGAATCTGATATCACCGGCAGTCATCAACAAGCTTCAGATAGGAGAAGAAGAGCTAGAGGTTACCGACACGTTCCAAGGAGTTAATCCCGGTAGGAGCCGTCCCAAGGGAAAGATTACACTACCAGTATCGTTTGGGGGAGAACTAAACTATTGGACTGAGGAAATTGTGTTTGATGTGGTTGATATCCCCTTGCCGTACAATGGGGTTCTTGGACGCCTGGCCCTAGGCAAGTTCATGGCAGCATCCCACTTTGCCGACAACACTTTTAAGATGCATGGGCCATTGGGAGTCATCACTATCCCATCAGATGAGAAGGATGTAATTATCTGTGTGGACAACATGTACCGGGATGAAGTCGCAGCAGCGGCAGCGGCAGCAGCAATTCCCGCCAAGGAAAGCAAAGGAAAGGAGAAGGATGGTATATGACCTCCAGTAAGGAGTCTGGGAAGCGTGCCCTCTCTGAGTGCACGTCACCCATTGACGACATGCCGGAGTGTTCCAATACCAAAAGATCCAAGGTTCCTGCACCCCAAGTGAAAAAGGTCCCGGCTGGGCTGGCTGGCGTTGAAGGTACATTCAATATTAGCGCCACCATCAACGACAAATCGGAGAGTGCGCTCATTGCCTTCCTGCGGGGGAATATCGATGTGTTTGCTTGGCAGTCATATGATATGCCCGGTGTTCCCAGGGAGGTAATCGAGCACCACCTTGTTGTCTGCCCACACGCCCGAGCTATGAAGCAGAATGTCCGGAAGGAGGCCTTGGAGAGGCAGCAGTTCATTGCCGAAGAGATCAAGAAATTGGAGGCAGCTGGTTTGGTCAGAGGAGTACTGCACCCAACGTGGTTAGCAAGTCCACTGGTAATCCGGAAAGCTAACGGGAAGTGGGGCTTTGCATTGATTTCATAGGTCTCGACAAGGCTTGTCCAAAGGATCCATTTCCCTTGTCGCGCATCGATCCAATTGTGGATTCCACTTTAGGTTGTGATTTTCTCTCCTTTATGGATGCATATTCCGGATATCATCAGATCTTCATGTCCAATGAAGATGAAGAGAAGATGTCATTCATCACTCCATGTGGTACGCACTGCTTTATTCTGCATGCCATTCGGATTAAAGAGTGGTGGGTCAACTTTTGTAAGGGCAGTCTAGATTGGTTTTGAACCACAGTTGCATAGAAATATAGATGCATATATGGATGATATCATGGTCAAAACCAAAGATAACGCCACCCTTATCCAGGATTTGGAGGAGACATTTGCCTGTTTGTGCAAGATCAATTTGAAGCTCAATCCGGAGAAGTGTGTGTTTGGTGTTCCCTCCGGCAAGTTACTTGGGTTTTTCGAGTCCGACCGGGGGATCGACGCCAACGCCGACAAGATCAGAGTGTGTGAAGTGGACCCCGGAAAAGGATGCAGCCCTGCAAGAGCTGAAAACCTACCTTTCCTCCTTGCCCACATTGGTTACTCCCAACCCCCATGAGCCGTTGTTGATATACTTTGCGGAAACCAAGCAAGTAGTTAGTGCAGCCTTGATAGCACAGCGAAAAGTAGATGAGGCATAAAGCAAGCAGAAAATAGCAGAGTCAGAAAAGAATTAGAACAGCAACGAGCACGGTAATGAGAGCAACCCCAAGGACGCGACACGGAAGAAATTGGTGCAGCGCCTAGTGTATTTCGTTAGCACCTTGTTACAAGGGGATAGATCGAGGTACTCTGGTGTGTAAAAGTTGATCTTTGGTCTCGTTATGGCCTCTAGGAAACTGTGCCACTACTCCCAAGCCCACGAGATCACGGTTGTCACTCGTTTTCAGTCGCAAAGGATACCCTGAAACCCTAAGGCTACTGGTAGAATAATGGAGTGGGTTTTGGAGTTATCCAGCTTTGGATTGAAGTATGAGAGCACATCAACTATCCTGAGTAGGGCATTGGCAGAGTTTATCACAGAATGGACGCCAACCCCAGATGAGGAAGTGACAGAGACAGTCACCCCCGGCAAGGAATCACCCCAAGAATGGATTAAGTATTTTCATGGTGCTTTGTCCATACAAGGTGCAGGAGCCGGCGTGCTTCTTGTTGCCCCCTCCGTGGAGCACTTGAAGTACGTCATCCAAATGCATTTTGCCTGGGAAGAAGCCACCAACAATACATCAGAGTATGAAGGTCTCCTTGCCGGGTTCATAATTGCAGCAGAATTGGGAATTAAGAAACTGATTATTCGAGGAGATTCACATCATGTGGTGAGACAAGTCAACAAAGATTACCAAAGTCCATTGACGGAGGCATACCTCAAGGAAATGATGAGATTGGAGGAGCACTTTGACAGGTTGCTAACAGAGCACGTACCCCGTGCGGAAAACAGCATATTGTCCAAATACATTTTTCCCAGGAAGAAGCCACCAACAATACAGTAGAGTATGAAGGGCTCCTTGCCGGGCTCAGAATTGCAGCAGAATTGGGAATTAAGAAACAGATCATTCGAGGAGATAGCCTGTGGTGAGACAAGTCAACAAAGATTACCAAAGTCCATTGATGGAGGCATACGTCGAGGAAGTGAGGAGACTAGAGGAGCACTTTGATAGGTTGCAAACAGAGCACGTACCCCGTGCAGAAAAAACCATAGCTGATCACATGTCAAAGTGTGTTGCACAGAAGCTTCCTGTGGAACCAGGAACTTTTGTTCTCCATCTCTATCAGCCCTCCGTATCACCAGCAACATTGGCCCGGAAAAGGAGAAAGTTGGACTACGGTAAGCCTCTCCCGGTAGAGCCATCCGCTCCCGGAAGTGACCCTGCCGGAAACAACTCCTCACATCCTGCCGGACCACCCCCTCCAGCCGGGCCAATGGACACCGCGAACCAGCCTGGTGCTCCCGCAGCAGAGGAGGTGCCTCTAGTCCTCATTGTCGAGCTACATGATCCAGCTTGGGAAAGGCACATTGCCCACTTCCTCCAAACTGGAGAACTCCCCGGCGACCTAGATGAAACTGAAAAAGTAGCCCGGAGGGCCAGTATGTATTAGTTTGTTGATGACACTCTATACAAAAGGAGGCCCAACAGTGTGACATTGATGTGTGTCTGCTGGGAGGATGGAAAGAAACTGCTGGCTGAGATTCACAGAGGAATGTGCGGCTCCCACATTGGATCAAGGGCATTAGTTGGAATGCATTCCGTCAAAGATTCTATTGGCCCACAACCCTCGAGGATGCAATTGAGCTTGTCACAACCTGTGAAGTCTGTCAGTTCCATTCCAAGAAAACACACCTGCCTGCCCAAGCTCTTCAAACAATCCCTCTCTCTTGGCCATTTTTGGTCCAGGGGCTCGATATCCTCGTCCCCTTCCCTCGAGCAATCGGGGGTTTTGAATTTTTTTTCGTTGCTATCGACAAGTTTACAAAGTGGCCAGAAGTGACTATCGTGAGAAAGGTGACTTCTCAGCCAGCTATCAAGTTCTTGAAAGAATTGGTGTGTCATTTTGAAGTTTCGGCAAGGATCATCACCGACAACGGTATCCAGTTCACGAGCCACTGTCGGATTTCGGGTTCCGCAAACCCTTGAGAGGTTCGAACTATGTAGTGCGCACGAAGAACACTCTCTCCCCAGCACGCTTGCCCTACGATTCCACAGCCTAGCTCGACGAACTCAAGGAACAAGGGACACAAAGGATTATACTGGTTCAGGCCACCTTGCGGTGTAATACCCTACTCCGCTGTGTGTGGTGGATTGCCTCGTGGGGCTGACGATGAACTAGTAAATGGATGAACAACCTCTAGAGGAGAGGTGTTCCTGGCCTCGGACGAGCTTGTGGTGTGTGTGTGAGGTGGAATGGATCCGACCCCTTCTAAGGTTGGATCAGCTCCAGATCAGATGTTTTCGGATCCCCCCTCTACAGTGGTGGCTAGGTCATATTTATAGTGGCCTTGGTCCTCTTCCGAAATATCGACGGGAAGGGATCCCACAACGGCCAAATTTGAAAGGGGACAACTAGTACAAGTTATCCTGACAAAAGCGGTCTTCGCCTGCCAAAGGCTCTGGTGGTGACGCCATGCCGGGCTCCATGATGACCTCCATTCTGCAGCCCTAACGGTCCCTGGTCTTGTTACACCGATATGGAAACCTTTGCTTGATTCCTTGGGACTCCGCGCCTGCGCTTGCCCCCTTAGAACCAAAGGGGAAAATGGTACACTACGCCCGCTGGCGCCTGCCTCGCCTTGTACGTCATGGCTCATGTCACGTGAACCTCACGAGGTGCACCTTCCATATATATCTCCTCTCCTCGGGAGTTAGCCTAGTAAGACTACCCCTAGCAAGGTCTTGCTGTCACGCCCATTACGAGGCTTGGCCCCTCGCGAGGGTCCTTAGTTGCGGTTGCTGAAGTTGGGCCTTACTAGGACACTGATGGAGCCACTACACGGGCCGCATGCAGGCAACTCTGGGTACCCCCATTATTAGGACACCGACAGTAGCCCCCGAGCCCAAGGTGCGCTCCAACTTGGATTCCTGGCGAAACCAAAGGGGCAAGGGAGAAGCGCCGCGGGCCCTAATCACCTGTGGCCTAGGTCGACACGTGGCGATTCAATTGGACGTGGGCGTCTCTGCTTCCCCACGTTGCCTCAGCAACTGCCCTCATCTGACAAAAGGTTGGCGAGCGCTGTTGGGTTTTCATTACCTTCCTTCGACTTGCTCCAGATCACCTTCTCCTTCCAGCCCCAAGGGTCCCCAGATCCGCCTGATTTCTCCCCCGAGTCTGTAGTTGATGGCGTCAGATAAGGTGAAGGCCGCTTGCTCGCCCTCTTGTTTTGAGCCCACCTTGAGCGCGCCCACAGTGTCGGAGAAGAACCTCGCCATCGTGCTCCTTATGGTGGCAGATGGCGGCGATGAGGGGAAGGAGCCTGAGCTCCGGGCGGGTTCCACCATGTTGGAGCCCTGAGGCAGCACTTTTTACCCTTTCTTTATGGACAGCGTCTTCGCGGGGCTAGTTCCCCCTTTCTCTGACTTCTTCTTCACCATCCTCCGCCATTATAATCGTCATGCTCTTCATCTTCACCCAAACTCCATCCTTCTTCTGTCCATCTTCGCCTTCTACTCCGAGGCATTCGTCGGGGTGATGTCGTCCGTGGCGTTGCTTCGCCACTTCCTCTACCTTCGGATCAAGGAGGGCTAGTTCTTGGGCTGTGCCAACTTCGTTGCGGCCAAGGGGGCCAATGTATTCTCAAAATACTAAGCCTGATGACCCAAAGGTAGAGAAGCTAATGGGGGCCATGGTTATGAAGGAGTTCCTGATGCAGCGCCTGGCTCCGCTCCAAGCACGACGCCCCTTGTAGAAGTTCATGGATGAGGGCAGCGACCTCCGCTTGCGCCCAGATGCCTTGCCCGACGAGGAGCTGGGCAAGGTCCTCCTTCTTCTGGTGTCAGAGGACCAAGGGTACCCTCCTGACTCCCATCTTTCACTGTACCGCCGCCTGGATGGGGCGCAAATTGCTGCTTCCATGCCCGCCTTTAACTAGTGTGGGCTCATGCCGTCGGCGCCCACTAGAGCCTCGATGGTGCTGTCTTCCAGTGAGTCCTGGCAGGGGGAGGGGAAGACGGACTCGGAGGCCACCCGGGAAGGCACGGAGGAGACTTCTCCCCCATGCCAGTCTGATATCCTCCGTGTTCTTCCCAACATTGATGACGACAGCGAGCGACCAGCCAGGGAGTCGCCGCGCTCCACCGGGGTTACCACAAGGTCGAAGGGCACCCCCCCCCCCAAAGAAGCCGTAGACTCGGATTTCGAAGAAGGGGCGGTTGGTGCTGATCCCTCAAGGTGGTACCTCTGCTTTGACTCCATCTAGCACCACTGCGTGTCCAGCTGCTGCACCCCCATCTGCTCCTGGGGCTCAAGTGGGGATGCCCCCGGCCATGAGGCTCTTGGGCTTCGTGCTCCAGAAGAGGGCGAGGGATTATGCCGTCGTGGACTAGTAAGTGCTTCGCCCTGATCCCTGCTCCTGTATTTGTTGATGCTTTTTGATGCCTCTCCCTTGCGCTGTCAGGCCAGCGTCGGCGACGAAGAAGAAGAGGGAGTCAGTGGTTACCTCTGAGACCCAGCCGCCTGCCGTGGTCGTGGAACCCCCGGCGCTGGGGGATGGTGCCCATGCTTCAACTGCCATATCATCCTCGCGAGATCATGAGACTCGTCTGGAGAAAGTGGCTCCCGTGGCCAAGCCAGCTCTGGAGGCGCCTGCCCCCGGCTCGCCCTCTTGGGCTTCGAGGGCTCGGGAGCCCCTGCCTCTTTTGTTGCAGCTGTCCTGCAGGTCTGGGCGCCGGCGCCGCTTCCTCCTCCTTCCGCGGCATTGCGGAGCCAAGACCTTCGTGCTTATCCTGACGTTCTAGAGAAGGCCCTCTCTGCGCTAACTCAGCTTCGTGATGACCTCCAAAGACCTGATCACCGCTCGGCGTTGGGGAGCCTGGAGCTAGTTTCCGGGTGGTTGCAATCTGATGCAGTTTGTCCGCGCGGAATGGAGCCAGGCCATCAAGGCCTCCGAGGAGGGCGAGCGGGCTGCCGGCCTAGCCGGGGCAGCCCGTGACGTGGCGCTGAAGGACGCCAAGGCCACGGAGGAACGCTGCTTGAAGCTGGAGACCGAGCTGAAGGCCTTGCGTGACAAGCAACTCGCCAAGGCCCACCAGCTCGGGGCGCGGGATGAGAAGCTGAATGCCCGGGAGGATGGGATCGCCGACCGCAACACCGAGCTGCAGCAGTAGGCGAGGGTGCAGGCTGCGGAGTGCGCCGCTTGGAGAAGCTGAAGGAGGAGGTAGAGGCGAAGATGGTCTAGCTAGAAGCCAAGGCGAGGGTTCAGGTTGAAGATCGCGCGGCCTTCGAATCCCTCGAGATGAAGTCCCGCGAGGTCCTACAGGAGCTCTATGGGAAGGGCCTGAAGAAGCCGCTGGTGACTGCCGAGGAAGGCATCACCGAGCTGCTGCCTCAACTTGTCAAGGCGCTCGAGGGCATTGTGAACAGGATTGGCCCGATGGTGGAAAGGGAGGCCTGTTCTCTTTCTGATTCGACCTTGACGCGCGTCTTCAGCCACCTCCATCTGCGCGACCCGAGCACCAACCTCGGGGCCCTGCTCGAGCCTGTGGACGAAGAGCACTACATGGCCGCCGCCGAAGTCGTGATGGACCGGGCGGATGCCCTGCTGGAGAAGCTCCTTGCCATCAATCCTGCGCCCTCTGCTGGTGACGCCGGCGACCCAGCGGTGGTGGTCGGTGGCAACGTCGACGTTGAGGGGGTCCTCCTTGCGGTTGACGGCAACGCCCAAGGCTGAAGATGGGACCTGCTGGTAGCGCTTCCCTTTGCTCTTATTTCCTGTAACGTGATGCATACCTCTACCGCCGCCAGCTCGTCCGAATCACCAGGACGAAGCCAGGGAGTGAGGGGCTACGTGACCAGTTAGGCTCCTAAGATGCGATGCTAATGAGTCCTCCTTGACGTGCGAACATGCCTCGGGAAGGGGGCACGAAACCAGGCCTAAGTGTTCTACGTCGACAAAGCCCGACCCCGCGCATACCTCAACCACCGCTCACTTGTCCGGATCATCAGGATGAGGCCAGGGAGTGAGCGGATACGTGTCGAGTTAGGCTCCTGAGATGCGATGCTCAGGTATCCTCCTTGACGTGCAAACAGACCTTTGGAAGGGAATGCTTAGGTAGGCCTCGGTGTTCTGCGTTGGCAGATCCCGACCCCACGCATATCTCAGCCACTGCTGGCTCATCCGGATCGCCAGGACGAGGCCAGAGAGTGAGGGGCTACGTTGCTAGTTAGGCTCCTTGCCGTACGAACACACCTCCATACATGTTTCGGCAGGGCGTACGCTAGGTGTGAACTGAGCGTAGCCCCCGTGCCCAGCCCCCATCGCATGACTCTCCTGAGGGGAAGCGTTGCAATGATACCGGACAGCGAGCCTGCTGGCTCCCCGAGGTTGATATGCCCAAGGGGCCGCCCTCGGTTTTTTACCAGCGTGGAGGATAGCGCTTCCGCACTTGCATGGGCATAGCCGCTCCTCGACCATGTCAACTGCCAGCATGGAGCATGGTGCTTCCACTGGTGCGTGGGCGAGGGCTCCCTCCGAGTGTAGCCCCAGGGTCGTGTACAACCCCGCCCTGATTGGTGGCTTGCGTGATAGGGCCAGACGAGGTGTGTCTGGGCACTCGTGAGCCAGCACAGGACTCAGGAGGCCATACCTTAGGGCGGGTTCCGCCTGGTCTAGATCCTAGGTAGCTGTGGGAGGTCCTGCAAGATGGTTAGGCAACCCACGCCGAATGAATTTCCTGAGGCAATCACATGAGAAGGCCAGACGCCAATGACACCAGGAGGTGACGTGAATGGGGCTGGCCCGCCAGACCGAGCTCAGTCGTTGGATTTATCGATACTGCAGGGACGGACCCGAGCACAAACGCCGTGCCCAGACTTCTTATGCAAAAGATCCTAAAGAAAGGCAAACGATGCTTGGCTCCCGTGGTGGAGGGGCACCGAGGCGTGCGACATTCGAAGTATTAAGTGTCGGGAAGGCATAAGCATGAAGCTAACTCACAGAAAAGGGGCAAACTGGCTTAGGTGATAGAGGTGCGATACTTGCCACAGGGACGGACCCGTGCGGCCCAGGGATGATGTAGCCCGAGGGGCGCCCCCACAGAGTAAGCTAAAGATGCAAAAATAATACACATCGCAGGGGCAAAGCCGTGCGACTTCGGGATGATGCAGCCCAAGGGGCGCCCCCAACTGAACAAACTGAAACAAAGTCACCTGGCACCGATGCTGGAGTGATGTTGGTATAGCTGAAGATGCTCACTTCCGATGTCGCTCCTCACGAGCCGCCTGACTCCGGGGCCTGGCGAGGCTTCTGAGGTTCCGAGAGCTTGCGAAGAACCGACGCCATTTCCGCCAGGATCTCCTGATGCCTAGCCTCGCGAGCCGCCAAGACTTCCCGAATGTGGCGCTGGTGCACGGCCGCCTGGTTTGGCAAGCTGAAGGGCATGCTAACGTTGCTGTGAGGAGGGCCCTTGCATAGTTCCACCTGCAAGTCTTTGGTGGTCTAGTCGATGAACTCCTGAGCGCTTGGCGCCTCCCGCCTTGTGCTCTCTTGAGGGAAACGTGCGGTGAAGCACGCCTCCACATGGTGCCCGGGCGCCTCCCTCATGACATCGGCTAGGTGGGAGGCCCTCTAGAGGAGAGACCCCGAGCCCAGCCTAAGGGGGCGCTGGGCGCGTCTTCCTATGTGAGGGAGGGAGGCGTCCCATCCACGTGCACGGACCCTGAGGCACGACCGCCGGGTGCTGCCTCTTCATGAGGCTCCGGGGCGAGAAGCTGCTTCTTGTTCTTCGGGATAGCTTCAGGGGGGTAGATGGTGTCTTCGTTATCCGGGTCCTCGACTCCCGTAGCGTGGTAAGCGCGCTCAAGGGAGCACACTTCATCCTTTTCTTTGCAAGCGATGGTGATAATGTCATGACTCCCCGGCATCTTGAGGACATTGTAGCCATGGTGAGTCACTGCCATGAACTTGGCCAAGGCTGGGTACCCAAAGATGGCGTTGTATGGGAGACGGTTGTGAGCGACATCGAAGTCGATGAGCTCGGTGTGGTAGTTGTCACGGGTGCTCAAGGTAACGGGGAGCCGGTTCTGCTCGATTGGAGTGGTGGAGCCATCGGTCACTCCTGATAAAGGCCTGGTGGGCTAAAGCTGGTCATACGACACTTGGAGATGGTCAAGTGTGTCGACGGAGAGAACGTTGAGCCCTGCACCGCCATCGATAAAGGTCTTGGTGACTTGGAGGTTGCTGATGACGGGTGAGTAGAGCATTGGGAGGGCGCCGGCGGTCGCCGCGCACTTGAGCTGGTTAGTTGAGCAATAGGTGATGGGACACTTGGACCACTTGAGCGGCCGAGTGGCTTCTATCCTGGGAAGATCTACGTTTACTTCTCGGGCGAACTACTTGATGATGGACTGAGAGGCTAGAGCATGCGCACCGCCCAGGATGCAGGCGATGGCGCGAGGCTCCTGGAAGCCCCGAGCCCCCTCATCTTGGTCGTTGTTCCTCCTTGGTGGTGGCAGCGGAGGGAGGCCGGCCATGCCATGAGGACGGTCCTCACGAGGCTGGTACCTCCAGGCACCCTCGCGAGGCTGGTCCCTCCAGGCGCCCTCGTGAGGCTAATCGTGCCAGCGTTCCTCACGAGGTTGATCGCGCCACTCCTGACGGGCGTCGCGGTCGTCCCAGTGCCCCCAATTCGGCTCCCTCCACGGTCGTAGCCCCGGTCGTTGCGCTCAGGGCGTCGACCGATGCGTCCGTCACGGATGGCCCTGAGCTCCTGGCAGTCGTTGGTGTTGTGGCTATGCACATTGTGGAAGGCGCAGAATGGACGGCTGCTCTTGGATGACTCTGGGTGGTCGCGGCCACGCTTCATCTCTGGCTCGGCCGCGAGCACGGCCACCCCCTTGTGCTTCACGTCTTTAGCCTTGGCCTTCTTGTCCTCCGAGTCAGTAGTGGGGAGCTCGACGAGGGAAAGGCGCCCCTCCTCCGCTCTGGCGCACTTGGTCGCGAGGTTGAACAGCTCCAGGGCTGTGCACAGATCTTCGTGGATGGCGAGCTCTTCCTTCATCTTCACATCACGAACGCCATCGGCAAATGCTGAGATGATGGCCTCGTCCATGACTTTGGGGATCTTGAGGCGGACATTGTTGAAGCGTTGGATGTACTTCTGCAGGGTTTCCCCTGGTTGCTGCTTGACGCGCCGTAGGTCACCTGCGGCAAGCGGGCGCTCGCGGGTGCCCTGGAAATTGGCGATGAAACGCTCACGCATGTCACTCTAGGAGTAGATCGAACCCGTGGGGAGGTTCAGGAGCCACGAGCGCACACCATCCTTGAGAGCCATGGGGAACCAGTTCGCCATAATCTTATTGTCGCCGTTGGATGCCTCGATGCTTAGCTGAAAGAGCTACAGGAACTCAGCGGGGTCGAGGGTGCCGTCATAGCGTGGAGCCAAGTCGGGCTTGAACTTCCCAGGCCAGTTGACGTTGCGCCGCTCAGGGGTGAAGGCCCGACAGCCTGCTGTGGACACCGGAGCTTGTCGCGGAGGCAGAGCTTGGTCTTGGTTTCCGCGTGCCACCACCGCTTGGGGCACACAGCGTTGACGCGACGGTGGAGGGAGCGTAGGAACTCCTCCTTGTGGCCGCTGGATCTCTTGGCAGCTTCCTTCTTCTTGCATGGGCACCCCTCGTGGTGGGTCGCACCATGGGGCCGCGTGCCTTGGAGCATGGATGACGTCTTGATATGGAGGTGGTGGAGGCGCTTCATGAGCCACATCGCCCGCGAGGGGAGACAGGTAAGGTAGCAAGAGGGACGTGGCAGGAGAGCCCACAGCGGCGCTGACGAGTCGGCGATGCGATCGAGCCAGTCCTCGTAGAGGTCATCGATGGGGCGGTAGCGCAGGAGCTCGCGTGACATGAGCAGCGCAGCCTACGCGTCCGTGAGTCCGCGACGGCCATGGGATGACGAGCCGCCTGGAGTTAGCGACGGGGTTGTGGGGTGTCCATCCCGCCGCACCGAGGGGTGAAGCGACGAGGCCTGCAGCTCGTCCCTTGCCGGGCCGGTGGCTGCGTTGGCTTCTGACAATGGAGAACGGCGAGGAGGCCCACCGACGGGAGCCGTCTGAGCGACACGGGCGGCGAGGGTGGCCCGTCACTCATTAGGAGCACGGCGTGCGTCAGCCATGGAAGGGATGGAGCGGTGACGCGTCGACCGACGGAAGAGAGCTTTCGGCACACACCTACCTGGCGCGCCAAATGTCGGATATCGGGTTCCGCAAACCCTTGGGAGGTTCGTACTCTGGGGTACGCACGAAGAACACTCTCTCTCCAGCGCGCTTGCCCTAAGATTCCACAACCTAGCTCGACGAACTCAAAGAACAAGGGACACAGAGGATTATACTAGTTCGGGCCACCTTGCAGTGTAATGCCCTACTCCATTGTGTGTGGTGGATTGCCTCGTAGGGCTAAGGATGAACTAGTACAATGGATGAATAGCCTCCGGAGGAGAGGTATTCTTGGGCTCGGACGAGCTTGTGGTGTGTGTGTGTGGGGGGGGGGTGAATGGATCCGACCCCTTCTAAGGTGGGATCAGCTCCAGATCAGATGTTTTCGGATCCCCCTCTACGGTGGTGGCTCGGTCCTATTTATAGTGGCCTTGGTCCTCTTCCCAAATATCGGCGGGAAGGGATTCCAAAACAGCCAAATTTTAAAGGGGACAACTAGTACAAGTTATCCTGACAAAAGCGGTCTACGCCCGTCAAAGGCTTTGGTGATGACGCCGCGCCGGGCTCCACAATGACCTCCATTCTACCACCGTGACGGTCCTTGGTCTTGTCGCACCGATATGGAAACCTTTGCTTGATTCCTCGAGATTCTACGCCTGCGCTTGCCCCCTTAGCACCAAATGGGAAACAGGTACACTGCGCCCGCTGGCACCCGCCTGGACTTGGATGTCATGGTTCACGTCACGTGAACCTCGTGAGGTGCACCTTGCATATATATCTCCGCTCCTCAGGAGCCGGCCTAGTGAGACTTCCCCTAGGGATGTCTTGCTGTCGCCTGCCTCGCGAGGCTTGGCCCCTTGCAAGGGTCTTGACTTGCAGTTGCTGAAGCTGGGCCATACCAGGCCGCTGATGGAGCCACGTCACGGGTCGCAGGCAGGCAAGTATGGTTACCCAGGACACCGACAGCCATGCCTTCGTGCAATATGTTCATACCCTCATATGCAAGATCTCATTTGCTTCTATGGCACACCCCCGGAGCAATGGACAAGCTAAGAGGGCGAACGCTGAAGTGTTACGTGGACTCAGGACAAGAACTTTCGATATGCTGCAAAAGCACAGCAGGCGGTGGATCGAGGAGCTGCCGGTAGTTCTCAGGTTCGTCAGAACGACACCAAACCGAGCTACCGGGCAGACTCCCTTCTCCCTGGTCTACGGGGCAGAAGTAGTTACCCCACAGAACTCATTTACGGGTCTCCTCGAGTGCTTGCCTACGATGAAGTAGCGCAAGTTGAGCACCGGCGTGATGACACTGTGCTACTCGAAGAGAACTATCTCCGAGCTGCTACGCGTGCTACACGCTACCAGCAAGCCCTGCATCGCTATCACACCTGCGGGGTTCATGCCCGGTGTTTTGAGGAAGGTCACCTTGTCCTTAGGTGCGTTCAGTCCGCCAAGGGTACAAACTAGCTGTTACCAAAGTGGGAAGGCCCTTATCGGGTGGTACGAGTCACCAGACCTGGCGCAGCCCATCTGGAGATCGGAGATGGCACTCAGTTGCAAAACTCATGGAATATTGAGCATCTCTGCAAGTACTACCCGTAAGGCGTGCCTATCGGGCCCTGCCCGACAGCCACCCATCCATACATGCCTTGCGTCAGCTGCATGTAACCCCTTGTAAGGAGCCGGGGCGATGACCCCGTACAAGAGAAAATAAAGAAGTGTTGTAGGGGGGCCCCCAACTAAGATTGCATGCATGCACAATCACACCAAGATCACTGCATAAGCATTTCATGACCATTTGCATATGCATACAGATAGGATCTCATCCTGCGTTCATTCTCATCTACATGAAGTTGCAGGTTCCTGCCATGGACTTGGCTTCGACAAGGAGTTGAGAAGATTGCCCAACACTGCAATCCCCGGCAAGCCAAACAGATAAGTTCGACCTCCCGTCCTTTAGTGTTCTGTAAGCTATAACCTATGCATAACAAAACCTCGCAACAATCTCTTGACGCTTAGGTGATCCAATCCCAACTCGAAGTTGCTTCGAGCGAGATGCTTGTAGTGGCATTTGGTGAAAGGGAGTTGGAGGGGGGCTGGCCCCTCTGTCTGTTCCCCATCAGACATAGTTCTCTAGCAGACAAAGAGGGTGCTGGAAAGTTAGCCTGTCGGGAAAACTCGTTTTATTACAACAAAGAGGCATCCCACCTCTGGAAGGACATACACATGCACGGGTTCCTGGCAAGGTCTATCTTCTTCATTCATATGCTAATACAAGTACAAGCATTACAGAACACAAAGATGGACTCGAGAGATTACATTATCTAAATGAAAGTTTGGCAAGCGCCTACAAGTTTAGGATAAAAAAAAAGATAAGTGCCCCGTGATCCCCTTTTTTCGTTTCCCTCCTTCAGGCACTACAGTGGAAGGAGGAAAAGACGAGCAAAGGAGCACCCAAGCAGGAAACCACCCCGGTCTCATCAGGGCCTGCCAAGAACTTCCTAACAAGACCGGGAGTGGCGAGGCTGCGAAGGAGGTGTGCAAGGGAGCTATCGGGAGCCTTCTAGTCACCACCTCCTGAGCCAGCAAGAAGCCCCGGCTTGGGCGCCGGTGGAGTCATCCACCCAAGCTCAGTCGGAAGACTGCTGGAGGGGAGGCGAAGGCGCCAAGAGAACATCCCTCCTCGGCCACCACTCGACGAGGCTGGTGACGAAGGTGCCAGGGAGGGAGGGAGGAGAGGAAAGACGAGGCGGCAGGTCCCCAGATGGGCACAAGCATGTTGGGGTTACCGTACTCCGACCCGACCCTGCACCATGCGCCTTCTCCGTCCTCCCTCACTTTCTCTTCATCACCACTGCTCCCAGGAAGCGCCAAGACTCGAGTCTGGCACCCCCATTAGAGAAATAGCCAGCGGCCGGAGCCGCCAGGGGGCTGGAGGCATGCCGCTCCCCACCTTGGCAGGCAGGAAGGCGCGCCCCTCGTCAACATTGGCCCCCAGGCTCCCAGGAAGGACGGTGTTAGGATTACTAATGAGCTCCAGCCCCGTCTCCCGACCAAGCTTTAAGGAAATTGGAAGGTTCACCACGGCAAGGACCGGGCTCACTCCCCGAGCATCAGCACCAACATGAGGCAACAATAGCCCCAAGCAATAGCCCGGGGGCTGGCCCCAGGCACTCCTCTTCGACATAACCAGCAAAGGTAGAAGACATGAGAAGGGGAATGCATAGATGGCTGGCTCTACCCTCCTCCGCCCCTCCCTTTTATAGGCAGGACGAGGAGGACGGCTGCTCCATCAACAGGCGGCCACCGTCCTCCTCCGCCAATTCAGAATGGAGGGACCCTCGCTGTGATGCTCTCCCACACCACCTGCCTCCTTTACCTACCCCGCGCGATGCATGCAACATACGTGGCTAAGGATAAGGACATGGTGGGAGGAGTGAATTGGCAGTTTCTACCCCGTAAGATTGAATTCATTCATGGGCCATTACTGAAGAGACCCCACCACTGTCGGCTTTATGCGACGCATGGAGAAACTGGGAACTGGCCCGGATTGAAGACTCATGAGGAAGCAAAAAGAGGACCTCAAGAGAACGGACTCTTCAGTAATTCCGCCTATGCACTTATTAGGCCCTACCCCGACGACGCTCAGCAGTGCGATCGTGGAAGGCCCGGGGGTTTGTGTCGGTGCAACAAACCCTGGGTCTGTTGCCCAGACTGTGCATATGCACAAGAACAAGATTGAAGCACCAGCCCAAGTCAGAGTACAAGAAACAAAGTACCACCTCAGATCAAAGGGACCAAGGCAGAGCCGAAGAAGCAAGACATCATCAAGAAAAGGGCCTCCCTTGCTGTGCAGGCAAGCCCGGCAAGGGGTGAGGCCACCCACAGAAGTAGATAAAAGAAACACCCTGGCAGAGCTGCCGGGGGCTAGCGGACGCAAAAACCACCTCACCGAACACTCAAGCATGACCCACGTCGTCAATTAATGTGGTGTCAAACCGCATGATGATTAAGTGGCAGCCATTAGCCACATGGCAGCCAGTTCCTACAGGAGGAACCCGCAGATGACACCTGTCCTATGATGTGTCAAGAAGACAGGCGCGGAGCTGGCGAGATAGCCTGGCAAGCCTTGCCGGGCAACCAGTGATTTGACACTAAGCGGTACATTTAATGCATCCTGTCAGCCTGCAGAGTTAGGTATGATAGCACTGTTTGCTATCATATTAGTGCATAATGACTACTTTGACACTGTGGTCGCCCCTTGATCTATAAAAGGAGGCCCATGGCAATGGTAGAAAAGGGTTGGAAAATAGACGATCACACCCCCGTACGCGCATAGTCGCTACTACCCTGAGGCAACCCTTGCTGGGCGAGTGTACTACGCTCCACCATCCCCATTCCACCATCAATCCACCAAAGCAGGAGTAGGGTTTTATGCCTCGTGGCGGCCCGAAACTGGGTAAATTGCTTGTGTGCATCCCGCCGCGCTGCCGCACGCTGGTCTGCTCTTTGTGTAACGTGCCCCCCTGTCTAACCAGCAAGGGGCCTCCTGGTCCCATAGGTGGCCATGGACATCCCGCGACAGCAGCTGTGATAGCCGCCTTCCAGTCCAATGTGCGCAACCACCGGATCCGTTCTAAGATAAACGTGTGGTTGCCCAAGACTATGAAGGAGCTCTACACGATGGTGGATAAGTGTGGTCGGATGGAGGAGGGAAGGCACTTGCCCGGAGAGGAAGATTGCGTCAATGTTGATTCAGAGGATGATGATGAATCAACCAGTCAGAAGAAGAGCCAGAAGCATAGTAACAAGCGGAGAGATAAGGCAGTGATGACTGTCGAAGGATTGGGTACGCCAAGTACCGGCAAGAAGGCCAAAGCTGAGGCCCCCTACAAGGAAGCTATTGTGTGCATTGACTGCCGGGAAGCCGTTGCTGCCGAGAAAGCCAGGAAAGGTGATGGGCCGTATTGCAAGATTCACCGGACCAAGGGCCACGACCTTCAAGAGTGTCATCAGGTTGAGCAGCTTGTCAAGACACATAGAGTAGAGTATGAGGAGCATGATAAGGAAAATGATTAGAATGTTGCTGGCGGTAAGGGCCGAGGTGGTGAAGTAAATCGCCCCGGCAAACCCCTTCGGAACCAAGGAAACCCCACCAAAGGTAGAGAAAACGGAGTCTGTGATGATGGGACTGATGGAGGGGATGGAGAGGAAACCGGTGAGCAAGAGTTTCAGAAGGCCACTTACGCCCTGTGCATTGATGGAGGTGCATCTCTGCACGCCTCTCACCGTCAACTCAAGCGGTGGGCATGAGAAGTCAATGGCATGGAGCCAACGCCAGAGGCCCGAAAGACGCTCAAATGGTCCCGTACGCCCATCATCTTTAACGAGGAGGATCATCCTTGCCATACCACTGCGGTAGGATGCTTGCCACTGTTGGTCTCCGCAACAATTCATAACCTCAAGGTCACGAAGATGTTGGTGGACGGTGGGACTGGGTTGAATCTGATTTCCGCAGAAGTTATGAGCAAGCTTCAGATAGGAGAGGAAGAACTAGAGGTTACTGACACGTTTCAAGGAGTTAATCCCGACAGGAGTCCTCCTAAGGAAAAGATCACGTTGCCGGTAACATTTGGGAGATAATTGAACTATCGAATTGAGAGGATTGTGAATGATGTTGTTGATCTCCCCCTGACGTACAATGGTATCCTTGGATGCCCGGCACTGGTTAAATTCATGTCGGCATCCCACTATGCCTACAACACCTTGAACATGCCTAGGCCGCAGGGAGTTATCACTATCCCATCAGATGAGAAGTATGCAATCATTTCTGTGGACAAGATTTACCGAGACGCATTCGCAGAAGAGGCAGCGGCAACAGCAGTTCCCACCAAGGAAACTAAAGGAAAGAAGAAGGATTATAGGACCTCCGGCAAGGAGTTCGGGAAGCGTGCTCCCACCGAGCGCACGACACCCATTGATGACGTGTAGGAGCATTCCTACAGCAAGAGATCCAGGGTTGCTGCACCCCATGTAAAGAAGGTCCCGGCAGGGCTGGCTGGCATCGATGGTACCTTTACTATCAGCGCCACCCTCGATGACAAATAGGAAAGCACGCTTGTTGCCTTCCTGCGGGCGAATATCGATGTGTTTGCTTGGCAACCATCTGATATCCCCGGTGTTCCAGGGAGGTAATCGAGAACCACCTTGTTATCTGCCCACATTCCCGACCTATCAAGCAGAAATTCCGGAAACATGCCCTGGAGAGGCAGCAGTTCTTTACATAAGAGGTCTAGAAACTTGAGGCAGCTGGTTTCGTTAGACGGGTGCTACATCCAACGTGGTTGGCAAATCTAGTGGTAGTCCGGAAGGCTAACGAGAAGTGGAGGCTTTGCATCGATTTCATAGATCTCAACAAGGCTTGCCCGAAGGACCCATTTCCCTTGTCGAGTATTGATCAGATTGTGGATTCCACTTCAGGTTGTGATTTGCTCTGCTTTCTGGATGCATATTCTAGGTATCACAAAATCTTCATGTCCATGGAAGATGAAGAGAAGATGTCGTTCATCACTCCATGTGGCACATACTGCTTTGTCTGCATGCCATTCGGATTAAGGAGTGCCGGGTCCACTTTTGCTAGGGCAGTCCAGATTGGTTTTGAGCCACAGTTGAATGGAAATATAGAAGCCTATATGGAGGATATTGTTGTCAAGACCAAGGACAGGGCCACCCTTATTCAAGATTTGGAGGAGACATTTTCTAACCTGCGCAAGATCAATTTGAAGCTGAACCTGGAGAAGTGTTTATTTGGTGTTCCCTCCGGCAAGATAATTGGGTTCTTTGTATCCCACCATGGGATCGAAGCCAATCCCGACAAGATCAAGGCTATCTAGCAGATCCAAGCGCCCGTGAGAGTTAAGGATGTCAGGCATCTAACAGTATGCGTTGCCGTGCTAAGAAGATTCATCTCCAAGTCTACCGAGCACGCCGTGTCATTCTTCAAAATTTTGAAGAAGTCAAGGCCCATGAAGTGGACCCCGGAAGTAGATGCATCTTTGCGAGAGTTGAAGGCCTATTTGTCCTCTGTGCCTACCTTGGTTGCTCCCAAGCCCCAGGAGCCGTTGGTGCTATATGTAGCGGCAACCAACCAATTGGTCAGTGCAGCCTTGGTAGCACGACGAGAAGTAGATGAGGCAGAGAGTGAACAGGGGCCGACAGGGGCAGAAAAGGATCAGGACATAAGTGAGCACAACAGCGAGAGCAATCCCAAGGACGCGACAATGAAAAAGTGGTGCATCACCCAATGTACTTTGTTAGCTCCCTATTACAGGGGGCTAGATCGAGGTACTCTGGCATGTAAAAGTTAATCTTTGGCCTCATCATCGCCTCAGGGAAACTGTGACACTACTTCCAAGCCCATGAGATCACGGTAGTCCCTGATTTGCCGTTGCAAAGGATACTCCAAAACCCTGAGGCTACTCGCACAATAGTGGAGTGGGCTTTGGAGTTATCCTGCTTTGGTTTGAAGTTTGAGAGCACATCAACTATTCAGAGCAGGGCATTGGTAGAGTTTGTTGCAGAATCGACGCCAACCCCTGATGACGAGATAACAAAGACAGCAATCCCCGACAAGGAATCACCTAAGGAATGGATTATGTATTTTGATGGTGCTTTTTCCTTACAAGGTGCAGGAGCTGGCGTGCTTCTCGTCGCCCCCTCCGGGGAGCACTGAAGTACGTCGTCCAAATGCATTTTTCCCGGGAATAAGGAACCAACAATATAGTTGAGTATGAAGGGCTCCTTTCCGGGCTGAGGATTGCAATGGAATTGGGCGTTAAGAAACTGATCATTTGAGGAGATTCACATCTTATGGTGAAACAAGTCAACAAGGATTATCAAAGTCCATTGATGGAGGCGTACGTCGAGGAAGTGAGGAGGTTCGAGGAGCACTTTGATGGATTGCAAACAGAACACGTACCCCATGCGGAAAACAGCATAGCTGATCATCTATCAAGGTGTGCTGCGTAGAAGCTTCCTATGGAACCAGGAATTTTTGTTCTCCATCTCACACAACCCTCCATATCCCCAGCAACAATGGCCCGGAAAAGGTGGAATTTGGACACCGATAAGCCTCTCCCGGTAGAGCCGTCCACTCCCGGCAAAGACCCTGCGGAAAACAACTCCTCACAGCCTGCCGGACCACCTCCTCCAGTCGGGTCCACAGACCCCGCGAACGAGGCTTGTGCTCCCGCAGCAGAGTAGGTGTCGCTAGTCCTAGGTGCCGAGCCCCAGGCTCCAACTTGGGCAAGGCTCATTGTCAACTTCCTCCAAACCGGACAGCTTCCCGGCAACCAAGATGAAGCTGAAAAAGTAGCCTGGAGTACCAGTTCGTCGATGACACTCTGTATAGAAGGAAGCCCAATGGTGTGAAAAGTAAGTGTATCTGCCGGGAAGTAGGAAAGGAACTGCTGGCTGAAATACACAAAGGCATGTGCGGCTCCCACATTAGATCAAGGGCATTAGTTGGGAAAGCATTCCGGCAAGGATTCTATTGGCCCACAGCCCTCCAAGATGTGGTCGACCTCATCACAAAATGTGTAGCCTGCCAATTCCATTCCAGGAAAACCCACCTGCATGCCCAAGCTCTTCAGACAATTCCTCTCTCATGGCTGTTTTTGGTCTGGGGGCTCGATATCCTCGTCCCTTTCCCCCGTGTTGCCGGGAGGTTTGAATTCTTGTTCGTTGCCATCGACAAGTTTACAAAGTGGCCAGAAGATGCTGCCGTGGGAAAGGTGACTGCTCAGTCAGCTATCAAGTTCTTGAAAGATCTGGTGTGTCGTTTTGGAGTTTCGGCAAGGGTCATTACTGACAACGGCTCCCAGCTCACGAGCTGCGCCTTCATGCAATATGTTCATGCCCTCGGATGCAAGATCTCAATTTCATCAGTGGCACACCCCCGGAGCAATGGACAAGTTGAGAGGGCGAACATTGAACTGTTGCATGGACTCGAGACAAGAACCTTTGATATGCTGCATAAGCATGGCAGGCGGTGGATGAAGGAGCTACCGGTAGTTCTCTGGTCCCTCAGAGCGACACCAAACCGAGCTACCGGGCAGACTCCCTTCTCCCGAGTCTATCTAGCAGAAGCATTTATCCCCATGGAACTCATTTACGGGTCGCCTCGAGTGCTTGCCTACGATGAAGTAGCCCAGGTTGAGCACCAGCGTGACGATGATGTGCTACCCGAGGAGAACCGTCTCCGGGCTGCTACGCGTGCTGCACGCTATCAGCAAGCCCTGTGTCGCTATCATAGCCGCAGGGTTCATGCTCGGTGTTTTGAGAAAGGTGACCTTGTCCTTAGGTGCATTGAGTCCGCCAAGGGTACACACAAGTTATCACCGAAGTGGGACGGCCCTTACCGGGTAGTACGAGTCACCAGACCTGGCGCACTACGGCTGGAGACCGGAGATGGCATTAAATTGCAAAACTCATGGAATATTAAGCATCTCCGTAAGTTCTACCCGTAAGGCGTGGTTGTCGGTCCCTGCCCGGCAGCCACCGATTGTGCAGGCCTTGCCTCAGTAGCATGTAACCCCTTGTACATGCCGGGGTGATGACCCCGTGCAAGAGAAAAATAAAGAAGCACTGCAGGGGGCCCCCAACAAAGATTGCATGCATGCATGAGCATTCCAAGATCACTACATAAGCATTTCATAAGCATTTTCATATGCATATAGATAGGATTGCATCTAGCATCTAACAAGGAGTTGAGAAGATTGCCTGGCACTGCAATCCACGGGCAAGCCAAATGGATAAATTCTACCTCTTGTCCATTAGTGGTCTGTAAGCTCTAACTTATGCATAAGAAAATCTCACAACTCTCTTGAGGCTTGGGTGCTCCCATCCCAGACTCGAACGTTGCTTCAGTAAGGATGGTTGTCGTAGCCCTTGATGAAAAGAAGTCGGTTGGGGGCTGGCTCCTTTGTCTGTTCCCCGGCAGATATGATTCTCCGGCAGACAAAAAGGGTGCCGACAAGGTAGCTTGTCGGGAAAACTCGTTTACATACATTAAAGAGGCATCTCGCCTCTGCATGGACATACACATGCGAGGGTCCCCGACAAGATTCATATTTTTCATTAATATGCTGATACAAGTACAAGCATTACAGAACACAAACATGGACTTGACGATTACATTATTTGAATTAAAATTTGGCAAGTGCCTACACATTTAAGATTGAAAAAAGATAAGTGCCCCGTGATGCCCTTTCTTATCAATCTCCTTCTAGGCATGGCTGTTGAAGGCGAGGAGGTGCAAAAGGAGCGCCTGGGCAAGAGCCCAGCCCACCCCCCTTCGGTCTATAGGAGAGGTAGCCCGACGAGAGCGGGAGCACCAGGGAACGCATCGATGAAGAAGCAAAGGAGGCATAAAAAATCAGCTTCTTTAGCAACCCCACCTGTGCACTTATTAGGCCCAACCCCAACGATGCTTAGCAGCGCGTTCGGGGCAGGCCCGAGGGCTTCTATCAGTGCAACAAACCATGGGTTTGTTGCCCTGACTGTGCACAGACATGGGACCAAGATTGAGGCACCAACTGAATTTAGAGTACAAGAAACCAAGAGGTTCGAGGAACCAGCAACCAAATCAGAGAGACCAAGGCCAAGCTAGAGAAGCAAGATCTCACCAAGTGAAAGGCCTCCCTTGCCAGGAAGGCGAGCCCGGAAAGGGGCGAGGCCACCCCTAGAATAAGATAGCCAATGCATTCCAGCAGAGTTGTCTGGACTAGCGAAGGCTAACACCACCTCACCAACCGCTCCTCCACAACTCACGTCGTCGATAAGTGCGGTGTCAAGCCGCAAAGTGACTAAGTGGCAGCCATTAGCCACATGGCAGCCTCTCCCTACAGGAAAAACCCACAGATGGCACCTGTCCTGCGACATGTCAAGGAAGCAGGCGCAGAGCTGGCAAGATAGCCCAGCAAGCCATGCCGAGCAACCAGTGATGTGACATTAAGCGGTGCATTTAATGCGCCCTGTCAGCTCGCAGAGTTAGGTATGATAG
Organism: Secale cereale; assembly: GCA_902687465.1. NCBI lineage: Eukaryota > Viridiplantae > Streptophyta > Magnoliopsida > Poales > Poaceae > Secale > Secale cereale. The sequence goes on from LR738714.1 coordinate 236,572,942, forward strand.
CACTTTTTCTATCATATTAGTGCATAATGACTACTTTGCAACTTTGGTGACCCTTCAATCTATAAAAGGAGGCCCATGGCAACCATAGATAGGGTTAGGATATTGGATAACTCACACACCCATACGCGCGTAGTCGCTCCTGCCCTGAGGTAACCCTTGCCAGGCAAGTGTAGTGCACTCCACCACCTCATTTCCACCATCAATCCACCAAAGTAGGAGTAGGGTCTTACACCAGAATGGCGGACCGAACCTGGGTAGAACTTCCCGCGTGTTCTCTACCGTGCTTTCCCACGCTCGTTTGCTCTTTGTGCAACGCGACGTCCCCCCGCCGAACCAGCAAGGGACCTCCTGGTCCCATAGGTGGACGTCGTTTTCCTCGACAACATAGCACTACTAGGGAAAAGCCTAGCGGTAGTGCGGGTTTTAGGTGTATCTGTAGCGCGTGTCAGAGTTCTGGGAACGGGGGTACCCAGACTTGCCTACCTGCGGCCTATGACATGGCTCCATCGGTGGCCTGGTACGGCCCAGCTTCAGCTACCACAACTCAAGACCCTCGTGAGGGGCCAAGCCTCGTGATGAAGACAACGACAAGAACTCCCCGAGGGCATCCTCTCTAGGCTGGATCACGAGGAGCGGAGATATCTATGCAAGGTGCACCTCGCGAGGTTCACGTGATGTGAGCCATGACGTCCAAGGCTAGGCGGGCGCTAACGGACGCAGTGTACCAGTTTCACCTTTTGTGCTAAGGGGGAAAGCGAAGGCGTGGAGTCCCAAGGAATAAAGCAAAGGTTTCCATATTAGTGCAACAAGACAAAGGACCGCCAGGATGGTAGAATGGAGGTCGTCATGGAGCCTGGCGCGGCGTCACCACCAGAGCCTTTGGCAGGCGAAGACCACTTTTGTCAGGATAGCTTGTACTAGTTGTTCCCCTTCAAATTTGGCCATTATGGGATCCCTTCCCGCCAATATTTGGGAAGAGGACCAAAGCCACAATAAATAGGACTTAGCCACCACCATAGAGGGATCTGATCCCTTGGGCTCATCTGATTTGGGAGAGACCCATTCCACCCTTCATACATCACAAGCTCATCCGAGCTAAAGAACACCTCCCCTCCGGAGGTTGTTCATCCATTGTACTAGTTCATCCTCAGCCTAGCAAGCCAAGCCACCACACACACTTGAGTAGGGTATTACACTTCAAGGTGGCCTGAACCAGTATAATCCTCTATGTCACTTGTTCTTTGAGTTCGTCGAGCTAGGTCATGGAATCGTAGGGTGAGCACACTGGGGAGAGATTGTTCTTCGTGCGTACCCCAGAGTTCGAAACTCACAAGCGTTTGCGGAACCCGAAATTCGACATTTGGCATGCCAGGTAGGGGTGTGCCGAAACCTCTCTTCCGTCGGTCTAGGTATCACCGCTCCACCGCTTCCATGGCTGATGCTCGCCGGGGTTGTGCTAAGCGACGGGCCGCCCTCGCCGCATGCGTCCCTCAGACAGCTCCAGCCGGTAGACCTCCCTGCCGTTCTCCATCGCCCGCCACCAACACAGCCACTAGTCCGGTGAGGCACGAGGAGCAGGCCTCGTCGCTGCACCCCTCGATGCGGCCGGATGGACGGACCACAACCCCGTAGCTGGGTCCAGCCGGCGCGTCATCCAACGGTCATCGCGAACTCACTGACACGCAGGTAGCGCTGCTTATAGTGTGCGAGCTCCTGTGCTACCGCCCCGTCGACGACTTCTACGAGGACTGGCTTGACCGCATCGCCAAGCTCGTCAGCGCCGTCCCTCTCGCTTCCTCGCCCGCCTCCCTTTGCGGGCAACATGGCCCATGAAGCGCCTCTGCCACCTCCATATCTAGACGTCATCCACGCCGCAAGGCGTGAGGCCCAGTGGCGCGACCCACCGTGCGGGGTGCCCATGGATGAAGAAGGAAGCTGTCAAGAGGTCCAGCGGCCGCAAGGAGGAGCTCCTGCGCTCCCAGCACCACCACGCCGTCGACACCGTGCACCCCAACAATGGCGGCGCATGAGAACAAGACCAAGCTCCGCCTCCACGATGGGCTCCGGTGGCCACAGCAGGCTGTCGGGCCTTCACCCCTGAGCTATGTAGCGTCGTCTGGCCCAGGAAGTTCAAGCCTGACTTGCCTCCACGCTACATCGACACCCCCGACCCTACTGAGTTCCTGCAACTTTACAAACTGAGCATCGAGGTGGCCAACGGCGACGAGAAGATTATGGCGAACTGGTTCCCCATGGCTCTCAAGGACGGCGCACGCTCGTGGCTCCTGAACTTGCCCGCGGGATCGATCTCCTCTTGGCGTGAGATGTGTGAGCGTTTCGTCGCCAATTTCCAGGGCACCGATGACCGCCCGCTAGCCACAGGTGACCTGCGGCGCGTCAAGCAGCTACTAGGGGAAACCTTGCAGAAGTACATCCACCGCTTCAACAACATCCGCCTCAAGATTCCCAAGGTGACGGACGAGGCCATCATCTCAGTATTCTCCAATGGCATCCGCGATATCAAGATGAAGGAAGAGCTCGCCATCCACTACTAGAAACAGGGCTATAGATGGGATTGACACTAATGGCGCACCAGACAAGCGGTGCACCATTAGTATATACTAATGGCGCACCACCTTCTGGTACGCCATTAGAGTTGAAACTACTAATGGCGCACCTAGCTCAGGGTGCGCCATTAGTATCAATTTTTTTTCCTTTTCCAAACATACTAATGGCGCATCCAGACACAGTGCGCCATTACTAGTTGTAACTAGTAATGGCGCACCTGTCAGAGAGTGCGCCACTACTGTTGTTTTTTTATATTTTTTATTCTTTTTTTTGCAAAACTACTAATGGCGCACTGTTCCACAGTGCGCCATTACTAGTTTAAACTAGTAACAGTGCGCCATTTGTATGTTATTTTTTGCAAAACTACTAATGGCGCACCACCAGAAGGTGCGCCATTAGTAACCTGGGTTACTAATGGCGCATTTTGAGGTGGTGCACCATTAGTAAGTGGGCACCAACAAGATATTTTGGACAACCACTCCTACCCACACTCACTTTCTCCCCACTTCATTCTCTCCACCTCCTCCTTGTCTCGGTTGCCTCCTCTTTTTCACCTCATTTCCACCATAGAATCATTCAAATTAAGTGGTTAAATTACCTTGTTTTGATAGGTAAGTAAGGGGGGAAGCTATATTTATGTTGTTCTCCCTACAACAATGTGCACATGCACTTTTTATGGCCTAGCTAGATCTATGTATGTTCGTGGTGTTGCATATGTTTGTGGTGTTGCATATGTGTTTATGTTTGGAGGTGTACCGGTATTTGAAATGCGATAGTTGCCAATATTTTGTCGGAATGTTGATTCATTTCCGTTTCGGCGAGAATTTTGGCATTAAGCATTCTTTTTGGTCCTATTTTTAGGGAAAGTCATGCCAAATTTTTTCTTGGTTCTAAAATATCGTTTTGCTCTACCCCGCAGGCGACCATGGTCCGCACGATGACCGAAGGCATCGTGAATAGGTTTTTGAGCTCCGCGAAGGCCGATATGCTTCAAAAGAACAAGACGGAGATAAGATGTCCGTGTCGAAGATGCAAGCTGAAGAGCCTTATTGCGGACCCGGATTCCGGGCAAGTGCGGGACCACCTGCTCTTGCGTGGTTTCATGGATGGCTATCGGTGGCAAGGTGATGAAGATGACTACGAAGTCGTCCATGGGGGCCGGGCAAGAAATGAGGAAGGGCAGCAAGACAACCACCGTGGCTCGGGCGGGCGAGAATACGAAGAATCCCCAGGAGATGATCACGACGGTGATGCTGTACACAGTCATCATGTAGAAGATGCAGGACATGATGATGAAGAAGATGCCGGAGCAGACGACGGGCATGATCATGAAGATGATGATGCCGGCGGAGCAGAAGACGATGGACCATCGATGGGCTGGGTGCAGGACCCTCATATTCAAGAGCTGCTTCTCAAGCAGACGGATAACGCAAGAGCTGCCGCCCGAGAGAAAGCCAAGATGGTTCAACTTGAGTTAGACACGGTTACTCCATTGTATGAAGGATGCAGGCCCGAGGATACCCGCCTGAAAGTAACGCTCATGGCTCTGGAGATGAAGGTAAAACACAAAATGACCGACGCATTCTTCGACGAGAACATGTCATTCTGGCACGAACGTCTTCCCAAGGGGAACAAGTGCCCAACTAGTTTCGAGGAGGCGAAGAAAATCGTGTGTCCTCTGAATTTATCGCACGTGAAATACCATGTGTGCATGAACAATTGCACCATTTATCGGGACGAGCACGCGGAGTCTACCATATGTCCGGTGTGCGGCGTCACTCGATACAAGAAGAGGAAGAAAGCTCCTCGAAAAGTGGTGTGGTACTTTCCGATCACTCCTCGTCTGCAGCGGTATTTCGCGGACCCTAAGGTAGCAAAGCTCCTGCGTTGGCATGCGGATAGGGAGGAGAAGAAGCGAGAAGATGACGCAAATGATCCGGAGATAGATAAAAAAGACAAGATGTTGAGTCACCCTAAGGATGCGAGCCAGTGGCAAGCATTGAACTTCGAAGACCTAGAATTTGGGAACGATCCAAGGAACATCGTGCTGGGCGCGAGCACCGATGGAGTCAATCCGTTTGGCAGCCAGAGAAGCACACATAGCACCTGGCCTGTGTTTGTGTGGATGTACAACCTTCCCCCCTGGTTGTGCATGAAGAGGAAGTACATTCACATGAGTATGCTAATTGAAGGACCGAAACAACCAGGGAACGACATCAATCTGTATCTGGGGCTGCTGAAAGAGGAGCTTGACACGCTGTGGAAAACGCCAGCCAATACGTGGGACGCCACAGAGAAAGAATATTTCCCTATGAGAGCCGCGCTGCTCATGACGGTGCACGACTATCTCGGTTACGGATATGTTGCGGGGCAGGTGGTCCACGGATTTTCTGGATTCGTCAGGTGCATGGATGACACAAGGTATCGCCAGCTATATAGAGATCCCGGGTCTTCAAAAACCGTGTTCATGGGACATCGAAGGTGGCTTCGCGACGATGACCTGTAAAGAAAATGCAAGGATCTGTTCGATGGTGAAACCGAACCCCGAGGACGCCCGCGTACGAGGAGCGGCGAGGAAATAGATGAGCTATTGAAAAATTGGAAAGATTGCCCACTGCCGGGAAAGAAGCAAAAGGCATCAGAGCCGGGAAAGAAGTGGAAGGCGCCAGAGCCGCTGCTGAAGGTATGGAAAACGAGGTCTGTTTTCTGGGACTTGCCGTACTGGAAGATCCACCGTGTGCCTCACAGCCTTGATCTCATGCATATCACGAAGAACGTGTGCGAGAGTCTGCTTGGTACCCTGCTCAACATGCCAGAGAGGACCAAAGATGGGTCGAAAGCAAGGGCAGACATGAAATCAATGGGTATCAGCCAGGAGCTTTACGCTATATATGATGATGATGATGATGATGATGATGAGGCGAAGCAGGACACGGAAAGTCGTCGCAAAGGAAAAAAGGCCAAGAAGACCGGAAATGACTACCCTCCCGCGTGCTTCACTCTAAGTCAGGAGGAGATCGAGCAGTTTTTCACCTGCCTCGTAGGAGTAAAACTTGCTTACGGTTACGCGGGGAAGATAAGCACATACCTAGACCCAGCGAAGCTGAAGTTCAGCGGGATGAAGTCTCACGACTATCACGTGCTGATGACGCAGATACTTCCAGTTGCAATCCGTGGGATCATGGACGCGCACGTCCGTGAACCGCTATTTGGCCTATGCAACTTTTTCGACGTCATCTCTTGGAAGTCGGTTGGCGTGAGGCAACTCAGAAGGCTATAGGAAGAGATCGTGGTGATACTATGCGAGCTTGAGATGTACTTCCCGCCCGCATTCTTCGATGTTATGGTGCATCTGCTGGTCCATATCGTGGACGATATCATCCAACTCGGGCCGACGTTCCTGCACAGCATGATGCCGTTCGAAAGGATGAATGGTGTCATCAAAGGATACATTCGCAACATGTCACGTCCAGAGGGAAGCATAGCCAGGGGCTTTCTGACCGAAGAATGCATCTCCTACTGCACGAATTATCTAGGCATCGATAACCCCGTTGGTCTGCCTGTCAACAGGCACCTTGGTAGGCTCGCTGGATGGGGTCACCGTGAGGGTCGCCGCGAAATTCATGTCGACTTCGAGGGTCGACTCGCCGGCTTTGAAAGAGCAAACCTAGTCGCGCTACAACACATAGACGTGGTCGATCCTTGGGTGGTAGAGCACAAAACCTTTATTGAGAAGACGTATAATGACCGAGGCCAACAGAGGACGGACGGAGATATAATCAAAGAGCACAACTCATGTTTCACACGTTGGTTAAGGAAGAAGCTTCTATCGTACCCTTTACATGAGGATTCTTCCGCGGAAGAACAACTCATATTCGCCTTGTCACAGGGCGCCGAGCACAACCTGATGACCTATGAGGCGTACGATACCAACGGCTACACATTCTACACCGAGGCCAAGGACATGAAGAGCGATGGTTATCAGAACTCCGGGGTAACGATGGAATCCTACACCGGTAACGACAAGGACAGATACTACGGAAGGATCGAGGAGATCTGGGAGCTGAGCTACGCTGGAGAGAAGGTCCCGATGTTCCCTGTCAGAGGGGCCAAGAGCGTCCTAAAAGAAGACCGGTATTTCACCACCATGGTTATACCCGAAGCCAAATCCAAGACCGCAGGCGCAAACGTCACCGCGAAAAATGAGCCATGGGTACTGGCTTCCCAAGTTGACCAATGCTTCTTCATTACCGACCCGTCAAAGCCCAATCGTGTTGTCGTGAGGAGAGGCAAAAGGAAGATCATCGGAATGGATGGAGTAGCCAATGAGCAAGACTTTGACAAGTACGGCGACCCGAAGATCGAACATGACGACGATGATGAAGTAGCAGCATACACCAGAAGAAGAAGTAGGACCGCCCTACCTAAAGGACGTCCGTTCCACAGAAGAACTCCATTTGCGAAAAAGAAGGGCAAGAAGATTGTGAACAGATAGCTAGCTCAGATCGATTGTATTTAAATCGTAGCCTTCATTTCTCGATTGTAGTTCATGGGCACTTTTTGAACTCTTGAATGTTTTTAAATTTCATGGACACTCGATCTTGATCCCCCTCCATCTCGATCGCTATCCCACCTCGCCAGATCCGGTCCCCCTCGCCGCCGAGCACCCCCCGCTCCACCGGCCGCCGCCGCCGACCCCCCGCACCCTCCCCTACTCAACT
>LR738714.1:236580260-236620320 GCA_902687465.1 Secale cereale
CGACGACCCATCGCACCCTCCCCCGCTCCACCGGCCACCGCCGCCGACCCCCCTCCATCTCGATATTTTCAAATAATAACTTTGATGATATTTTTCATATTCATAAATATATTCAAATAACAAATTTGATGATATTTTTTAAAAAATTATTACTGTTTTATAAAAAAATATTACTGTTATGATTTAAACAAGTTTGAACATATTTAAACACAAATATGTATCAAACAACATTTTAAATGCATAAAACCAAAAATTGTGGAGCCTGGGAATCGAACCCAGGACCTCCTGGTGTGAGAACTGGGTGCTGACCAGTCGGGCTAGTAGAGTGGATTTGATGTGGATGAGTCTTGGTGGAAGATAACCTGTTGGCTCGAACAGAAATAAAAAAAATACTAATGGCGCACCAGGGGGAGGTGCCCCATTAGTATGGATGTACTTATGGCGCACCAGGGGGAGGTGCGCCATTAGTATTTAGCCCCCATCCATATTTCATCCCCGGCCCACTCCACCTATTCCCTCTCTCTCCCTCGCCCTCGCCCTCGATCCCCTTCCCCTCTCCTCTCCCAACACCGCTGCCCCGACGCCGCCGCCCCCGCGCCCCCGCGCCACCCCCGCCAGACTCCACTTCCGGCTCGGCCCAGAGCAGCCTCTCACCTCTCTAGCGCGGGGCTGCCGCCGCCCTCACCTCGCCCGTCCCGACGCCGCCGAGGACCACCGCCACCACCACCGCGACCCCCTCGCCGCAGCCATTCCGTTCGTCTCCTTCCCCGCCGCCGGAAGCCACCACAGTCGCCGCCCCATCACCGCCCGACGCCAGCGCCGCCGCCCGCTATACGTCGTCGTCGCTTCTGTAAGACGACCACCCCTTTTTGTGTTTTTTTATTTACGCCCCGTAGGTAGCTAAGATCTGTCCGTTCGACCCATGTATAAATTGGTCTTGAAAGCTGCAAAATTCTGTAATCATAGACTGCAGCATATGTTTATTTTTGTATGTTTGGTTCTGTATGCAAGCATTTTTTAGCTATCTAGGAGTAGTTTGTTAGCTATGCAAAATTCTGTATCTTTGGTTGGTACCGGGCTATGCAAAATTCTGTAATCGTAGTTTGCACCGTAGGTGTTGGTACCAAAAAAGCATTTTTGCATGTTTGGTTCTGTTTAGTTTGTAGTAGTAGAAATGATTTCCCCCTAGACTGCGTCTCCGAAAGGCAGCGGAATGATCTTTGCCTGCATAGTCCATTATTAGTTTCAGAACCCAACCAAAAAAAAAAGCTTCAGAACTGCCTCTGATTGCCATGATAGGATAACTAGGAGCATATGAGTACTCTGCAACTAACCATTCCCTGAATGAATACTCCATGCTAATGAAGAAGAAAAAAAACTTCATAGAAAATGAAAATAGTGAAGATCATGGACGAGGTTCAGATTTGGGACTTCCATGGGATATGCCTCTGATAAACTCTAAACAGTAGTTGCTATTGCAGATTATATATATGGTACTGCTAGTAAATAGCTTCTTCTATATACTCATTTGCATCAAAGTGTAGAACAAAGCATCAGACTGAATGTCTTTTTCTTTCAAAAACTGAAGCCCTAATGCAAGTTTTGTTGTACCTCAGATTCAGAAGCAAAATCTTTCTAACAAATCGACCTTATTCAGTCTGCAAGTTGTTTCTCTTATATATGTGCTGTTATTAACAGTGGGTAATTAACCTAACTATTCATTTTTCCTTAGGTTAATATAAAAATGTCCAGTGTATATATATTTGAAAATGATTGCTGCTAGATGTTAATTTGCTGGTACTAGCTAGAATTTGGCACTGAAAAGCAAAAGCAAAAGCTAATTAACTGCTGGGTAATAGCACTGGTACTAGCTAGCTAAAATATGTGTTCTGAAACACTGAGAGCAGAAACACTTACTACATACATATGCTCAAGAAACACTTACTAACCAGAAAAGGTTTTGACTTGAAATGTTAATAGCACAGAGAGCACCACAAGTTAAACACCTCAATCTGTTAGTATTTGTCTGCATTTTCTCACATTCTTCTTGTATCTAATCCAGTATTGCTTGTAGTGGTTTGTCCAAAATGTTGAATGATACTGCTTGCAGATGCATATATTGTTTCACCTCTTCACATGCCAATGTATTTTCCATGTTGTGATGGAGGCCTTTTTTTTAACACTGGGCTTTGCCACCTGTTGTTTGTCTTGTAAATAGCATTGGACAGAGATTTAAGCAAGTAGCACATTGCCTTGTCCACCTGGGATAATGATTTTGCCTTGTCCACCCGAGAGGCCCTTGAGTTTGCTGGAATGTCGATTAACTTGCGTTCCGGCAAATTCGGGTACTCCATATGTCCTATTTTCAGCAAAGGTCATGCTGAAATATTCCGTGAATTTTAGCATGACTTCGCTAAAAATATGACATATGGGGTACTTGTGACTAATGCATGGGCCGGGGTATCTTAGTAGTTAATTAAGTAGGATCCACTGCCCCTTTATTCTAGCTGCATTAAACCATAGGCGACAATAGAGCCAAGTGATTAGGCCCAACTTAGAATTCTCCTTCCCAGCTTAGCTTTTAGGATGCCTCGGTGTCGACAAACCATAAATTATAAAACCTTGGCTTTTAGGGTGCCTCGGTGTCATAAAAACTGAAATGATGAAAGCTTAGGCTTTTAGGGTGCCTCGGCGTCGAAAAACCCTCAATGATAAATGCTTAGCTTTTAGGATTCATCGGTGTCGACAAACCCTAAATGATGAGACCATGATCTTGTTCCTTGACAATAACCAACTTTTTGACCAAACTTTTTTCCTATTTAGAGAGAAACATGGCCAACAACGATGAGGCCGGGGGTTCGGGCGGCAAGGCATTCTGGGAGCTGTCCCAGGAGATGGAGGAACAACCTCACTTGTATGAGGACGCCGCCTTCCCCACCGATCCTGAGACCACTGATGGTACCGCCGAGGATGACCCCACTGATGGTGCCGCCGAGGATGCCACCACTAATGATGCCATCGAGGATGCCACCACTGATGATGGCGGCGCACGCACAGACGGCAGCCAACCGAAGAGACAACAGAAGGACCGACGCCCGACCGTGCTCCGCACCGTCAAGGAGGAATTTACTGAAGTGGACTCCGACGGGAATCCAACGGCTCCCGAACGAGTAGTCAAGGGGTACTCGCTTCAGCTCGGGTGCATTCTCCAGAGCACCGTCTCGATCAACACCGAGAACCTAAGGCATCCTGACCGAGGGAATTTGCGCAACCTCCTCTTCACGAAGCTGCACGAACGATACAAGTTCCCCGCTGAATTTGAAAACACAAGCCTCAAAGGGAATAAAGTGAACAATACCGTGTGACACCCGAGACCGACGTCCCAGTAGATTCCAGAAGATTCCAGATGTTCCGGGTTGCCCGTGTGTTTCGTTTTTGCTTGTGTTATTTATTTATTTTGCATTGCATCATGTCATCATGCCATCATGTCATTTTTATTTTTGCATCTCAACTTAAATAAATCGTGTGGGCCTTCGGTTCATTTAAATCGAGGGAAGAATGTCTTCTCTTTAAAACATATAAAAGCCTCTCAATATTATTTAGGGAGCTATATAATAAATATTCCAGATGTTTGGAATTACCCGCAACACACGTGCATTATTTCCCAATGTCTTTTCCACTTCGAGTGCTCCTACAAAAACCTTGCCAATAATTCTTTTCCGTTGTTTCGAGGTTCCTCCGAAAATTCGAACATTTTTGGACACTTCAAAAATCAAGTCTTAGTTAAAAACAATTTGAATTAAATTCAAATATGTTTGAATTATTTTCCGATCTGGCCTTTTGTATTTTCTCCGGTCGTGCTTATTTTTTATGAGCCCGAGAAAAATATAATTCCATGTGCTAACTTTTTCCTAACTCCCCTCCTCTTTCTTTTCTTCTCTCTTGATTTTCTGCAAAGATCAGCTAAAGGAAAGCAGGAGAGCAGCTCCCAGCCATCTGGGCCTCCTCCTTCCCTAAGCCGGCCCAAAAACCTCCCAGGCCCATCTCCTCCTTGGTCCAAGGCCACTCCCGTCGCAACCCTATCCCGCAGCCTCCATTCGTCGCTCCTTCCCTCACAGCGCCGCCGCCGCTATTTCCCCTCGTCCCCTCGCGACTGAAACCCAGCGCCCGATTCCCTCTTCCCCTCGCCACCTCTCGTTCCTCCTCCCATCGAGCCAGGCTCGATCCCACCGAACCCCTCTGGCCTCGACCGATCTCCTGCAGCCTCCCTCCGATCTCTCCCTCTCCCTGATTCCCAGGGCCGTCGTGACGCCCCGCTCCCTTCTCCCGCGAGCGCCGCGTCCCTCCTCTTCAGACTCCAGCGGCCAGGAGCCAAAGCCGGCCAGGCCCTCGCCTCCATGTCGTGGCCCCCTCCTCTACAGGTCGCACCAGCACGCCGTGGCCGCCTCCATCGCGCCCGGGCAGAGGCCCCATCCTCAGCCGGCCTCGTCCAGGCTCCCTCGCCTCTGCCCCGAGCGCCCCGATCCCTGCGCTCCACCCTCGAGGCTCCCAGCCGACCGCTCCCTCCGTTCTCCTTCCAGCCGCGGCCAGGCTCCCTCCTTCGCGCGCCAGCAACAGTCCAGTGCGCCATGGCCTGCGCCTCAGGCCCTCCTCCATCGCCTCGCGCGACGAGGCCTCGCAGGCCCCAGCCTCCGGGCCACCGCAGCTCCTTGTGGCCTCCTCTTCGCCTCGCCTTTGCAGCGCCGGCCACCGGCTCCCGTGCAGCCCCGTGGCTCCCTCCGTCGCCAAGGCCATGGCCCCAGCGCCGCTTCGAGCTCGTCCGCCCCCCAAGGCAGCAGCCTCCTCGCGTGACCGAGGCCTTGTGTTTTTTTTGTTGTTTGTTACTGTTGTTTTCGTCAAGTGCACCGCAGCCGCAAGAACTGTGTACGACTACAAGGAGAAACGCAAGTACCACGACCGCGACAAGTACCTCGACGAACCAAACATCTACGGAAAAACGAGCTCGTGAACGGCTACGGAACAAGTACCACTACATACGTGAACGACTACCGTCGCCGGAAGCGCCAAGTACCACGACTACTCGGAGACTCCAAGTACCCCTACCGTCGCCCCGTGTACCTCTACGGAACAACTACTTCCTCTTCGGGAAACATGAACCACTACTTCCCACGACGACCACGAGAACAACTATGTCCCTCTACGATCTCGAACCGCCCCGAAACGAGCGCTTCGAAGGTATAACCCGAGACGATGACCCGTGTGATGCTTGTTGTGTTGTATGAAATGTTTTCCCGTGTGTGCTTCGTGCCGTTTCGTCCGTTTGTCATGCTCCTCGGTTGCCTCGTCGCCGACTCGTGGGAACCCGGTAACGGGATCACCCCACCTCTTTCATCTTGTTTCACTCGCTCACGCCATCTATCTTTTGCACCGGTCTCTCAACGAGTTACCGGAACCGATATGTTGCGTGGCATCATTTTCGGATCGTTGCCGTGGCACCCTTTCCATTCCACCACGGTGACAAATGCTTCTTATCTCTTCATGTTAATGTTTAACTAAATTGCATAAATTTGATCATGTCATCCGCATCATGTTAACAAAACTAAAATGTTTAATTGTTGTTTGCTTATAATTATTAAACATGCTCATGGGGATTTTCCGGATATGTTGTTGTTATTTTCCGGCCTCATTTAAAATGCCTAAATAGTGTAGTTTTATTATGCTTCACCTCTTGCCATGTTAAAAACATTTAATCTTGTGTTGTAGATAATGAGAGTCAACTAAATAAGTAAATGTGGTGTTTCGTCAATATGCAACTCGTTGCATATTGAGCTCCACTTAACTTGTAGTGTTGTTTGTGCACTTTGCCATGCCTTGCATATTTAAATCGGACATGCATCATACTTGGATGTGCATCGTATGCCTTGTCTATGCTTGTGTGTTTACTGTGTTGTTCTTTCTTTCCGGTTGCTTCTCTTGTTAGCTTCGGTTTCGTTCCGGAGTTGTGAGGATTCGCTCGTCTGTGTTGCTTCGTCTACTTCGTGGATCCGTTCTTCTTCCTCTGTGGAATTCCAGGCAAGATGACCGAACCCCGATAACATTACTATCTTTGCCTATTGCTAGTAGATCCGCTCTATAGTTTTGCCTCGATGCCCATGATCTTCTTGTCAGCCTCCTACTTGTAAACCATTGCCATGTTTAACCAACCTACCTATGCAAACCGTTGCTTGGCTAAGTATGCTTCGCTCAGCCCCTCTTATAGCATTGCTAGTTGCAGGTGAAGATCGAAGATGCTTGCTTCATGTTGAAGTTTGGTTGGGTTATATCACACTATATAAATACTTAAATGAAATCATCTATATATTGGCAAGGGTGGAAGGCTAAGCCTTTTGCTTGGTGATTTGTTCCACTCATGCCGTTAGGAACCGTATAAACCGGTGTTATGTTCCTTGATTATGCGTTCCTAACACGGTTGGGGTGTATGGGACCCCCTTGATAAACCGCTAAGTGCTAAGTCTTTTCCAGCAAATCCCAACATTGGTACTATTCGCCTAATAACTAATAAAACTTGCATAAGGGTCTTGCAAACCCTCTTTCTTAATTCAACAACCCCGGGCCAGTGCTCCACATGAGTGTTGGTCCGAAACGGGGGTTACGCGGGGCCACCTCGAGGAAACTCAAGGTTTGGTAAAAACCTGTGGGATCACCCATCCGGTCGTGTCCTGAGACTTAGATACGCGCGGCTACTATCAGGGTGTCGACACGCTGGGAGGATTTGCTGGATTAGCCTTACCTTAGTTCGGAGTATCTTGAGCACGGGATTCCGAGAATACTCGGGTCTTCCCACCTTTGGAGTTGCGACTCCGCGGATCGTGGGCTTGTAATGGGTCATGTTGGAACACCCCTGCAGGGTTTGAACTTTCAAAAGCCGTGCCCGCGGTTATGTGGCAGATGGGAGCTTGTTAATATCCGGTTGTAGATAACTTGACACAATGTTTCTAATACACTACCAGCGTGTGTACCGTGACTGTCAATTTCCGAATAGGGATTCGGGAGTTGAACACGGTGGGGTTATGTTTGACCGGCTTTAGCTAGGATCACTTCGTGATCATCTTCGACCGAGGCTCTTCTCTTCTCGCTCTCTATTACGTAAGTTAGTGCTAGTTGCGGCTGCAGACTCTTGTTGTTCCTTCACCTCTCGGTCTTTCTTCAGCCTTGTCCTCACCCAAGGCTTAAATAGTCATGTTACCCGGGAACGGGATTGCTGAGTCCTCTGTGGCTCACAGTTACTTCACCACACCAGGTGCAGGTTCAGCCGAGTTTGATGCAGGAGATGGATCAGTTCTTCACCGGGAGCTCGATGAAGAGCGTGGCCGTTTGCTTGTGACGTTTCGACGATCAGTAGTGGTTTCTACTAGGATTCGATCCTGACCTGTGGCTTTATGTTGTTTTGGTATCTTTCTTTTGGTTCTTCACCCTTAGATGGGTTGTGATGTTTTGAATGATGATTTGCTTATGTAATGTATTGTGTGAAGTGGCGAGTGTAAGCCAACTATCTCCTTTTGCAATTTAATCCCTCTTTTACATGAGTCGTGCAAAGATACCAAAACTTGAGATCATTCTAGGATGGGCTTATATCTTTAAGTCGTGCCTCGACACGTAGGAGATATAGTCCCATCCTGGGCATTACAAGTTGGTATTCAGAGCCTTCTCCGACCTAGAAGCCCCCACTGATTGATCGAATCGTTGACGGTTGAGTCTAGGCACACACTTGAAAAATGTTTCGAGTCCTGTATATATCGGAGAGTAGGATTTCTTTGCTTCTCATCCCCTTTCTCTCTGGTGAGGACTCCTGACGACTACTCTTGCCTCTCCTACTTTCAAAAATTGCACCAAATTTTTTTTAGGATCTCGCGAGTATTGTTTGGATTGTTTCGATGTCTTTGTGACGAGAACATTGTTCTCGATGCCTCCTGTCATTAGGGGTTGTGGCAGTGTCCCGGGGAGTTGAGCTCCGAGGTGTTGTCGTCACAAATCCATCGCGGCAGTACTAGAATACTTAAGACGGCCAACATCGAAAACTCTCCTATGCGGTTAGTGGCAAGATAACCCCGACATCACCCAGTACTGGGGAGGTAGTTCGGGAGTATTGCCATAGCTTGTATAGTGGATGCATTTCGAAGGTCCGAGGTGAACAGTTTCTGAGAACAACTGGTTATGTGTTGAAGGATGGATACACCTGGATGTAGGTTTAGAGTTGATTGCGCGGTGCTTCCCGTGTATCCCCAACACCTGATTGCAGAACTGGAAACTCTCGGAAATCTATAGGTGGGTTCATCTAGTAGTTCTAGGCATTCTTCCAACGGATGCATGATATGAAGTTCGGGGTTCTACATTGAGTGAAGTGGTTTTATGGACTTGTTCTGATCGGGAGTTGCATCTTAAAGGGTCCTTGGCTATGCTGATCAGGGGATTGCAAAACCCTTTTGTAACACGTTCCATGAGCTTTCAGCACGAAGATGTCGAACGAAGCTTCTATCTTGTATTTGTTCTATCTGATCCTTGTTCCTTTTATTTTATCTTTTCTTCTCCAAGTGGCTTCTCGTCAAGCTGATGTACCTACGGAATTCATTCGTTCAATTCTCTGTTCGGATGATATTGTGAAGATGATGCTGCGAAATATCTATCCTTTGTTTTGTTTTGATTCTGGTATTCGAGTTGCTTCGATGTCAAGTGTTGATTCCATACCTTTCTTAATCGATGTTCTCATATTTCTATGGGAGTGCTACTTCTTCTTGACCATCAAGTTTGTCATGTTAATTCTTTTTCCAACCGGTGTGACTTCTCTTCAAGTTATTCCATACGGACACCGTTGAGAATTCTGACGATTTGTCTATTTCATTCATCCCAAGTTGTCTTTGTTTTCCCCACCCTCCCTCCCTTTTCTTCTTGGAGCCAGAAATTCTCAAATGAAGTATCCATTTTTATTCATGTGATATTTCTTCATTCTTTTCCTTCAATGTACTTACCCGGTGATTATCGTGAAGATGCTCAAGAGCTTCAAGTTCATCATTCTTAATTCCAACATTCTTCTCCGGTGGACTAAGTTCAAGCTTCGGTCATGATCATATCTTCCTTTTTGTTTCACATGTTTTCACATGTTGAAATTTCTTATCCGAAGGCTCCCTTATTTCTTCACATCTCTTTATTCTTATCCGGAGTGTTGAGGATATCTCAGAAGATTCGTGTTTCCATTCTTAATCCATTCAAATTTATTTTGAGCATTGTCTTCTTACTCAAGCCATTTAATTCAACCGGTGCTATATCACTTAAGCAATCTTTTTCAACGGTGATTTCTTTTCAGTGGGCCCTAACCCACAAGTCTTTTTCCAGGATCTTACCCGACTCTTCTTTTCTGGAGAATTCTTTTCAAAGTGTGACGTAAGAATGATTTCCATCAGTCACATGCCTTCTCCAAGATCGCGTTCAATTCTTTTCTTCATTGGTTCAACCTTTTTAATTCTTCATTCCGGAGTGCTCAACAATTCTTATGGCATTTCTCGTCTTCATTATCAACATTTGGAGACCTGAGAAGAGTTTCTCTTAATCTTGGCCCGTTCTCTTGAAGATTCGTGGTTCTAGCTTCATGCCATCCTCATTATTGTTCCGTTTGTGAGGAATTCTTCTCATACCCATCCGGAGCATTTCATGAATTCTTCCTATTGTGTTCCTCCGAAGGCCATCATTTCAGAATATTTCTTCGTTCTCAGTTTTCAACTTCGTCCTCCAAATATTCTTCATTGATATCTCTTCGTTCGTCTCCATATTCTTCCCGGAGATTCATTCTCTTGTATTCACTCGATTCATTTTCTTACGGTGGCTTGTCCTCTTGCATCGTTCAATTTCATTCCTTACGGTGGTTCTTTCAAGATTACCCTTCCGTTGTTATCGTTTTAATTCATTTGTTCTTTTCATAATCCTACCGGTGGTTCGTTGAAGATTTACCCAAGCTTGTGCTACATCTCTCTTTAATTCTTTGCAACGAGAATAAGTAGTATGCCAAATCCTTTGGTTATCACCAATTAAATTGGTGAAGGAGATGCATAGCATAATTCTTATTCTTGTTCCTTCAGGTGATTTAATACTTTTGTCTGGAGCTTGTTCATCATATCATATTCTCGGTTCTAAGTTGTTCATCTTGTTTTTCCGGAGCTCCAAGTTATTTCAGTCATATCATTTCAAGCTCCATCTAATTCATCGCAGGCCTTGAATCTTATTCTTTTCATCTTTCACTTCTCATGCTTTCATTACCGGAGTTCTCATGGTGGTTCATCATCATTTAATTCATCCTCGAAGTCTTCATCAAGATTCTTGTTGGAGCTCAAGCATTCTTCATCATGCTTTCCAATTGCAATTCTTTCTACCTTATCTTTTCAGATGGTGTTATGTCATTCTTGACAATTCCTTCATGTTTTATGATTCACGAGTTATTAAGAATGAGATATTTAAAACCATTATTTTCTTTGTTCAGGAGATCTTTCCAACCCTTCAATTTATTCGTTGGAGTTATCTTGGGTTGTATTTCACCTAAAAGCTTTCCCTAAGGATTGTTGCTGATTATGGTTTTTATAAATGACACAAGTTCTTCATTTATCATTCCGGTGAATAAGTTTTTCATCTCCTTGTTGATCTCAATCCAATCAATTGTTTTTGTTAGTGGCTGGTTGTCACCTCTTAATTTTGAGATGTTTTCCATAATCCCACATCAACCTCATTCGTTTCGTTGTTGATTTTTCCAACAACTCTTTTAAACCCTTCTCCCGTAAGGAGGATTTTCTAATTCATTCATGGGAGAAGTTGTCATCTTCTTCTCTGTTCTTTCTTCCCAACGATCTATATTATATTCTTTCATTCCGGAGGCTTTGTGATGTTGCTCTCTCCAAACCATCATCTCGTTTTCTTGAGATCATGTTCTTTCCCTTGCTTATCATTTAACCGGAGTGTGGTATTCTTCATTCAAGTTCCCTCATCTTATCAAGTTTTGCCTCTCTTTTCAACCGGAGTGCTGTCTGAATCTTTCTTACCCTTGTGCCATTCTTTCAATTGTTTCGGAGGAAATATGCTGTTGATTTCATCAAGTATCACTACATCTCCTTAAGTTCAAGTTCAATTCCTTCCATTTTCAGTCGGAGTGCTGTCCAAATTCTGTCATTCTTATTCCTTGGCTATACAGTTGCAGTTTCATATTCTTTTGTCATCCGTGAGCTCTTGTTTTATGTCTTTCAACCTACAAGGTTCTCATAATGTCCCTTGTTCCTCTTTTCTAACGGAGTGTTTTCATCTTCGTTCATCTATGTTGTTTTGTTCTTTCAACTTGTTTAACCTCTCAAGGTTCCTTGGTTTCATTCGTCTGTCAAAGAAGCAACTTTGTTTTACCTATTCCTTTTCCGTTCTTACCCGGTGATATCTCTAGGATCTCGGGTCGAGATCCTCTGTTAGTGTGGGAGAGTTGTGACGCCCGAGACCGACGTCCCAGTAGATTCCAGAAGATTCCAGATGTTCCGGGTTGCCCGTGTGTTTCGTTTTTGCTTGTGTTATTTATTTTTTTGCATTGCATCATGTCATCATGCCATCATGTCATTTTTATTTTTGCATCTCAACTTAAATAAATCGTGTGGGCCTTTGGTCCATTTAAATCGAGGGAAGAATGTCTTCTCTTTAAAACATATAAAAGCCTCTCAATATTATTTAGGGAGCTATATAATAAATATTCCAGTTGTTTGGAATTACCGGCAACACACGTGCATTATTTCCCCATGTCTTTTCCACTTCGAGTGCTCCTACAAAAACCTTGCCAATAATTCTTTTCCGTTGTTTCGAGGTTCCTTCGAAAATTCGAACATTTTTGGACACTTCAAAAATCAAGTCTTAGTTCAAAACAATTTGAATTAAATTCAAATATGTTTGAATTATTTTCCGATCTGGCCTTTTGTATTTTCTCCGGTCGTGCTTATTTTTTATGAGCCCGAGAAAAATATAATTCCATGTGCTAACTTTTTCCTAACTCCCCTCCTCTTTCTTTTCTTCTCTCTTGATTTTCTGCAAAGATCAGCTAAAGGAACGCAGGAGAGCAGCTCCCAGCCATCTGGGCCTCCTCCTTCCCTAAGCCGGCCCAAAAACCTCCCAGGCCCATCTCCTCCTTGGCCCAAGGCCACTCCCGTCGCAACCCTATCCTGCAGCCTCCATTCGTCGCTCCTTCCCTCACAGCGCCGCCGCCGCTATTTCCCCTCGTCCCCTCGCGACTGAACCCCAGCGCCCGATTCCCTCTTCCCCTTGCCACCTCTCGTTCCTCCTCCCATCGAGCCAGGCTCGATCCCACCGAACCCCTCTGGCCTCGACCGATCTCCTGCAGCCTCCCTCCGATCTCTCCCTCTCCCCGATTCCCAGGGCCGTCGCGACGCCCCGCTCCCTTCTCCCGCGAGCGCCGCGTCCCTCCTCTTCAGACTCCTGCGGCCAGGAGCCAAAACCGGCCAGGCCCTCGCCTCCATGCCGTGGCCCCCTCCTCTACAGGTCGCACCAGCACGCCGTGGCCGCCTCCATCGCGCCCGGGCAGAGGCCCCATCCTCAGCCTGCCTCGTCCAGGCTCCCTCACCTCTGCCCCGAGCGCCCCGATCCCTGCGCTCCACCCTCGAGGCTCCCAGCCGACCGCTCCCTCCGTTCTCCTTCCAGCCGCGGCCAGGCTCCCTCCTTCGCGCGCCAGCAACAGTCCAGTGCGCCATGGCCTGCGCCTCAGGCCCTCCTCCATCGCCTCGCGCGACGAGGCCTCGCAGGCCCCAGCCTCCGGGCCACCGCAGCTCCTTGTGGCCTCCTCTTCGTCTCGCCTTTGCAGCGCCGGCCACCGGCTCCCGTGCAGCCCCGTGGCTCCCTCCGTCGCCAAGGCCATGGCCCCAGCGCCGCTTCGAGCTCGTCCGCCCCCCAAGGCAGCAGCCTCCTCGCGTGACCGAGGCCTTGTGTTTTTTTTGTTGTTTGTTACTGTTGTTTTCGTCAAGTGCACCGCAGCCGCAAGAACCGTGTACGACTACAAGGAGAAACGCAAGTACCACGACCGCGACAAGTACCTCGACGAACCGAACATCTACGGAAAAACGAGCTCGTGAACGGCTATGGAACAAGTACCACTACATACGTGAACGACTACCGTCGCCGGAAGCGCCAAGTACCACGACTACTCGGAGACTCCAAGTACCCCTACCGTCGCCCCGTGTACCTCTACGGCACAACTACTTCCTCTTCGGGAAACGTGAACCACTACTTCCCACGACGACCACGAGAACAACTACGTCCCTCTACGATCTCGAACCGCCCCGAAACGAGCGCTTCGAAGGTATAACCCGAGACGATGACCCGTGTGATGCTTGTTGTGTTGTATGAAATGTTTTCCCGTGTGTGCTTCGTGCCGTTTCGTCCGTTTGTCATGCTCCTCGGTTGCCTCGTCGCCGACTCATGGGAACCCGGTAACGGGATCACCCCACCTCTTTCATCTTGTTTCACTCGCTCACGCCATCTATCTTTTGCACCGGTCTCTCAACGAGTTACCAGAACCGATATTTTGCGTGGCATCATTTTCGGATCGTTGCCGTGGCACCCTTTCCATTCCACCACGGTGACAAATGCTTCTTATCTCTTCATGTTAATGTTTAACTAAATTGCATAAATTTGATCATGTCATCCGCATCATGTTAACAACACTAAAATGTTTAATTGTTGTTTGCTTATAATTATTAAACATGCTCATGGGGATTTTCCGGATATGTTGTTGTTATTTTCCGGCCTCATTTAAAATGCCTAAATAGTGTAGTTTTATTATGCTTCACCTCTTGCCATGTTAAAAACTTTTAATCTTGTCTTGTAGATAATGAGAGTCAACTAAATAAGTAAATGTGGTGTTTCGTCAATATGCAACTCGTTGCATATTGAGCTCCACTTAACTTGTAGTGTTGTTTGTGCACTTTGCCATGCCTTGCATATTTAAACCGGACATGCATCATACTTGGATGTGCATCGTATGCCTTGTCTATGCTTGTGTGTTTACCGTGTTGTTCTTTCTTTCCGGTTGCTTCTCTTGTTAGCTTCGGTTTCGTTCCGGAGTTGTGAGGATTCGCTCGTCTGTGTTGCTTCGTCTACTTCGTGGATCCGTTCTTCTTCCTCTGTGGAATTCCAGGCAAGATGACCGAACCCCGATAACATTACTATCTTTGCCTATTGCTAGTAGATCCGCTCTATAGTTTTGCCTCGATGCCCATGATCTTCTTGTCAGCCTCCTACTTGTAAACCATTGCCATGTTTAACCAACCTACCTATGCAAACCGTTGCTTGGCTAAGTACGCTTCGCTCAGCCCCTCTTATAGCATTGCTAGTTGCAGGTGAAGATCGAAGATGCTTGCTTCATGTTGAAGTTTGGTTGGGTTATATCACACTATATAAATGCTTAAATGAAATCATCTATATATTGGCAAGGGTGGAAGGCTAAGCCTTTTGCTTGGTGATTTGTTCCACTCATGCCGTTAGGAACCGTATAAACCGGTGTTATGTTCCTTGATTATGCGTTCCTAACACGGTTGGGGTGTATGGGACCCCCTTGATAAACCGCTAAGTGCTAAGTCTTTTCCAGCAAATCCCAACATTGGTACTATTCGCCTAATAACTAATAAAACTTGCATAAGGGTCTTGCAAACCCTCTTTCTTAATTCAACAACCCCGGGCCAGTGCTCCACATGAGTGTTGGTCCGAAACGGGGGTTACGCGGGGCCACCTCGAGGAAACTCAAGGTTTGGTAAAAACCTGTGGGATCACCCATCCGGTCGTGTCCTAAGACTTAGATACGCGCGGCTACTATCAGGGTGTCGACACGCCGGGAGGATTTGCTGGATTAGCCTTACCTTAGTTCGGAGTATCTTGAGCACGGGATTCCGAGAATACTCAGGTCTTCCCACCTTTGGAGTTGCGACTCCGCGGATCGTGGGCTTGTAATGGGTCAAGTTGGAACACCCCTGTAGGGTTTGAACTTTCGGAAGCCGTGCCCGCAGTTATGTGGCAGATGGGAGCTTGTTAATATCCGGTTGTAGATTACTTGACACAATGTTTCTAATACACTACAAGCATGTGTACCGTGACTGTCAATTTCCGAATAGGGATTCGGGAGTTGAACACGGTGGAGTTATGTTTGACCGGCTTTAGCTAGGATCACTTCGTGATCATCTTCGACCGAGGCTCTTCTCTTCTCGCTCTCTATTACGTAATTTAGTGCTAGTTGCGGCTGCAGACTCTTGTTGTTCCTTCACCTCTCGGTCTTTCTTCAGCCTTGTCCTCACCCAAGGCTTAAATAGTCATGTTACCCGGGAACGGGATTGCTGAGTCCTCTGTGGCTCACAGTTACTTCACCACACCAGGTGCAGGTTCAGCCGAGTTTGATGCAGGAGATGGATCAGTTCTTCACCGGGAGCTCGATGAAGAGCATGGCCGTTTGCTTGTGACGTTTCGACGATCAGTAGTGGTTTCTACTAGGATTCGATCCTGACCTGTGGCTTTATGTTGTTTTGGTATCTTTCTTTTGGTTCTTCACCCTTAGATGGGTTGTGATGTTTTGAATGATGATTTGCTTATGTAATGTATTGTGTGAAGTGGCGAGTGTAAGCCAACTATCTCCTTTTGCAATTTAATCCCTCTTTTACATGAGTCGTGCAAAGATACCAAAACTTGAGATCATTCTAGGATGGGCTTATATCTTTAAGTCGTGCCTCGACACGTAGGAGATATAGTCCCATCCTTGGCATTACATACCGCCCTCACGAGGATGAGCACGACCCTGTCTACTTGGAAAAGCAATGTGAAGAGAATGATCGAGAAAGGTGAGAGTTATGAGAAGATCAAGGAGAAAAATCCTTCGATCACCGAAGATGACTACGACGACTTCAAGATCAAGTGCTCGAGCACCGCAACCTCCGAATCAAGTCAGTGGGGGAAAGAAATGCGAGAGCTGAACTTAGGGGAACACACACTCGGTCCCGGCGGTTACAGAGTGGCGGAGCCTATATGGGACAAGGAGGAGGCGGACCGTGCCGAGCAAGGCCTACCGCCCCTCTTCGATAAATACGGTGACAAGCAGACCAGGAACTTTGTCAGGGCCCGGTACAAGAAGGACCCAAAAACAAAGGAGCTTACCATGGATCCGATGACCAGGGCGCTTGAGCTTGTTCTGGTAAGGAATACACCTCCGCGTAATTAGCTCCATATGGTTGCATTCTAATTAATGAAGCCAAATTTCTAAATGGTTCACATTCCTTCCGCAGGCGACTAAAAGCAGTAGCGCGGGGTCGACTAAGAGCAACCCTTGGGACACGACTCTAAATAGGGCGTTGAATGTAATGAAGAAAAAGGATAAGCTCAGTAAGCCGACGTCAGCTGGTCGTGTGGCCGGGAAAGGCTTGTCCACAAAATGGTCGTTATACTATAACGCTGGTGGGCGAAAGGAGAAAAAGACCAGCTCGGAAAGCCAGGCGCGTGAGGTTCAAGAACTCAAGGCACATGTGGCGCGAATTCCGGAGATTTTCCAAGAGCAAGTGCAACAACAACTCGGAGCGATGATCACCGCCATTGTGCCTACCTTGATCGAGGGGTTGCACGCGTGGATTGCGGGCGGCCAACAGGGGCCGCCCCCGATTCCCAGCTTCACGGCCAGCAACTCGCAGAACGCGATGGCGGGGCCATTGGTGTCTTCGGCGGAGGCGGCATTGGTGTCTCTGATGCCGGCACGGGAGCTTAATGCACCCGGGTGTACGCCGGCCGGCACCTCTACAGCAAGCGGCCCCTCCGTCAACTGCACGCCCGCCGTTTGCGGTACCTCGACATTAGCCGAGCTCGACGCCATCATCACGGTAACTAATTAAGCCTCTCTCGACCGAGGACTTCATCTACTTGCCTTTGACTGGGCATCCCTAACGCCCTACATGTTTTCGCAGGGCGCCACCGACGTTCCGTGCACTCTCCTACAATTCATGAACAACGAGTTGGTCGATTTCGCCAAAGGCAAAATCGTTCAACCGGGCAACCCCGTGTTCCACGGTACCCAGATGCCACCCAACTTGTATAGGGTTCAACTGGTTCGGGTGCTGCCAGGCTGCGACAAGTTGTTACCTCCGATTCGACCCGTCGGGGCCAACGAAGATGACGTGATGACCCTCAGCGCCTGCCTGAGCTGGCCCCTTCTTTGGCCGAAGAGCCAGATTCGTTTGGGGGCGGGTGTACCACCCCAAAGACAACACCGCCAGTCGTGCCAGCGCCAAGTTGGCCCCATGGCAAGACCGCCGCAACGGTGCCGGACATCCCTATGCCACTGGATCCAAACATGCATATGGCACAGGATCCAAACGACGACGACGACAACGACGATGATACATTTGCCAACGTCGATCAGTACTTTGCCGACCATGGGTAAGGTGGCGACTTCATGGGGCCTCCTTCTCAAGAACCCAACCCTACAAAAGACGTGCGCGATCTAGCTGGTACCGCAGAGAAACCAAGTTGCAACAGGCGTCGGCTGCCGTTCAGTTCTCAGGAGACGCCTCCAGCTGCCGACTTCACTGAGCCTCAGATAGGCGAGGTGCGAAATATTATCATCCCCAACACACTCAAGAAGGCGGTCTGTGAGCAGAACTCGGTCCCATTACAGGAGAAGAAGAAGGCACGCAAAAGAAAGACTAACAAGGGTGCGAGCCAGCCGCCACCGAGTACGATCCGTGCTCAGGACGGGCCACCTTCACCTGAGGACGTAATGAGGAGGGTGCATGTGGCGGGTATGCCGATGCTACCGAGAAATATGCTCGATGCTGCAACCGGTGCTATGCGGAGTCTGCATGACAGTGTTCTTTCTTTGGAGAAGTGGCGTCTCAGAGAGAAGTATGTGGCATACCCGGTTTTCACGCCCAAGGTGCCAGAGGGCAAGGGCTTTGTGGATAACTTCATCGGGGGTACGATCGTCCTGCGGTTTGATGACATCTACGCTATTATGAACCTTCATCCGCTGCACTACACCTTCGTTCGGCTTTTTTCGCTGAGTATGGAGATGCGGATCATTCGCGACAAGACCCCGGACATCGTGATAGTCGACCCCTTCTACATGCATGCCAAGATCTTGGGCAGCACTGGGGACCGGCAAGTCGCGAGTTCTAACCTCGAAGGCGTCATTCTGGCAAACCGAGATAAGGATAACTTCCTCGTGCCTTACTTTCCCGAGTAAGTCCTCCCCTCAACCGCCCCGTAACATATGAATTCTTAGATTTCGATCGTTTTTCTTTTAACATTCCGTGTTTTCTGTAGTGACACACATTGCACGCTCATCCTCCTAAGCCCCAAATATTCCATGGCCAAGTATTTCGACTCGGACCGTCAGTCGAACGTAGACTACACAAATGTCAAGAAGGTTCTTGATGATGTTCTCCCCGGCTACGCCAAATCTGGAGGCACCTTCACCAGGCCTATTCATAAGACCGGCAAGCACGTGTTCTCCCACAATACGACGTTCTGCTGCGTCAAGCAGCCGCTTGGCGGTCAGAAGTGTGACACCCCGAGACCGGTGCGCCAGGTGTCAGTCAGTTATTCGTTGTCAGTGCCATGTCATCTGCTTGCGTGTGCATCTTTGCCATGTCATCATGTATGTTGCATCAGCATGTTTTCAAAACTTGCATCCGCCTGAGTCCTCTCGTCCTTTCCTTTGTCCGTTCTGAGCCCAGACACACTTGCACGCGCCCGCGGTGCCTCCGATTATTTATTTTATAAGTGGCCAAAAAACATTCTCGGAATGGGTTGAAACCTGGCGTGTGGTCTTATTATAGTGTAGACAGGCCGCCTGCCAAATTTCATCGCATTCGGAGCTCGTTTGATGGCCCAACCGTTAAATATAGCGGCACTAGTCGCCGGTATATTCGTCGGACGTTTTCGGTCTCCGAAAACCCCGCGGGCCTCTTTTCCCTTCTCTCCTCGTAGCCGGAAACCTCTTCTACATAGCCCACTAATTCCCTCTAGGCCCATCCTAACTCCCCTCGCGATCGGATCCGTCGGATCGCGATCGGAGGGCTCTAAAACCCCTCCAAACTCCAAACCCTAGCCCTCCTGCTATAAATGGATTCCCCCTAGTCCATTTTTGGCCTCCCTCCTCAAATTCCGCGCAGTGCTTCCGCTGCCGCCGCCCCGTGCTTCCACCGTCGCCGCGCCGTGCTTCCACCCTCGCCGCGCCGTGCTTCCACCACCGCCGCTCCGTGCTTCCAGCCGCCACCTCCCTCCTCCTGCCGCGCGGGTCGCAGAACCTGGATCCGGCCCGCCTGGGCCCGGATCGGGTCGCGCCGCCGCCGCGAGCAGCAGCTCGCTCCCGCTCGCTGGAGCCCCGTGCTGCCTCCTTCTCCGGCCGCCGCCTGTGAGCAGCGAGGCCGCCCCCTGCCGCAGTTGCCCGCACCGCCGCGGCCTTGCCTCGCCGGTCTCTCTCCCTCGCCGGAGCACCACCTGCTGCTCTCGCCGGACCCTGTCACCGCCGCTGTTCGCCAAAATGACACCGCCGCGGCCGGATCCGCCGGATCCCGGCCTATCCCTCGCCTCCCCGCCGCCGTAGACGCCTCGCCGGAGCTCCTCAGCCGCTGCCATGGCCGCCTCTGCCTCCTCCCGTTCGTCCTCGCGCGAGCACGACGACCGCCCCGGCCTGGCGGGCCGCGAGGCCCATCCTCCTCCTTCGGCCCGGACCGCCTAACATGGCCCGTCTCCCCTCGGCCTGCACTGCCTTCCTCGAGCAAGGCCGAGGCCTAGGCCCAGATCCCGCCGCGGGTCCAGCTGCCCCAGCCCGCCGGGCCTGCTGCCTCACCTCCTCTTCACGTCCGGGCCGATCCCATGGTGAGGCCCAGTAATCCGTCGCCCTGTGCACTGCTTAGTATTAGACGCCCGTGTGTTTTTTCCCTTTGGTAAAATCTGCTAAGTCCTCAGTTTAGCTTCATAATGTTGCATCTTTGCATAGTGATATCTTGTTGTGTGCTTATCCGTTTTGAGTGAATGATATGTCAAAATGATCGTGGTGACATGTACTATATTTTGTTCCATTGTGTCATGCTTGTTTGAGTTCATCTAGATGCTTTAATATCTGTTGCAAGAGTGCTACTTGATATAAACTGCTACTACTTGTTATTTTGTTGCCATGTTTGTGATATGATAACTCGGTGCATGTTTATCCAAATGATGCAAATGATATGTCAAAATGTTCATCATGAGATGCTCTACATGTTGGTTGCTTTAGCATGCTTGTTTGAGTCCATATTGACATGTTTATCTCCTTTGCAAAAGTGCTTGTGGCTGTTAGGTTGTTAAACTTGTTACGAGATGCCTAGTTGAGGAGCTTGTTGCTATTGATGTGTTTGGCCCCATGTCACATGCCTAGATGTTTTAGGATCTCCTTGATGTGTACTTTGTTGTGGTGCAAACCACTTGCCATGTTATGCCTTGTCTTGACTTAAACTTGCTCACAAACATGCCATGATAATACTGCTTTTTTAACACTTAGTGAAATTTCACTAAGTCTGGAATCTGTAATATCCGGATGCTATGTTTGCTTGTTGTCCTAGGCAAATCCATGATAGTTTTGGGGTGACTATTGATGATTCCTTGTTGTATATGTTGTTGGCTATCCATTAATGCTCTCACTTGCTCATTTGAGTTGCTGTAGCTTATTTATTTCTTGCTCCCAAGTTGCTATAAAATACTGCTGTCATGTTTTTGTTGTCGTGTTCAAAATGTCGTAGCTTGTTGCTATTGATCCATGCCTCCTATGGAGATGCTCCAATGGACTTGTTTGCTGTAGGATATGTCTACCTCATGTTCATGCTTCTTATCACCATGTTTGAGTGTTGTAGCTTATATTTATCATACTCCAAAGTTGCTATGTGGCTGTTAACTTCAGCTTGTTGTTATATATTGTTTCATGTGTATCTTTTAGCCCGTTGCTCCGTTTGGGGTGTTCTTTATATGAAACTTGAGTGATTTTGCATGTAGAATCACAATATCATCTTGTTTTCATCTTTGGAGTGAGTTTGGTTGATGTTTGGGTGCATCTTGCACCGTTGCCATGTTGTGCTTCCTACCTTGTCATGTTATGATTCCTACCTTGCCATGTTATGCTTCCTGTATAGACTTGTTGTGCTTCCTGTTTATATTTGTCATGCATCATACCTTGCCATGTATTGCATCATATAGACTTGTGTTGTTTTCTGTGCTTCCTACATTGCCATGTTATGCTTCCTGTATAGACTTGTTGTGCTTCCTGTTTAGATTTGTCATGCATCATACCTTGCCATGTATTGCATCATATAGACTTGTGCTGTTTTCTGTGCTTCCTACCTTGCCATGTTTTGCTTCCTGTGTAAACTGTCTGTGCATCATAAGTAGACTTGTTTTGCATCATACTTGGTTGAGCATATTGTTATGTTCTTGAGTGGTTTGTTTACCGTATTGCTTGCTTCTTCTTGTTAGTGCTTGTTTCGTTGCGTTCGTGAGGATTCGATCGTCAACCCGTGGTTCTTCTTCAAGGCTTCTTCTCCATCTTCTTCGCGGAACCGTTCCTCTTCCTTGAGGGATCTCAGGCAAGATGATCATACCCTTGGATTCCTTTACTACCATTGCCATGCTTAGTTGTCTCGATGCTATCGTTACATGTCGCGCTACCCATCTTTTATGTCAGTCTCTCCTTGTTGCCATGAAACCTCTATCCTTTGAAACCTTCCTAGCAAAACCACTGTTTGGCTATGTTACCCGCTTGCTCAGCCCCTCTTATAGCGTTGTTAGTTGCAGGTGAAGATGAAGATCGTTCCAGGAGGGAACTTGTTGTTGGAATATCACAATATCTATTATTATTATAACACACCTATATACTGGGCATGGGTGGAAGGCTTGGCCTTTTGCTCTGTGTTTTGTTCCACTCATGCCACCTTAGGCGCCGATAAACCGGGATTATGTTCCTTGATTTTGCGTTCCTTACATGATGGGTATATGGGGACCCCTTGACACTTCGACTTTGAATAAAACTCCTCCAGCAAGGCCCAACATTGGTCTTAATTTTCTCATAATAATAACTTAATTAATTAATTAAAATTGCATAGGGTGTCGCGTCCCCGGGGATTATTTCTACATAGCAGGGGGGCCAGTGCTGATGGTGTTGGTCCCAAACGGGGAGACTGCGGGGCCACCACGGGGAAACTCGAGGATTGGCTCCCGTAGGCTCACCTATCCGGACGTGGCCTGAGACGAGATACGCGCGGCTACTATCAGGGTGTCGGCACGCCGGGAGGTCTTGCTGGACTTGTTTTACCATTGTCGAAATGTCTTCGTGCTTTTCTTGTTTGTATCCGTAGACGGATATTTTGTATTGATGTTGTTGTATTCATGTGACTTGTATGTATTGTTGTATCCCCCATGTATGTATGTAATGGTACGATGTAATGATATCCATCTTGCTAAGCGCCCGAAATGCGGTTGTGCCCCAATCACGTAAGTGTCACGTGATCGGGATAGAATCGCATCTTGGGCCTGACAAGTTGGTATCAGAGCCTCGACCGACCATAGGAGCCCCTTGATTGATCGTAGCTTGGCCGTTGTTGAGTCTAGAAGAAAACTTTTTCGGAGTCTAGTTATATCAGAGAGTAGGAATTCTTTTTACTCCCCAGCCCCTTCGTCGCTCTGGTGAGGAATCTTGACGTCGGTGTTTTGAATTACTCCTCTTCCCTTCAATTTTTTTTAGGATCACATGGTTAGTTTTCGTTCGTTACGTTGTTAGTTCTTTCATCTGGTGCATCTCTCGTCAAGTGGTTTCAACCCTCTTCTTCTTTGCAATTGCAATCCTCAGTTCTTTCCAACCGGTGTTGTTTCACCTTTCGAAGTTGTCTTTCTTTTCCCACCCGCCCACCCTTTTGCTTCTCGGAACCGGAGTCCTTAATCGAGTATCCATCCTACTCGTGTGAATCCTTTGCATTCTTTCCTCAGTTATTTCAACCAGTGAATTCTCGTCTAGCTTGTCATCATTCATGTTTTTTCTTCTTCGGTGAATTCTCCTCTCGTTCGTCATTCTTCACCTCTTCTTCTTTTCTGGTGGATTCATTCAAGTATTCGGTGTTGTTCATATTATTTTTATTCGGCTCAATTGCTTCACTTTGCTCGTTTACCTCTCGTCATCTAATTGTTCCGGTGTTCCAAAGACATTCCAGGAGGTTCGTCCGTGTTCCAATTAATTCGAGGTTGTCACCTCCTTCAAGTCTTAATCGTTTCGGTGCATCATCTCCTTTTTAATCCTTTTTCAACGGTGGTTTTTCTCTTCGGTGGGCTCATAACCCACAGGTCTTTTCCCAGGATCTTACCTGACTCTTCTAATTTGCCCGGAGTGTTCCGAAATTCTTTTAAATTGTGACGTAAGTATGAATTTCATCAGTCACATGCCTTCCGAAGATCGCTTTTAATTCTTTCCATCGTTCGTCCAACCTTTCTTCATCCGGAGTATTTCACGAATTCTTACTTTGTGTTTCTCCGAAGGCCATCATTTCAGAAGATATCTTCGTTCTCAGTTTTCAACTTCATCCTCCAAATATTCTTCTTGATGCCTCTTCGTTCGTCTCACATTCTTCTGGTGCTTCGTTCAAGTATTCTTTAATCAGTTCACGATCTCTTCGTTCTCGTCATCCTAATTTTCTCAAGTGCTTTATTCTTCCTGGTGATTCATCGTATTCACTCAATTTCAATCCTTCACGGTGGCTTGTCCTCTTGCATCATTCAATTTCATTCCTTACGGTGGTCAATCTCGTTCTTCACTCGATTGTAATTCTTCCCGGTGGTTTATTCATTTCATCATTCGATTAATTCTTCATGGTGGTACATTCATTTTATTCACTCGGCTTCAATTCTTTACGGTGGTTCGCTCAAGAATTCTTTTCCGGCGTTTTCATATCAATTCATTCGTTCATTCCAATCCTACCGGTGTTTCATGAAGATTTTCGCAAATTCGCGATATATTCCTCTTTAATCAATTTCATCGTGAATAAGTAGTATGCGAATCCATTGCTTCTCATCAATTTAATTGGTGTAGGATAAGCATACCATAATTCTTATTCCTTTTCATCAAGTTTTTTAATTCCTTCCTTCGGAGTTTATTCTTGATGAATAAATTCTAGTTTCAGGTCTTTTACTCTTTTCTTTCCGGAGTTCAATTTTCTCGGCTATCTCGACGGAACCCCGTCTAAATCATCGCAAAGCTTTAATCCTATTCCTTTCATCCGTCATTTCTATATCATCATCCTTTCGTTACCAGAGTTCTTCATGGTGGTTCTTCAGTATTAATTCATTCTTCAAATATTCATCTAATTCTTCCGGAGTAGCTCAAGCATTCTTATTCTTTTGCCTCTCGAGTGCAAATAATTCTCCGTATTCTGTTGAAGGGAGTTTTGCATTTCTTCATTCTCAGCTAATCCATCTTTTGGTTGCGGCATAATTCACCTCAAGTTTTGAGATGTTTAAATAAGTCCACGACAAGCTTATTCTTTTGTGGTTGTTTTTCTCAACAACTCCGTTCGAGTTTTTCCTTCAAGTTGCTCTTTCAAATTCATTCGTGCTCGAAGTTGTCATCTTCTTCTCCATTCTTTTAATTCCATCATTTCAATTCTTCCGGGGGCATTGAGTTGTTGCTCTCGTCGAGTATCATCTCATCTTTTCGAATTCTTGTTCCATTCCATTCATATTCAACCGGTGTGCTATTTCTTTCAGTTTCAGCCGGAGTGCTGCCCGAATTACTTCGTTCAGATTCCTTTTTCTATCTCTTTTAACCGGAGTGGGTTCGAATTCATTCTTATTCCTTTAACCTTTTGGATTCTCGTCGAATTCCTTCTTCCTCTTGTCTAACGAAGTCCTTGCAACTTCATTCTTCTTCATTGCATTCTTCTTCTTTTTGAGTGGCTCAACCTCTCAAAGTTCTTTGGGTTCGCTCTTTTGTCATCGAAGAACTTTGTTCTTCCTTTTCCCTTCCGTATCGTTCCTAAGATCTCGGGACGAGATCTCCTGTTAGTAGGGGAGTGTTGTGACACCCTGAGACCGGTGCGCCAGGTGTCAGTCAGTTATTCGTTGTCAGTGCCATGTCATCTGCTTGCGTGTGCATCTTTGCGATGTCATCATGTGTGTTGCATCAGCATGTTTTGAAAACTTGCATCCGCCCGAGTCCTCTCGTCCTTTCCGTTGTCCATTCTGAGCCCAGACACACTTGCACGCGCCCGCGGTGCCTCCGATTATTTATTTTATAAGTGGCTGAAAAACGTTCTCGGAATGGGTTGAAACTTGGCGTGTGGTCTTATTATAGTGTAGACAGGCCGCCTGCCAAATTTCATCGCATTCGGAGCTCGTTTGATAGCCCAACCGTTAAATATAGCGGCACTAGTCGCCGGTATATTCGTCGGACGTTTTCGGTCTCCGAAAACCCCGCGGGCCTCTTTTCCCTTCTCTCCTCGTAGCCCGAAACCTCTTCTACACAGCCCACTAATTCCCTCTAGGCCCATCCTAACTCCCCTCGCGATCGGATCCGTCGGATCGTGATCGGAGGGCTCTAAAACCCCTCCAAACTCCAAACCCTAGCCCTCCTGCTATAAATGGACTCCCCCTAGTCCATTTTTGACCTTCCCCTACCTCCCTCCTCAAATTCCACGCAGTGCTTCCGCTGCCGCCGCCCCGTTCTTCCACCGTCGCCGCGCCGAGCTTCCACCATCGCCGCGTCGTGCTTCCACCGCCGTCGCTCCGTGCTTCCAGCCGCCACCTCCCTCCTCCTGCCGCGTGGGCCGCAGAACCCAGATCGGGTCGCGCCGCCGCCGCGAGCAGCAGCTCGCTCCCGCTCGCTGGAGCCCCGCGCTGCCTCCTTCTCCAGCCGCCGCCGGTGAGCAGCGAGGCCGCCCCTGCCGCAGTTGGCCGCACCGCCGCGGCCTTGCCTCGCCGGTCTCCCTCCCTCGCCGGAGCACCACCTGCAGCTCTCGCCGGACCCTGTCACCGCTGCCGTTCGCCAAAATGGCACCGCCGCGGCCGGATCCGCCAGATCCCGGCCTGTCCCTCGCCTTCCCGCCGCCGTAGAGGCCTCGCCGGAGCTCCTCAGCCGCTGCCATGGCCGCCTCTGCCTCCTCCCGTTCGTCCTCGCGCGAGCACGACGACCGCCCCGGCCTGGCGGGCCGCGAGGCCCATCCTCCTCCTTCGGCCCGGACCGCCTCACCTGGCCCGTCTCCCCTCGGCCTGCACTGCCTTCCTCCAGCAAGGCCGAGGCCCAGTCCCAGATCCCGCCGCGGGTCCAGCTGCCCCAGCCCGCCGGGCCTGCTGCCTCACCTCCTCTTCACGTCCGGGCCGAGCCCATGGTGAGGCCCAGTAATCCGTCGCCCTGTGCACATCTTAGTATTAGACGCCCTTGTGTTTTTTCCCTTTGGTAAAATCTGCTAAGTCCTCAGTTTAGCTTTATAATGTTGCATCTTTGCATAGTGTTATCTTTTTGTGTGCTTATCCGTTTTGAGTGAATGATATGTCAAAATGATCGTGGTGACATGTACTATGTTTTGTTCGTTTGTGTCATGCATGTTTGAGTTCATCTATATGCTTTAATATCTGTTGCAAGAGTGCTACTTGATATAAACTGCTGCTACTTGTTATTTTGTTGCCATGTTTGTGATATGATAACTTGGTGCATGTTTATCCAAAATATGCAAATGATATGTCAAAATGTTCTTCATGAGATGCTCTACATGTTGGTTGCTTTAGCATGCTTGTTTGAGTCCATATTGCCATATTTATCTCCTTCGCAAAAGTGTTTGTGGCTGTTAGGTTGTTAAACTTGTTACGAGATGCCTAGTTGAGGAGCTTGTTGCTATTGATGTGTTTGCCCCCATGTCACATGCCTAGATGTTTTAGGATCTCCATGATGTGTACTTTGCTGTGGTGCAAACCACTTGCCATGTTATGCCTTGTGTTGACCTAAACTTGCTCACAAACATGCCATGATAATACTGTTGTTTTAACACTTAGTGAAATTTCACTAAGTCTGGAATCTGTAATATCCGGATGCTATATTTGCTTGTTGTTCTAGGCAAATCCATGATAGTGTTGGGGTGACTATTGATGATTCCTTGTTGTATATGTTGTTGGCTATCCATTCATGCTCTCACTTGCTCATTTGACTTGCCATATCTTATTTATTTCTTGCTCCCAAGTTGCTATAAAATACTGCTCTCATGTTTTTGTTGTCGTGTTCAAAATGTCGTAGCTTGTTGCTATTGATCCATGCCTCCTATGGAGATGCTCCAATGGACTTGTTTGTTGTAGGATATGTCTACTTCATGTTCATGCTTCTTATCACCATGTTTGAGTGTTGTAGCTTATATTTATCATACTCCAAAGTTGCTATGTGGCTGTTAACTTCAGCTTGTTGTTATATATTGTTTCATGTGTATCTTTTAGCCCGTTGCTCCGTTTGGGGTGTTCTTTATATGAAACTTGAGTGATTTTGCATGTAAAATCACAATATCATCTTGTTTTCATGTTTGGAGTGAGTTTGGTTGATGTTTGGGTGCATCTTGCACCATTGCCATGTTGTGCTTCCTACCTTGTCATGTTATGATTCCTACCTTGCCATGTTATGCTTCCTGTATAGACTTGTTGTGCTTCCTGTCTAGATTTGTCATGCATCATACCTTGCCATGTATTGCATCATAAAGACTTGTGTTGTTTTCTGTGCTTCCTACATTGCCATGTAATGCTTCCTGTATAGACTTGTTGTGCTTCCTGTATAGATTTGTCATGCATCATACCTTGCCATGTATTGCATCATATAGACTTGTGCTGTTTTCTGTGCTTCCTACCTTGCCATGTTTTTCTTCCTGTGTAAACTTTCTGTGCATCATAAGTAGACTTGTTTTACATCATACTTGGTTGAGCATATTGTTATGTTCTTGAGTGGTTTGTTTACCGTATTGCTTGCTTCTTCTCGTTAGTGCTTGTTCCGTTGCGTTCGTGAGGATTCGATCATCTACCCGTGGTTCTTCTTCAAGGCTTCTTCTCGATCTTCTTCGCGGAACCGTTCCTCTTCCTTGAGGGATCTCAGGCAAGATGATCATACCCTTGGATACCTTTACTACCATTGCCATGCTTAGTTGTCTCGATGCTATCGTTACATGTCGCGCTACCCATCTTTTATGTCAGCCTCTCCTTGTTGCCATGAAACCTCTAACCTTTGAAACCTTCCTAGCAAAACCACTGTTTGGCTATGTTACCCGCTGGCTCAGCCCCTCTTATAGCGTTGTTAGTTGCAGGTGAAGATGAAGATCGTTTCAGGAGGGAACTTGCTGTTGGAATATCACAATATCTATTATTATTATAACACACCTATATACTGGGCATGGGTGGAAGGCTTGGCCTTTTGCTCTGTGATTTGTTCCACTCATGCCACCTTAGGCGCCGATAAACCGGGATTATGTTCCTTGATTTTGCGTTCCTTACACGATGGGTATATGGGGACCCCTTGACA
The DNA here is from genome assembly GCA_902687465.1 of Secale cereale. NCBI lineage: Eukaryota > Viridiplantae > Streptophyta > Magnoliopsida > Poales > Poaceae > Secale > Secale cereale. The sequence goes on from LR738714.1 coordinate 236,608,870, forward strand.
CTTCGACTTTGAATAAAACTCCTCCAGCAAGGCCCAACATTGGTCTTAATTTGCTCATAATAATAACTTAATTAATTAATTAAAATTTCATAGGGGGTCGCGTCCCCGGGGATTCTTTCTACATAGCAGGGGGGCCAGTGCTGATGGTGTTGGTCCCAAACGGGGAGACTGCGGGGCCACCACGGGGAAACTCGAGGATTGGCTCCCGTAGGCTCACCTATCCGGACGTGGCCTGAGACGAGATACGCGCGGCTACTATCAGGGTGTCGGCACGCCGGGAGGTCTTGCTGGACTTGTTTTACCATTGTCGAAATGTCTTTGTGCTTTTCTTGTTTGTATCCGTAGTCGGATACATTGTATTGATGTTGTTGTATTCATGTGACTTGTATGTATTGTTGTATCCCCCATGTATGTATGTAATGGTACGATGTAATGATATCCATCTTGCTAAGCGCCCGAAATGCGGTTGTGCCCCAATGACGTAAGTGTCACGTGATCGGGATAGAATCGCATCTTGGGCCTGACAAGAAGGGTGCCTACTACGCCATCCATCACATGCGGGCGATCGTACGGGACCATCATCAACTTCTGCTACCGAGTAAACTCAAAGATTGGGCCGCGAGCGTGTCGGCAATCCAGGACGTGGACATCAGACAAGAATTCTTTCGCATCCAGTCGGAGTTTGCGGAAATCATCCATCAAGATGTCCTTCGTACCTCGGGGCAGTTCTACCTCAGAAATCAACCGTCCAACAGTGACATCGACACAATGCTACAAATGCAGGCTGACAACGCCCGCGATTTCATGACTCCCACGATAGACGGCGGCTTCATCCACGCTCCTGTACCTTGAGTCGAGTCGAAAGTAGTGATGCTGTGTCTAGTTCTGAAACATCCATTGTATCATGTTGTAATTAAACTTTAATGAACTTGTAGTATGTCTCTTTGGTTTCGACTGTCGTTCAACTTAGATGTAATCGATGCTATTAATGTCTTGCTTTTCTCTTCCGATCGTTCTGTTGCATACTTATATATTGCTTATGTATTGTCTATGAATTGGTACTAACGTTTCGTTTGGCTAGTGCATGGCGATGCCATCGTATGTCGTGTACAAGGGTAAGGTCCCCGGAGTCTATGACGACTAGGAGGAGTGTCGGAGACAGGTTCACCGATTTAGCGGTAACAGTTACAAAGGGTACACCACTAGGGCCGAGGCGGAATTTAGATACGCCCGCTATCTAGCGGGAGAGGGGAGGGAGCGTTGGAGGAACCGGATGAAGACGAGTTTCATCGTGATGACCGCAGCTCTCTTCTATGTGATGGTAGTTTAGATGATCGATATCGACTTATAATGTGAAGACAAACTCGCTACTCGCGGTCTCGAGACTTGTAATATAATGTTCTATCTTTGTTCGGTCTTTTCAATTCGGAGACTAATATGATGAATTGTATTCGGAGACTAATATGATGAATTGTATTCAGAGACTAATCTTCTATTGTATTCGTTGAATCTGTTGTTGATGTGTGTTGTCTATATTCTGTCCAATAATACATTTTGTAACCTATGCAAAAATAAATAAATAAATAAATAAATAACCTAATATTCATACTAATGGCGCATCACATCACAGTGCGTCTTTAGTATGCCAAAGGATACTAAGGGCGCATCATTAAACAGTGCGCCATTAGTATGCCAAAGTTACTAATGGCGCATCTGGCAGTTGTGCGCCATTAGTATGCCAAAGCACCTGGGTATACATGGCCCCCTGGGAGGCATACTAATGGCGCACCGTGGTATATACTAATGGCGCATCTGAGGTGCGCCATTAGTATACCAGATACTAATGGTGCACCAGAGGTGCGCCATTAGTAAAATATACTAATGGCATGGCACTAATGGCGCACCACTAATGCGCCATTAATGGCCAAAATAGGTGCGCCATTAGTAGGCCTTTTCCTAGTAGTGATCCATGAGGATCTGTGCACAGCCCTGGAGCTGTTCAACATAGCAACCAAGTGCCCGAGAGCTGACAAAGGGCGCCTTTCCCTCGTTGAGATCCCCGCTGCTGACCCCGAGGACAAGAAGGCCAAGGCTAAAGACGTGAAGCGCAAGGGGGTGGCCGTGCTCGCAGTAGAACCAGACATGAAGCATGGCCACGACCACCCAGAGTCATCAAAGAACAACTGTCCATTTCGTGCCTTCCACAACGTGCACAACCACAACACCAACAATTGTCACAAGCTCAGGGCTATCCGTGATGGGCGCTTCGGCCGATGCCCCGAGCAAATTGACTGAGGCTACGGCCGTGGAGGAAGCCGAACTAGGGGGCGTTGGGACGACCGCAGCCCCCTTTAGGAGTGGCGCGATCATCCTCGTGAGGAATGCTGGCACGACCGGCCTCGCGAGGGCGCCTGGAGGGACCAGCCTCGTGAGGACCACCCTCAGGGCAAGGCCGGCCTCCCTCCGCTACCACCACCACTAAGGAGGGACGATGACCAAGACGAAGGGGTTGGAGGCTTCCAGGAGCCTCGCGCCATCGCTTGCATCTTGGGCGGTGCGCAGGCTCCAGCCTCTCAGCGCATCTTCAAGCAGTTCACCTGAGAAGTTAATTTCGCTCTTCCCCGGATAGAAACCACGCAGTCGCTCAAGTGGTCCAAGTGCACCATCGCCTTCATCTCAGCTGACCAGCTCAAGTGCGCGGCAACTGCCGGCGCTCTTGCAATGCTCTGCTCACCCATCATCAGTGATGTCCAAGTCACCAAAATCCTCATCGATGGCAGTGTTGGGCTCAATATTCTCTCCATCGACAAGTTTGACCATCTCCAAGTGCCATATGACCAGCTGCTTCCCACCAGGACTTTCTTGGGAGTGACCGACGACTCCACCACCCCAATAGGGTAGATCCGGCTACCCGTTACCTTAGGCACCCGCGACAACTACCACACCGAGCTCATTGACTTTGATGTCGCCTACATCCGTCTCCCATACAACGCCATTCTTGGGTATCCGTCCCTGGCCATGTTCATGGCAGTGACTCACCATGGCTACAACGTCCTCAAGATGCAAGGAAACTGCGACATCATCACCATCATGTGGGAGGAAAGGATGATGTGTGCTCCCTTGAGCATGCTTACCAGGCTGCGGCAGTCGAGGACCTAGACAACAAAAACATCATCTACCCCCCTGAAGCCATCTCCAAGAAGAAGAAGCAGCTGCTTGCCCTTGAGCCTCATGAGGAAGCTGCACCCGACGGCCGCGCCTCAGGATCCGCGCCCATGGACGGGGCGCCTCCCTCCCTTGCATAGGGAGGCGCGCCCAGCGCCCTTCTCAGGTTGGGCTTGGGGGCTCTCCTCTGGAGGGCCTCCGACCTAGCCAATGTTATGAGGGAGGCGCTTGGGCATCGTGTGGAGGCATGCTTCATAGCACGTTTCCCTCACGAGAGCACAAGGCACGAAGTGCCAAGTGCTCAGGATTTCATCGACCAGACCATCGAACACTTGCAGGTACCAAGGGAAATGCGGGGCAAGTGCCGCCCCGCACCACGAGGTGCTGCTGTCTTCCCAGGCTCGGGTGACGGGCTGCACGTCTGCATCAACGTCCCAGGACTCAACAAAGTCGCGTGTCAGGAGCTCTACTGGCCGTCTCAGGTGGGCCGGTGCGAGGGCCCACCTCATAGCTACGTCTGCATGCCCTTCGGTTTGCCGAACTAGGCGGCCCTGTAGTAGCGCCACATGCGGGGAGTCCTGGCGGCTCGCGAGGCTAGGCATCAGGAGATCCTGGCAGAAGTGGCGTCGGTTCTTCGCGAGCTCTCGGAACATCAGGAGCCACGCGATGTCCCGAAATCAGGCGGCTCATGAGGAGCAACATCAGCAGCGAGCGTCTTCAGCTACATCAGCATCTCTCCAGCATCGGTGCCAGGTGACTCTGTTTCAGTTTTTTCATTCTGGGGCGCCCCTCGAGCTGCGTCATCCCCAAGCAGCATGGGCCTCTCCCTACGACGTGTATTCTTTTGCATCTTTAGCGTACCCTGCTGGGGCCGCCCCTCGGGCTGCATCATCCCCATGTCGCGTGGGTCCGTCCCTGTGGCATGTATCACATTCACATTACCTGAGCTAGTTTGCCTCTTTCCGTGAGTTGCTTCATGCCTACTATATGCCTGTCCGGTAATTCGATACCATGAACGTCATGCGCCCCCGCAAGACCTGACATGACTACCTCATGATTAAGGACTGGCACGGCGTCTGTGCTCGGGTCCATCCCTGCAGTGTTGCTAAACCCAAGAGGCTGAGCTCTGGCACGCGGGCCAGCTCCCGTGCATGTCACCTCCCATGGCCCTTGGTGCCTCGTTCTCGCATGAGCTAATCGTGAGCAGACTAGCCAGGGAACGCGTGTCCTGGAACCCCTCCACTCGGGGGCCATGCGCCGGTTGTCTTTCTTCAGGATTTTTCGCATGAGAAGTCTGGGCACAGCGTTTGTGCTCGGGTCCGTACCTACAGCATCGATAAACCCAACGATTGAGCTCTGTCTGGCGGGCCGGCCCCATTCACGTCACCTCCTGGGGTCATTGGTGTCTAGCCTTTCTCATGTGATCGCCTCACGAAATCCATTTGGCATAGGTTGCCTAACCATCTCGTAGGACCCCCACAGCTACCAAGTATCAAGATCAGGCGCAACCCGTCTTGAGTTAGGGCCTGGTGAGTCCCGCGCTGGCTCACGGGTGCCCAGACACACCTCGTTTGGCCTTGCATTGCAAGCCACATGTTAGGGCGGGGCCGTACACGCCCTAGGGCTCCACTCAGAGGGAGCCCCCACCCATGCACTAGTGGAAGCACCATCCTCTGCACTGGCAATCAATACAGTCGAGGAGCGGCTATGCCCGTACAACTGCAGAAGCGCTATGCTCGGCACTGGTGATAAACAACTGAGGGTGCCCCCTCAGTCGTATCAACCTCGGGGAGCCACCAAGCTCGGTTCCTAGCCTCGTCGCAACACTTTCCCTTTAGGAGAGACATGCGATGGGGGCTGGGCACGGGGGCTACGCTCAAGTCACGCCTGGCGTACGCCCCACCAGGACAGGTATGGAGGTCCATTCGTATGTCAAGGAGGACTCCTGAGCATTGCATCTTAGGAGCCTAACTGACCACGTAGCCCCTCACCCCTTGTTCTCGTCCTAGCGATTCGGACAAGCCAGCGGTGGCTGAGGTATGCGCGGGGCCAGGTTCTGTCGACGCAGAACACTAAGGACTAGTTTCGCGTTCCCTTCCTAAGGTATGTTTGTACATCGAGGAGGACTCCTGAGCATGGCATCTTAGGAGCCTAACTGGCCACGTAGCCCTCACCCCTTGGCCTCGTCCTAGTGATCTGGATGAGCCAGTGGCGATTGAGGTATGCGCGGGGTCGGGCTCTATTGACACAGAACACTAAGGCCTCGTTTCGCCTTCCCTTCCCGAGGACTATTCGTACGTCAAGGAGGACTCCTGAGAATCGCATCTCAGGAGCCTAACTGGTCATGTAGCCCCTCGCCCCCTAGCCTCGTCCTGGCGATCCGGACGAGCTAGCGGCGGCTGAGGTATGCAAGGGGCCAGGCACTGCCAGCGCAGAACACTAGGGCAAGCGGGAAGGAGATCATGAAATCCTAGTAGTTATAACAAAAACATATTGTTCTTCAATTACCAAAGCATAAGTCTTAACGCCTCCACGAGGCACGGTGCGTGTTGCAAGAGATAAAAGCGAAGGAAAGCACTGCCGGCAATCTCCTCTTCAGCCTTGGGTGTTGTCGTCACCCGCAAGGAGCGCCCCCTCATTGTCAGCAACACTATCGGCCGCTGTTTCAGGGTCGGCGGCATCACCGGCAGGGGGCGCAGGATCAATAGCGAGGAACTTCTCCAGCAAGGCATCCACCTGGTCCTTCACGGCTTTGACAGCAGCCACACAACGCTCTTCGTCAACAGGCTCGAGCAGGGCTCCGAGCTCGGTGCTCGGGTCGCGAAGATGGAGGTGGCTGAAGACGCGTGTCAAGGCTGAAGCAGAAAGCGCACGGTCCTCCCCTTACACCATGGGGCCGATCCCATTGGCAACGCCCTCGAGCACCATGACGAGTTGAGGAAGTAGCTTGGCAGGGCTTTCCTCGTCGGGCAACAAAGGATCCTTCAAGCCCTTCCCATAGAGCTCCTGCAGGGCCTCGTGGGACTTCTGCTCAAGGGATTCGAAAGTCGCGCGGTCTTCAACAAGAACCTTCGCCTTGGCTTCTAGCTAGGCCTTCTTTGCCTCCACTTCCGTCTACAGCTTCTCTAGGCGGCCGCCCTCCGTGGCCTGCTCCCGCGCCGACTGCTCTAGCTCGGTGTCGCGGCCAGCGACCGCATCCTCCCGGGCCTTTAGCTTCTCCTCCCGCACCCCGAGCTGGTGGACCCCGGTGGCTCATTCGTCGTGTAGAGTCTTCAGCTCGGCCTCAAGCATCAGGCAGTGCTCCTCCGCAGCCTTGGGGGTCCTTCAGCGCCACGTCGCGGGCTGCCCCGGCTAGGCTGGCAGCCCGCTCGCCCTCTTTGGAGGCCGTGATGGCCTGACTCCATGCCATCCGGACAACTGCATCGGACCGCAACCACCCCAAAACTAGCTCCAGGCGCACCGACGCCAGGCGGCACTCGGGGCCTTGGAGGTCATTGTGAAGCTGGGTCAACGCGGAAAGGGCCTTCTCTAGAGCATCGGGCGAAGCAGGAAGATCACGGCTCCGCAACGTCACGGAAAGAGGAGGAGGCGACACCAGCACCAAGACTTGCAGGGCGGCTGCAGTAGAAGAGGCCGGGGGCTCCTGAGCTCTCGGAGCCCCAGAGAACGAGCAGGAGGCTGGCGCCTCCGGGGCCGGCTCGACCATGGAGACCACCTTCTTCGGACGGGCCTCTGAATCTTGCAAGGACGATCTGGCCGCAGAGGCGTGGGCACCGTCCTTCTGCTTCAGGGGTGACGCGACCGCGGCAGGTGGCTGGGTCTCAGGGGTCGCCACCGACTCCCTTTTCTTCTTCAATGCTGACGCTGACCTGACGGTGCAAGGGAGAAGCATCAAGTGGCAGCAACAAAGACAGGAACAACAACCGGGACGGAACACTTACTGGTCCACGGCGGCGTAATTCCTAGAGCTCTTCTGGAGCACGAAGCCCAAAAGCTTCGTGACATGGGGCACTGGCGCCCGAGCCCCAGGACCAGATGGGGGCTCAGTGGCTGGACCCGCAGCGGTGCTGGCCGGCGACGAAGCAGAGCCGCCACCCTGGCGGATCAGCGCCGACCTACCACTCTTCGAAACCCCGGTCAGCGGCTTCCTTGGGGGGAGGGAGGGGAGGGTGCCCTTCGACCTTGTGGTAACCCCAATGGAGCGCGATGACTTCCTGGCTGGTTGCACGCCGTCATCATCATCGCCAGAGAGGACGCGGAGGAGATCGGTCTGGCATCGGGGAGAAGTCTCCCCGCGCCTTCCTAGATCGCCTTTGAGTCCATTTTCACCTCCTCCTGGTCGGACTCACTGGAGGACAGCACCACCGAGGCTCCACTAGGTGCCGACGGCACGAGCCCGTGCTCGTTCAAGATGGGCATGGCAGCGGCAATCCGCGCCACAGCCGTGCGGCGATACAACGAAAGATATGTGTCAGGGGGGTACCATTGGTCCTCCGAAACCAGGAGACGGGGGACCTTGCCCAGCTCCTCGTCGGACAAGGCATCTAGGCACAGGCGGAGGTCGTCCCCCTCATCCATGAGCTTCCACAAGAAGCGCGAGTGTGCTTGGAGCAGAGCAAGGAGCGGCATCAGAAATTCCTTTATGATCATGGCCCCCGTCAGCTTCTTCGCCTTTGCGTCATCAGGGTTCAGGTTAGTCACCATCTTATCCAGCAGCTGCTCAGCCCGGGGGTCGTTGAGCTTCGCGCTATTCCACCCATCGTGAGACGCTAGCACCCTCGTCGGCAGCATCAGTAGAGGGTGGGAGATCTTCGCATCCATGAGGACCCACTTGCTCCTGTAGCCCTTCGCCTTCTTCCCGGCACTCGATATTGCGTTGGGCCCATTGGCCGCGACGAAGTTGGTGCACCCCGAGCACTAGCCCTCCTTGATCCGGAGATAGAAGATGTGGCGAAGCAACGCCACGGATGGCATTACCCCCATGAATGCCTCGTAGTAAAAGGCGAAGATTGACATAAGAAGGACGGAGTTGGGTGAAGATGGAGGGCGTGAAGCTTATAATGGCATAGGACGGTGAAGAAGAAGTCGGAGAAAGGGGGAACTAGCCCTGCGAAGACTTTGTGTACAAAGAAAGGGTAAAAAGTACTGCTTGAGGGCTCCGGCACAGCGGAGCCGGCCCGGAGCTCAGGCTCCTTCTCCTCGTCGCTGCCTACCACCGTCATCAGGAGTGCGGCGGAAATGTTCTTCTCCGAGACTGTGGGTGCGCTCAAGGCAGGCTCAAACCAAGAGGGCGAGCGAGCGGCCTTCACCTTGTCATGCGCCATCGGCTGTGGACTCAGGGGAGAGATCTGGGGACTGTTGGGGCAGGAAGGAGAAGGGAATCTGGAACAAGATGGAGGAATGAAATGAAAACCCGCCAGCGCTCGGGAGCCTTTTGTCAGATGAGGGCAGTTGCCGAGGCACCGTGGGAAAGCGGAGACGCCCACGTCCAATCAATCGCCACGTGTCGACCAAGGCCGCATGCGATTGGGGCCCGCGGCGCTCCGCACTTGCCTCTTGGCTTCGCCTCGAAGCCAAGTTCGACCGCACCTTGGACCCGGGGGCTACTGCGGCATTCAGGGAATGGGGGTACCCATACTTTCCTGCCTGCGGCCCGTGACGTGGCTCCATCGGCAACTTGGTATGGCCCAGCTTCAGCAACCACAGCTCAAGACCCTCGCTAGGGGCCAAGCCTCGTGAGGAGGATGACGACAAGACCTCCCTGGGGGCAGCCTCTCTAGGATGGCTCCCGAGGAGCGGAGATATCTATGCAAGGCGCACCTCGCGAGGTTCATGGGACGTGAGCCATGATGTCCAAGGCCAGGCGGGCGCCAGCAAGCGCATTGTACCAATTTCCCCTTTGGTTCTACGGGGGCAAGCGCAGGAGCGGAGTCCCGAGGAATCAAGCAAAGGTTTCCATATTGGTGCAACAAAACCAATGACCGTGACGACGGCAGAATGGTGGTCATCGTGGAGCCGGGCGTGGCGTCACCACCAGAGCCTTTGGTAGGCGAAGACCACTTTTGTCAGGATAGCTGGTACTAGCTATTCCCCTTCAAATATGGCCGTTGTGGGATCCCTTCCCACCGATATTTGGGAAGAGGACCAAGGCCACTATAAACAGGACTTAGCCACCATCATAGAGGGGATCTGATCCCTTGGGCTCATATGATTTGTGAGAGACCCATTCCACCCTTCATACATTACAAGCTCATTCGAGCTCAAGAACACCTCTCCTCCGGAGGCTATTCGTACATTGTACTAGTTCATCCTCAGCCCCATGAGGAAGTCCACCACACACACTGGTGTAGGGTATTACACGGCAAGGTGGCCCAAACCAGTATAATCCTCTGTGTCCCTTGTTCTTTGAGTTCATCGAGCTAGGTCGTGGAATCGTAGGGCGAGCGCGCTGGGGAGAGAGTGTTCTTCGTGCCCACCCCAGAGTTCGAACCTCTCAAGGGTTTGCGGAACCCGAAATCCGACAGCGCGGGTGTCCGCCCTACGTATACGGACCTACAGCTAACCTTTAGCAGCAGCGCGCTTTGACACGCGCTACTTCTATACTAGTTAGCAGTAGTGTGCTTTACTTACACGCGCTACTGATAATAGCTCCAGTGCTGTGAAGTAGACTGCGTTATTGGTAAGAGCGTGCTACTGCTAACTTTGTTTCCCTCGCTACGGCCAGTTCTATTTGTTTTGATTTTTTTCGTATATTTGTTTCGTATTTGAACAGGCTTTATACAATAATCTTTAGTATATCATACACATACAAATGTAATCATATCATATACATACAAACTGTCTCATAAAATCATGTCATCATCATAATCATCATCCAACACAAAGTGATCTCTCGTCATCATCTCGAAAAATAGCGATAAAAGTCTCGAATACTTGCAACTACATCGCCATCCATCTAAACAATGATATACATGAGAATAGCTACCACTATGAGTGAGAGCAGAACTATGCAGTACATAAGGTGGCGGTTATGAGTCCTCTCTTGCGCTAGCGTGAACCTCAAGTAACTTGCTTCTGCATCTTGTCTGCTTTTGAAGCCTTTATGGCTGGCACCCGAGACCCGCTCCACTTGCGCCTGACACTCGTGCCACATGTCGTACACTCCCGGAGCCTTCCCTGTGTACACGACATAGCACTGCTTCTTTGCCATTGAGGATCTACGTACATGTTAGAGATGCATATTAATCAAGAGAATGTACAATCATATGCAACAAAATATACTTGAACAACACGAAAAAGAAAGGGTTAGCAACTAGATGCAACATATAAACAAATAATCATCATAATAAACTAGAGGTACAGAGGTCATTGTACCGAAACTAACAAAGTATTGTTACGCAAGTTCGGCACGGACTGTGGACATCACAAAATTTCATTGCTACAGAAACTATACAAGTTCAACTAACACATATTATCATCATTGGCTTTGTAAATCACTAGAACTTCCATCCTTCTATACATCGAGGATGCACCCTAGCTTCTTGAACGGCGTGAGGTCCTGACGTCGCATGCCTATGCAAGTTTGGATGTCTGCTAGCGATATTGGGACGTGGTGGAACAACCCCTTCTCTTCGACGACTTCTTTCATGATGATCGTCACAATGTCCCTCTGGATGGGAGAGAAGTCATCTATAAGTTTATAATCCGCTTCTCCATGAGATTCTACCCACTTGCGGATATGATCATCATTTATGCTTGTCATGCGAAGCTTTTGGTGATCCCTTCTGAAATCCATCATGAGATGGAGGAGGTAGAATCTATCGTTCTTTCTTGGTTTTGGGACATGGATGCTGGAGAAGTTATTTTTATGCAAGAAACCCATCTTCTTGTTCCTTTGTTTAATGATCTGCAAGTGGCCACCCCTGAAGCTGAAGCCTTGAAGAGCATCATCTAGAATATTCATTACGTGGGTGTAGTCCTTCATCTCATAGTTTCTGGTAGGGTCGAAATACACGGCGTGGGAGACTCGCGGATAAAGAACGATAAGGACGGCGTCCCCGTTGCTGCAGGGAAAATACCTCAAATTATTCTCCAAATGAGTGAGAAGGAATGGTTGAAATGTATGAAAGGGTTGTCCGACACTGACTTACTTTGGATGATAAGGCAGGAAGACAATTTTGTGGTCCTTATTTTGTAACATGAAGATTTCGAGGTACTCCCGAGCAGTTCTACGCTCAAAGTCGCCGAGACTCAAGAAGGACTCATGCATGTAGTATGGACCCCCCC
>LR738714.1:236620400-236761447 GCA_902687465.1 Secale cereale
CCCCCCCCACAGATTTGCGAGACTTCTTATGTCTTCATGACGATGCTCATTTGTAGCACAAAAAGGCGGACAATTGTAAAATCGAGCCGCCTTGTCAGAAACACCTCAAAGATATGCTCCACAGGCCGTGTGTTGACATAGCACTTCCCCTTAGGCACACGAGCCGTGTATGTCCGATATCCTGGATCCTTCAAGGCTAGTACGATTTTCTTAGTCAACAATACATGGTCGTGCAGTCTCTTGAGATCCCCTCATATTGCCTCCAGCGGTTTCGGCGTAGCATCGGCTCGCCCGTGACATGGAACATGGTCCCACCTTTGACAGGTACACGCTCTACAAAATCTACCATCTGGCTGCTATGTGTTATAGCTTGTTTGTAGGTAGCAGAGCCTCTCTTCCCCGATCTCTTCCTCTCCTTTTTCTTGGGATGACCTTCCAGACCCTTCCTTAACCCGTGCCCAGTGTTGTTGGGCTAAGCAATGTATGACCCTGGACTAGTTGAGCATATGTTGAGGCACCATCTTCAGGCATGTCCTGTGAGGATTGCATGAAGAGATACTTCATGCAATCTGTAATGCCCAGGATGGGACTATACCCCCTACGTGTCGAGGCACGACTTAAAGGTATAAGCCCATCCTAGAATGATCTCAAGTTTGGTATCTTTGCACGACTTATGTAAAAGAGGGATTAAATTGCAAAAGGAGATAGTTGGCTTACACTCGCCACTTCACACAATACATTACATAAGCATAACATCATTCAAAAACATCACAGCCCATCTAAGGGTAAGATCCAAAAGAAAGATACCAAACAACAACATAAAGCCACAGGTCAGGATCGAATCCTAGTAGAAACCACTACTGATCGTCGAAACGTCACAAGCATACGGTCCAACTCTCTTCATCGAGCTCCCAGTGAAGAACTGAACCAGCTCCTGCATCGAACTCGGCTGAACCTGCATCTGGTGTGGTGAAGTAACTGTGAGCCACAGAGGACTCAGCAATCCCGTTCCTGGGTAACACGACTATTTAAGCCTTGGGTGAGGACAAGGCTGAAGAAAGAACGAGAGGTGAAGGAACAACAAGAGTCTGCAGCAGCAACTAGCAACTAGCTTACGTGATAGAGAGCGAGAAGAGAAAGCCTCGGTCGAGAGATGATCACGAAGTGATCCTAACTAAAGCCGGTCAAACATAACCCCACCGTGTTCAACTCCCGAATCCCTATTCGGAAATTGACAGTCACGGTACACACGTTGGTAGTGTATTAGAACATTGTGTCAAGTTTTCTACAACCGGATATTAACAAGCTCCCATCTGCCACATAACCGCGGGCACGGCTTTCGAAAGTTCAAACCCTGCAGGGGTGTTCCAACTTGACCCATTACAAGCCCACGATCCGCGAAGTCGCAACTCCATAGGTGGGAAGACCCGAGTATTCTCGGAATCCCGTGCTCAAGTTAAACCGAACAAAGGTAAGGCTAATCCAGCAAATCCTCCCGGCGTGTCGACACCCTGATAGTAGCCGCGCGTATCTAAGTCTCAGGACACGACCGGATGGGCGATTCTACGGGTTATACCAGATACCTCAGGTTTCCCCAAGGCGGCCCCGCAGAACCCCCGTTTGGGACCAACACCATCAGCACTGGCCCCCCCTGCTATGTAGAATTAAGAATCCTCGGGGACGCGACCCCCTATGCAAATTTAATTAATTAATTAAGTTGTTATTATGAGGCAAATAGTACCAAATGTTGGGACTTGCTGGAAAAGACTTAGCACTTAGCGGTTTATCGAGGGGGTCCCATACACCCCAACCGTGTTAGGAACGCATAATCAAGGAACATAACACCGGTTTATACGGTTCCTAACGGCATGAGTGGAACAAAACACCAAGCAAAAGGCTTAGCCTTCCACCCCTGCCAGTATATAGATGATTTCATTTTTAAGCATATATATAGTGTGATATAACCCAACAAAACTTCAACATGAAGCAAGCATCTTCAATCTTCACCTGCAACTAACAATGCTATAAGAGGGGCTGAGCGAAGCGTACTTAGCCAAGCAACGGTTTGCATAGGTAGGGTGGTTAAACAGGTTCATAGTTACAAGTAGGAGGCTGACAAGAAAGACATGGGCATTGAGGCAAAACTATAGAGCGGAACTACTAGCAATAGGCAAAGATAGTAATGGTATCCGGGTTCGGTCATCTTGCCTGGGATTCCACAAGGGAGAAGAACGGATCGATGAAGAAGACGGAGCAACAGTCGAGCGAAACCTCACAACTCCGGAACGAAACCGAAGCTAACAAGAGAAGCAACCGGAAAGAAAGAAACAACACGGTAAACACACAAGCATCAACATGGCATACGATGCGCAAACAAGTATGATGCATGTCCGGTTTAAATATGCATGGCATGGCAAAGTGCACAAACAAATACTACAAGTTAAGTGGAGATCAATATGCAACGAGTTGCATATTGACGAAACACCACATTTAATTATTTAATTGACTCTCGTTATTTACAAGACAAGATTAAATGTTTTTAGCATGGCAAGAGGTGAAACAAAATAAACTACCTATTTAGACATTTTGAATGAGGCCGGAAAATAACAACAACAAATCCGGAAAATCCCCATGAGCATGTTTAATAATTATTAAAGCAACAACAATTCACACATATAATGTTGTTAACATGATGCGGATGACATGATCAAGTTTATGCAATTTTTAGTTAAAGGTTAACATAAGAGATATGAAGTATCGTCACCGTGGTGGATGGAAAGGGTGCCACGGCAACGATCCGAAATGATGCAAAGGCAACAACTCGATTCCGGTAACTCGTTGAGAGTCCGGTGCAAAAGGAAAGATGGCGTGAGCGAGTCAAACGAGATGAAAGGTGGGGCGATCCCGTTGTCGGGTTCCCACGAGTCGGTGACGAGGCAACCGAGGAACATGACAAAAGATGAAACGGGCACAGAGCACACACGGGAAACATTTCATACAACCACAACAAGCAACACACGGGTCATCTCGGTATACCTTCGGAGCGATCATTTCGGGGTGGTTCGAGATCGTAGAGGGACGTAGTGGAAGTAGTGGTTCACGTTTCCGAAGAGGAAGTAGTTGTTCCGTAGAGGTACAAGGGGCGACGGTAGGGGTACTTGGAGTCTCCGAGTATTCGTGGTACTTGGCGCTTCCGGCGACGGTAGTCGTTCACGTATGTAGTGGTACTTGTTCCGTAGCCGTTCACGAGCTCGTTTTTCCGTAGATGTTCGGTTCGTCGAGGTACTTGTCGCGGTCGTGGTACTTGCCGTAGGGGTTCAAGCCGTCATGTAGAGGTACTTGCCGCAATGCCGGGTTTACTCGTACACGGGTCATCTGACAAGTTAACAGTGCAAGGCAACACACAAAAACAAACAAAAACAGCAGCACGGGACAGCGGCGAGGCCATGGCAGCAGCAAAAACATCGGAGCTCGGCTCCATGGCGCTGGGAACGGAGGGAGGACGCAGACGGAGGGAGGCCAGAGGGAGGCCAGGGCCGGCGCTGCGGGAGACGGCGCTGGGGCGTCGCTGGGGCGCGGCGCCGCCTTGCCGAGGAGGCGCGGCCTTCGCGCATGGAGGCAGGGCGGGCGCTCGGGCCCCCGATACTGGAGATGGAGGGCGCCCTGGAGGACGAAGGAGCCGCGGGCATCTTGCTGGAGAGAGAAGAAGGCGCTCGGGGCCATGGCACGAAGGAGGCGAGGCCGCGGGGACGGGAGGCCACGGCGCTGGGGCTCGGGTTGGCGCGCCGGAGATCTGCTCGAGGTGGCGGCGAGGCGGGGCGCTCTGGCCGGCCGGGCTCCTGGAGGCGAACCTGGCGCGGGGAGGGAGCCAGGCATCGAAGGAGATGGGGAATCGAGGGAGGAGGGAGCGGGTCGATGCGGTCGAGGGGAAGAGAGCGAGGGCTCGATGAGGATGGGTTCGAGCGCTGGGGAGCTGGCGCTGGGAACGAGCGAGAGAGGGAGACCGAGGGGAAAGGCTGGCGGCGCTGAGGGGGAGAAAGGGAGGAGGGCTCGAGCGCTGCGAGAGAACGAGAGGAAGAGCGAGCTAGGGTTAGGGGAGTGCGGGCCTAGGCCTTAGGGGAGGAGTTGGGCCGCGGGGAAGTTTGGGCCAGGGAGGCCTGAAGACCTGGAGGAGGCTGGGCTTCCTGCGGCTGCTGGGCTGCTCTCCTTTTTTTAATTCCCTTAGCAGAAAAACGAAAGAGAAGGTAAAAGGAAAAGAGGAGGGGGGGTTAAGGAAAGAATTAGGACAAGGTTAATTTTCTCGGGCTCGTAAAAATGAGCACGACCGGAGAAAAATATAAAAGGCCAGATCGGAAAATAATTCAAACATATTTGAATTTAATTCAAATGGGTTTGAACTAAGACTTGAATATAGAAGTGTCCAAAAATGTTCGAATTTTCGGAGGAACCTCGATAAATAGGAAAAGAATTATTGGCAAGGTTTTTGAAGCAAGGAATAAGAAAAGGAAGGCATGGGGAAATTATGCAACTGTGTTACGGTGAATTCCAACAAAAGGAATATTTATTAATATAGCTCCATAAATATTAGGATTCTTTTATATGTTATAAAGAGAAGGCAACCTTCCCTCGATTTAAATGGACCGAAGGTCCACACGATTTATTTAGGTTGAGATGCAAAAATAAATATGACATGAAGGCATGATGACATGATGCAATGAAAAAAAAATAACACAAGCACAAAGAACACAAGGGCAACCCGGAACATCTGGAATCTTCGGGAATCTTCTGGAATCTTCTGGGACGTCGGTCTCGGGCGTCACAACTCTCCCACACTAACAGAGGATCTCGACCCGAGATCCTAGAGATATCACCGGGTAAAAACGGAAGAGGAGGAGGTAAAACAAAGTTGCTTCTTTGACAGACGAGTGAAACCAAAGAACCTTGAGAGGTCGAACAAAATGAAAGAAGAATAGAACAGAGATGAACGAAGTTAAGAGCACTTGGGTAAAATGGAGGAACATGGAACATTATCAGAACCTTGAAGGTTGAAAGAAATGAAACAAGAGCTCACGGATGACAAAAGAATATGAAACTGCAACGGTATAGCCAAGGAATAAGAATGACAGAATTTGGACAGCACTCCGTCTGAAAATGGAAGGAATTAACAAGAACTTGAGGAGATGGAATGCTACTTGATGAAAACAACAACATATTGCCTCTGAAACAATTAAAAGAATGGCACAAGGGTAAGAAAGATTCAGACAGCACTCCGGTTAAGATATACAAAACTTGATAAGAAGAGAGAACTAGAATGGAGGACACAACACTCCAGTTAAATGGATAAACAAGGAAAGAACATGATCTTGATAAAAACGAGATGATGGTTAAAGAGAGCAATATCACAAAGCCTCCGGAATGAAAGAATAGAATATAAATCAATGGAAGAAATGAATGGAGAAGAAAATGACAACATCTCTCAAAATTGAATTTGAGAGAGCATCCTTACGAAGAAGGGTTGAGCGGAGTTGTTGGAAAAATCAACAATGAAAACGAATAAGCTTGATGTGGGCTTATGGAAAACATCTCAAAATTAAGAGGTGACAACCAGCCACTAACGGAAATATTTGATTGGATTGAGAACAAAAAGGAGACGATAAACTTATTCCACCGGAAGGATAAATGAAGAACTAGGGTCATTTATAAGCACCATAATTAGCAACAATCCTTAGGGAAAGCTTTTAGGTGAAATACAACCCAAGATAACTCCAAGAGATAGAAATGAGGGGTTGAAAGGATCTCCTGAACAAGGAAAATGATGGTTTTAACTATCTCATTCCTGACAACTTGTGAATCATGAAACATGAAGGGAAAATTGTCAAAATGACATAACACCATCTCAAAAGATAAGGGAGAAAGAATTGCACTTGGAAAGCATGATGAAGAATGCTTGAACTCCAACAAGAATCTTGATGAAGACTTCGAGGATGAATTAAATGATGATGAACCACCATGAAGAACTCCGGTAATGAAAGCATGAGAAGTGAAAGATGAAAATAATAAGATTCAAGGCCTGCGACGAATTAGATGAAGTTGAAATGATATCATTCAAATAGCTTGGAGCTCCGAAAAACAAGATGAACAACTTAACACCAAGGATATGATATGATGAACAAGCTCCAGACAAAAGAATTAAATCACCTTGAAGGAATAAGAATAAGAATTATGTCATGCATCTCCTTCACCAATTTAAATTGATGACAACCAAAGGATTTGGCATACTACTTATTCTCGTTGGAAAGGATTAAGAGAGATCTCGCACAAGCTTGGGTAAATCTTCAACGAACCACCGGTAGGATTGTGAAAAGAACAAATGAATTGATACGATAACAACGGAAGAGTAATCTTGAAAGAACCACCGTAAACTATGGAGACGAACGAAGAGACATCAATGAAGAATATTTGGAGGACAAGTTGAAAACTAAGACACTACAACAAACACCCACCTATAACAACGCATATCTACCAACGAAATGATAAAATGTGTTGTTTGTTTTAACCTCCCACCTCTCCTACTTATCCCACCCTTCCCTGCTTAGCGCTAACCTCCTCCTCTCAAGGAAAAATCTAACCTCCCTGTACAGTCGTACCCATGCCGACCCAATTTTTGCTAGTATTAGACATCTCCTCTCCCCCTCGATCCCAATCTAACCCGAGCTCCATGGACATGTCCATGATGTTGGCCGCCGCCATCGATTTCTAGCTCAGGCGCTCTCCCACGGCGTCGCTCGCTAGTGTCCGCCGCCGCCCCCCAATCCTCTCGTCTAATCCCCCGCCGCCCCCCAATCCTCTCGTCTAATCCCCTGCCGTCGCGACTTCCTCCACGCCGCTGCACATGTCCCTGCAGCAACCCTAGCCACCACCGGCCGCCAGTGCGACTCCCGCATAGGCCCTCTACTCCGCGTCTCCCTATCTGCCGGTGCCGGCTCGGTCTCGAGGGTGCTGCTCCACCTCAACTACCTCACCTCCGTCATCAACAATTTAGTAAGGCACTTCTCTCCTCTGTTCCCCTCGTTCTTTGTGGTGACATGGCCATCGTTCCATGGTCGATTCTTATTTGGAAATCGTGGACATGATCTATGCTCTAGTGTTAGCCTTCATGATGTCGTACCTGACAGCTGGATAACACCCTCGCTGGAGGCTCAAAAATTCACTTCATCATTCTAGGTATTTCAGTTGGGCGCTGCTAGTCTGCTACCCATCAACCGGTTGATAACTGCAAGTCATCAGCCGCCTTATCAGCCGCTAGATACGCTTAATCAAGGTCGTCAGTTCGTCCCTCACATCACAGTATACTCTCTGGCCAGCATCATCTTTTGCAAGACAAATAGAAAATAGCTCCATAGTAGCAGAAGTCCGCATAGATCCGGGGACGACGGTTGCCGGTGGCCGCTTGCAGCAGAGCCGCTGTTGTGGTGGAGCTACAATGAAACATCGCCGGTGGTCACATGTGCTACGATGGAGCATTGTTTGGTCGCCGGGTGCCGCGGTAGAGTAGCAATGAAATATCGCCGGAGGTCGCAGCTGTTGCGATGGAGCATTGCTTGGTCGTCCTGTGCCGTGGTGGAGCTGCAATGCAACATCATCGGGGAGTCGTTGCTACTGCGATGGAGCATCGTTGGGCGCCGACAGCACCGGCAGGTCCAGGGAGGGCTGCGTTGTAGAACCGGCAACCGACGACCTTCGTGTCGTAGAACCGTCGAACATTGCATTGCAGCACCGACAACAACCACGGGTTGCACAGTAGCAGCACAACACCGGCGATGGATGCATTGTAGCGTCAGCAGCCGACGACGAGCGCCGCGCCGCAACGCCACCAGCACCGCCGAATGCTGCATCATAGTTCCGACAACCGTCGACGGGTGCTGCGTCGCATCGCCGGAGCATCCCTGCAGCGTCACCAGTGTCTCATCACAACGTCTGATGTATTGTATCCCAACATGGCCGCCGGCTTTGCATCGTATATTTTTGAGCAGCTTGGGCAGCAAAGCTTCACGAGGAGAAGAACGGAGGTTAGAGATGAAGAAAGTGGATCACGTTTTGGAGAGAAGAAGAAGAATTGGTGGCTCAATGTTCGCAGAAGTTAAAGAGATAAGGTTTGGTAGTTAGTGGCTGACAGGAGTTGCGCGAGAGATGAGCACCGCATGATCGAGTCGATCGGACGTGTCACAAATTGGTATAAGGCAGTCAAAATCAGTCGGTTGGTTTTAAATATTTCCCATTTCAGTTTGGTGCTTGTTTTCAATGTGCACCACTATCTAGTTCTGCACATTCAAGCCAATTTATTCTATTTTGGTTGATCTATTTGGATGTATGGTTGAGTCTTGTGTTAATTCTGAAAGAATGCTTACGTTCTTTTATCTCAATAGTTCGGTCTTGCTGCTATGCCCATGGATGAATCCTTACTGGTTTCCTTGTCAGATATGTTATGTATTACCATACGAATAAGTCTCACATGTGTCCATCTGTCCTAATATTCCACTTTATTGTATATGTAATCCTAAGTTTCATCTTTCCTTACAGGTTCTGAAACTGACCTTGCTTCAGCCAACATGTGTGTGTTTGTTGGATTGCTTTCTTATCGTAGTACTAGTTTGATTTGTTGTGTTAATGAACGTCCACGCGAGGCTGCGGGATGGTTGTAAGTTACAAAAACACTGTCTCCCTTAATTAACTAATCAGTAATCACTAACACATTTTCAATTGTTTGATCCGCCTGCTGAGTTCAGCGTGAAGTTTTGGTTTGACCTTTTCATTGCAGTGCTTGCAGAACAGTGTCTTGGTAGCGCGGCACAATTAACCAACTATGACAAGCAACATTGCAGCTCTCGTCATCATGCCCCCATGCTGTGCAGCCGTCCTTATCAGTGCCAACTCCGCCAGAGAAATCTATGGTACTTATTTGCTAGGTCGTAAGGTTCTGTGTTCCCCTAGGATTTAAGATTGTGAAATTACTGAATGTAGGAACCATGGTATACTATGACTGTAACATGTTCTGTTATTTCTTGACTCGTTTCAATTGCGAGACTGGATTTTCTACTCATGGCTGCACTATACCCCAGTTACAAAAAAAAGTTGAGAAAAATATTATCAAACCAAATCCAAAAAATCTGAAATTTTGCTACATCAAACTTTATCAAATGTTTGTGGTTTTTGCCAAGTTTCATCGACAAATAACATCCGATGATCTCTCACCAAAAAAAAAATTCGCTGCTGAAAGTTTTGTGCACTTTTTGAGCAGTGATTTTGTTATTTTTGCTGAGTGCTCCTCGGATGCTATTTTTAGACGAAACATTGGAAGAACCTCAAACATCCGATAATATTTGATGTCCCAAAAATTTAGATTTTTTGGAAAATGTTGGATCACATTTTTTCCATTTTTTGCTAACTCGGGTGTACTGGGTGCACTACACCCGAGAATAGGCACTACTTTCACCTTGCTCCAGTTACTCGAACAGAACTCGTGGTTCTACATGTTGTTGGCTTCCAACTTCCTTCAATCAACATTCGATTCTTCACAAGATCTTGAAATACTTATGTCTCACAGGTTCTTCATCGACCAATTTCTCAGATTACGAGTTGAGATAAACATCAATATATGTTCAAGGTAATACACCCTACTTTGCATAGTAAACCATATTGAGCTATTTTGAATGCAAAACATCTTTGATAAACTGAAGATGGTGTCACAACTCTACTCTAGTTTATGGATTACAAAGAGATTGCCCAATCTAGAAAAGAAAAGATGGATGCCAAGGCGAACATTCGTGAGATGTCTACAACTGGGTTGCTGAAAAGTTTGTGTAAGTTCTTCTGGCTTTCTTTCAAATATTAACTTCTTCGTATGCGCGCGCTTATGTAGAAGGAACAAATGTCTCACATGTCTTCTGAAAGATCATGTGTTGATTATATTTGAGCAAAGAAGTGTAATTTCCCAATCTACATTACTACTGATACTATTTTGATGCAATGATACGTCTGATATCTTGTAGCATTCTCGGTAGAATTTATGAAACTGATCTGTACAATTTGAATACATAGTTTCTAATAAGGTGTAGCTTGGATAAGCTAATATCCCATTTTTGTCAAGATACTTCATGTACTCAACTTTACTCTATTAATTTTCTACTAAAATGTACCTTGTTTTTACTTAATTATCTTGTTACTAATTGCATTGTTTTTCTAAAATTTGCCTTGCTACTATTGTACTACAATTGAACAATTGAGTAGATAGGAAGATCTCAAGGAGCAAATATAATGAGAAAGGAGCAGCCATGAGAAGTTAACTCAAAATCTAGTTAAGATGTGACCTTCACATTACTCACAAATCATAACCGCACAGGATTCATGTTAGAATTGCACTAGACACATCACATCCAGTTGTATAAATGTACATAGTAGAATGTACTTGATGCCTATATTGTTCCCTTATAACTTGTTCGCAGAATTGGTCTGGTTTGAATTATATAGGATCAAAAGTGTTTGCCAGATGTAGGATATTACTCTACTTTTCTGCATATAGAGCTACTAATGCCATGACCTTGAACCTTTGTATCTTGCTCCTCCTTTACATTTTGTTGCTGTATTAACCAGATTTTATGTACAACAACTTACTCATCTCTTTTTTTTGTAGACTGCCAAGATAAATGGATGATACATGGCTTGGATGCTGATTGCCAGGATGAGAATAGGGCTACTACTAGATAATTAGAATGTCATTTCTAGGATAACGGTTCAAACATTATAGTTGATTGCAAGGTCGAAAAGTTGGCTACTACTAGATAGTTTCACATCTTGTAATCTTTGGATCGTGTTTTTTGTAATGCAACATAGTTGATTGAATAAATGAGACCTTTCGGTTTACTATATTGTGGCTCTATACACTATCCATATTGACCTAATAATTCTGGATGGAAATCCATATATCATATCATATCATCAATTATTCATGCTATGTAGCGAAGCCTCTAGTCGCAGGGTAGCCACCAACTCATGTGAAGTGTTGTTAGGCTCTAACTATATGTGTTGCTAACTTACAACGCTTATACATGTCATTTACCAACGCATCTATATACGTTGTCATAGACCCTAGCAACGCCACCAAAGACAACGCATAATAATCCGTTGGTATAGACCTTAGCAACGCATATATAGACATATGACAACGCATCAATGCGTTGTTGTAGGGGGGTTCTTGTTGTAGTGAGAACAAAGAAATATTCTGAAATGATGGCCTTCGGAGGAACACAAAGAAAAGAATACCCGAAAAGCTTCGGATGGGTATGAAAAAGAATTCCTCACAATCTGAACAATAATGAGGATGGCATGAAACTAGAACCACAACTCATCACGAGAACGGGTCAAAATTTAAGAGAAACACTTCTCCGATCTTCAAATGTTGAGAATGACAAGGAGAAACACCTTGGAGAGTAAAAAGATGGAAGGTTGAGCTAAAGATGAGAATAATTGGAAATAAACTTGGAGAAGGGATGTGACTGATGGAATTTCATACTTATGTCACAATTTGAAAGAATTTGAGTATAACTCCGGAAAAAATATAAGAGTCAGGTAAGATCCTGGAAAAAGACCTGTGGGTTAGGGCCCACTCAAAGAAAATCACCGTTGAAAAAGATTGCTTAAGAGATATTGCACCGGTTGAAATAAATGGCTTGGATGAGAAAACAATCCTCAAAAATAGCTTGAACGGATTAAGAATGGAATTATGAATCTTCAGCACTCCGGATATGAATAGCAAGAGGAGAATGATTAATTGGTGCACCGGAATAAGAAAGCATTGTGAAAAGGATAAGATCAACACCGAAATCTTGAATTACATCCACCGGCAGAATTAGAGAACAAAAGAATGATGAACTTGACGCTCTTGAGCATCTTCACGATAAAGCACCGGATAAGAATATTGAAGGAAAGAATGAAGAAACATCACATGAATAAAATGGATACTTCATCTGAGAATTGCTGGCTCCAAGAAGAAAAAAGGGTGGGGACACAAAGACAACTTGGGATGAACAAAATGGACACCGGTTGAAAAAGAATTTAACATGACCATCTTAATGGTCAAGAAGGATTAGCACTCCCATATCAATATGAGAACACCGATTAGGAAAGGTATGGAATCAACATTTGACATCGAAGCAACTCGAATACCAGAATCAAAACTAAACAAAAGATAGATGTTGCAGCATAGTCTTCATAATATCATTCGAACAGAGGATTGAACGAATGAATTCCGCAGGTACATCAGCTTGGCGAGAAGCCACTTGGAAGAACAAAAGTAAATAAAAAGGAACAAGGATCAGATAGAACAAATACAAGACAGAAGCTTCATTCCACATCTTCGTGCTGAAAGCTCATGGAACGTGTTACAAAAGGGTTTTGTCATCCCCGGATCAGCATAGCCAAGGACCCTTTAAGATGCAACTCCCGATCAGAACAAGTCCATAAAACCACTTCACTCAATGTAGAACCCCGAACATCATATCAAGCATCCGTTGGAAGAATGCCTAGAACTACTAGATGAACCCACCTATAGATTTCCGAAAGTTTCCAGTTATGCAATCAGTTGTTGGGGATACACGGGAAGCACCGCGCAATCAACTCTAAACCTACATCCAGGTGTATCCATCCTTCAACACATAACCAGTCTTTCTCGGAAACTATTTACCTCGGAACTTCGAAACGCATCCACTATACAAGCTATGGCAATACTCTCGAGCTACCTCCCCAGTACCGGGTGATGTCGGGGTTATCTTGCCACTAACCGCATAGGAGAGTTTTCGATGTCGGCCGTCTTAAGTATTCTAGTACTGCCGCGATGGATTTGTGACGACAACACCTCGGAGCTCAACTCCCCGGGACACTGCCACAACCCCTAATGACAGGAGGCATCGAGAACAATGTTCTCGTCACAAAGACATCGGAACAATCCAAACAATACTCGCGAGATCCTAAAAAAAATTGGTGCAATTTTTGAAAGTAGAAGAGGCAAGAGTAATCGTCAGGAGTCCTCACCAGAATGAAAAGAGATGAGAAGCAAAAGAAATCCTACTCTCCGATATAATATAGGACTCAAAATATTTTCAGTGTGTGCCTAGACTCAACCGTCAACGATTCGATCAATCAGTGGGGGCTTCTAGGTCGGAGAAGGCTCTGAATACCAACTTGTAATGCCCAGGATGGGACTATACCTCCTACGTGTCGAGGCACGACTTAAAGGTATAAGCCCATCCTAGAATGATCTCAAGTTTGGTATCTTTGCACGACCCATGTAAAAGAGGGATTAAATTGCAAAAGGAGATAGTTGGCTTACACTCGCCACTTCACACAATACATTACATAAGCATAACATCATTCAAAAACATCACAGCCCATCTAAGGGTAAGATCCAGAAGAAAGATACCAAACAACAACATAAAGCCACAGGCCAGGATCGAATCCTAGTAGAAACCACTACTGATCGTCGAAACGTCACAAGCATACGGTCCAACTCTCTTCATCGAGCTCCCAGTGAAGAACTGAACCAGCTCCTGCATCGAACTCGGCTGAACCTGCATCTGGTGTGGTGAAGTAACTGTGAGCCACAGAGGACTCAGCAATCCTGTTCCCGGGTAACACGACTATTTAAGCCTTGGGTGAGGACAAGGCTGAAGAAAGAACGAGAGGTGAAGGAACAACAAGAGTCTGCAGCAGCAACTAGCAACTAGCTTACGTGATAGAGAGCGAGAAGAGAAAGCCTCAGTCGAGAGATGATCACGAAGTGATCCTAACTAAAGCCGGTCAAACATAACCCCACCGTGTTCAACTCCCGAATCCCTATTCGGAAATTGACAGTCACGGTACACACGCTGGTAGTGTATTAGAACATTGTGTCAAGTTTTCTACAACCGGATATTAACAAGCTCCCATCTGCCACATAACCACGGGCACGGCTTTCGAAAGTTCAAACCTTGCAGGGGTGTTCCAACTTGACCCATTACAAGCCCACGATCCGTGAAGTCGCAACTCCATAGGTGGGAAGACCCGAGTATTCTCGGAATCCCGTGCTCAAGTTAAACCGAACTAAGGTAAGGCTAATCCAGCAAATCCTCCCGGCGTGTCGACACCCTGATAGTAGCCACGCGTATCTAAGTCTCAGGACACGACCGGATGGGCGATTCTACAGGTTATACCAGATACCTCAGGTTTCCCCAAGGCGGCCCCGCAGAACCCCCGTTTGGGACCAACACCATCAGCACTGGCCCCCCCTGCTATGTAGAATTAAGAATCCTCGGGGACGCGACCCCCTATGCAAATTTAATTAATTAATTAAGTTGTTATTATGAGGCAAATAGTACCAAATGTTGGGACTTGCTGGAAAAGACTTAGCACTTAGCGGTTTATCGAGGGGGTCCCATACACCCCAACCGTGTTAGGAACGCATAATCAAGGAACATAACACCGGTTTATACGGTTCCTAACGGCATGAGTGGAACAAAACACCAAGCAAAAGGCTTAACCTTGCCAGTATATAGATGATTTCATTTTTAAGCATATATATAGTGTGATATAATCCAACAAAACTTCAACATGAAGCAAGCATCTTCAATCTTCACCTGCAACTAACAATTCTATAAGAGGGGCTGAGCGAAGCGTACTTAGCCAAGCAACGGTTTGCATAGGTAGGGTGGTTAAACAGGTTCATGGTTACAAGTAGGAGGCTGACAAGAAAGACATGGGCATCGAGGCAAAACTATAGAGCGGACCTACTAGCAATAGGCAAAGATAGTAATGGTATCCGGGTTCGGTCATCTTGCCTGGGATTCCACAAGGGAGAAGAACGGATCAATGAAGAAGACGGAGCAACAGTCGAGCGAAACCTCACAACTCCGGAACGAAACCGAAGCTAACAAGAGAAGCAACCGGAAAGAAAGAAACAACACGGTAAACACACAAGCATCAACATGGAATACGATGCGCAAACAAGTATGATGCATGTCCGGTTTAAATATGCATGGCATGGCAAAGTGCACAAACAAATACTACAAGTTAAGTGGAGATCAATATGCAACGAGTTGCATATTGACGAAACACCACATTTAATTATTTAATTGACTCTCGTTATTTACAAGACAAGATTAAATTTTTTTAGCATGGCAAGAGGTGAAACAAAATAAACTACCTATTTAGACATTTTAAATGAGGCCGGAAAATAAAACCAACAAATCCGGAAAATCCCCATGAGCATGTTTAATAATTATTAAAGCAACAACAATTCACACATATAATGTTGTTAACATGATGCGGATGACATGATCAAGTTTATGCAATTTTTAGTTAAAGGTTAACATAAGAGATATGAAGCATCGTCACCGTGGTGGATGGAAAGGGTGCCACGGCAACGATCCGAAATGATGCAAAGGCAACAACTCGGTTCCGGTAACTCGTTGAGAGTCCGGTGCAAAAGGAAAGATGGCGTGAGCGAGTCAAACGAGATGAAAGGTGGGGCGATCCCGTTGCCGGGTTCCCACGAGTCGGTGACGAGGCAACCGATGAACATGACAAAAGATGAAACGGGCACAGAGCACACACGGGAAACATTTCATACAACCACAACAAGCAACACACGGGTCATCTCGGTATACCTTCAGAGCGATCGTTTCGGGGCGGTTCGAGATCGTAGAGGGACGTAGTGGAAGTAGTGGTTCACGTTTCCGACGAGGAAGTAGTTGTTCCGTAGAGGTACACGGGGCGACGGTAGGGGTACTTGGAGTCTCCGAGTAGTCATGGTACTTGGCGCTTCCGGCGACGGTAGTCGTTCACGTATGTAGTGGTACTTGTTCCGTACCCGTTCACGAGCTCGTTTTTCCGTAGATGTTCGGTTCGTCGAGGTACCTGTCGCGGTCGTGGTACTTTCCGTAGGGGTTCAAGCCGTCATGTAGAGGTACTTGCCGCAATGTCGGGTTTACTCATACACGGGTCATCTGACAAGTTAAAAGTGCAAGGCAACACACAAAAACAAACAAAAACAGCAGCACGGGACAGCGGCGAGGCCATGGCAGCAGCAAAAACATCGGAGCTCGGCTCCATGGCGCTGGGAACGGAGGGAGGACGCAGACGAAGGGAGGCCAGAGGGAGGCCAGGGCCGGTGCTGCGGGAGACGGCGCTGGGGCGTCGCTGGGGCGCGGCGCCGCCTTGCCGAGGAGGCGCGGCCTTCGCGCATGGAGGCAGGGCGGGCGCTCGGGCCGCCGATGCTGGAGATGGAGGGCGCCCTGGAGGACGAAGGAGCCGCGGGCATCTTGCTGGAGAGAGAAGAAGGCGCTCGGGGCCATGGCACGAAGGAGGCGAGGCCGCGGGGACGGGAGGCCACGGCGCTGGGGCTCGGGTTGGCGCGCCGGAGATCTGCTCGAGGTGGCGGCGAGGCGGGGCGCTCTGGCCGGCCGGGCTCCTGGAGGCGAACCTGGCGCGGGGAGGGAGCCAGGCATCGAAGGAGATGGGGAATCAAGGGAGGAGGGAGCGGGTCGATGCGGTCGAGGGGAAGAGAGCGAGGGCTCGATGAGGATGGGTTCGAGCGCTGGGGAGTTGGCGCTGGGAACGAGCGAGAGAGGGAGACCGAGGGGAAAGGCTGGCGGCGCTGAGGGGGAGAAAGGGAGGAGGGCTCGAGCGCTGCGAGAGAACGAGAGGAAGAGCGAGCTAGGGTTAGAGGAGTGCGGGCCTAGGCCTTAGGGGAGGAGTTGGGCCGCGGGGAAGTTTGGGCCAGGGAGGCCTGAAGACCTGGAGGAGGCTGGGCTTCCTGCGGCTGCTGGGCTGCTCTCCTTTTTTTAATTCCCTTAGCAGAAAAACAAAAGAGAAGGTAAAAGGAAAAGAGGAGGGGGGTTAAGGCAAGAATTAGGACAAGGTTAATTTTCTCGGGCTCGTAAAAATGAGCACGACCGGAGAAAAATATAAAAGGCCAGATCGGAAAATAATTCAAACATATTTGAATTTAATTCAAATGGGTTTGAACTAAGACTTGAATATAGAAGTGTCCAAAAATGTTCGAATTTTTGGAGGAACCTCGATAAATAGGAAAAGAATTATTGGCAAGGTTTTTGAAGCAAGGAATAAGAAAAGGAAGGCATGGGGAAATTATGCAAGTGTGTTACGGTGAATTCCAACAAAAGGAATATTTATTAATATAGCTCCATAAATATTAGGAGGCTTTTATATGTTATAAAGAGAAGGCAACCTTCCCTCGATTTAAATGGACCGAAGGTCCACACGATTTATTTAGGTTGAGATGCAAAAATAAATATGACATGAAGGCATGATGACATGATGCAATGAAAAAAAAAATAACACAAGCACAAAGAACACAAGGGCAACCCGAAACATCTGGAATCTTCGGGAATCTTCTGGAATCTTCTGGGACGTCAGTCTCGGGCGTCACACATTCCCTGCGAGGACGTTCCTGCCTTGGCAGATCATCCATATCCTCATCAGCATGCTGATAGCCCGAGTCGTCATATGGCTGACTCATCATATCTAAGTCACCCTCATAGGCACCTGTATTGAGGAACTGAAGAGGGCCTCCTCCATCTCATCATCCATTCTTTGTTCTACGGGGGAGATTACATCAGGCACTATTGGACCCCCTTCATCATGTCGTCTGCCGCTCTAACCCGGCACTACAGACACTAGTAATTACGTAGGAGGGGTGGTGGTGTTCATACCTACTTCTTGATGTGTGGTTATCAGTGTGCTCTCGGCCGGCTCCAGACGAAGAAGATTCTTCGGCCATAGCAGCATCCAACCCTTGCAGTTTCCAAGCCACGGTGGGGTCTCGTCGTCCTTTCTCCCTAGCCATACTGGAGTAGCCAAATCCTTGTACCCTGAATTCACACTCGACAAGGTAATCCTGAAGTGCCCACGGGCATCGGCTGGCCGTGGAACGTGAGTTCCAAGGGCTTCGTTATCACCACCTTTCCCACGTCCACCTTCTCGCATTTGATCAAGTAGAGTACAATGCATGGGGTTTCTTCGGCCTACAAACACATGTCTATTGTGCAAAACATCCGAAAGGCAACGAAAATGATATATTCTAGATATATGTTGGTGCGACATGTAATTATCGTGAGGGCGTCCAGCTCAGTCAATGACGAAGGCCAGCCTAGCACGCCAGAGACTGAGGATGGGCTGCTATGAGGGGTGACGGTGCATGTGCAGGTGTGGTTGCGTGAGCAGGTAATGGTGTGGTGGTGTTGCTCACCGAGTTGCTCCCGACAAAACTAGGCATGGGGAAATCATCTACCATCTTGTCTGGATTTTCCTTCGTCCAGTTGATGATACCCGGGATCAAGTTAGTAGCGAATAATTTCTGAAGTCATGTACACCTGCAGCGACTGCGTGCTGTAGCAACTTATTTTTCTCCTTGGCTGTTTTTTTCGCATCCTCAGCTTCTTTTTTCTCGAACGCAAGATTCACCTTCTCGTCGATGTTCGCCTGACTAAACTTCTTTTTCATCTTCTTGGCCTCCGGGGCCTTCTTGTAAAACACCTTCCACGTGGTGCTCTCTACTGCGCCGTGCATACGCCCATATTGTGGCCGCTGTCCAAAGGGAGTCCCTTAAGTTCGTTCAAGGCCTGGCCGTCCCACTTGGGCCTCATCGACGAAGACTGGCTTTCGGCCGCAAACTAGTGTTGCTTCTCCTGCATAAGGAACACGAACTTTTTACGAATGAGTAGTCAACTTGACCAGAAGCTAAATGTAAGGTGGTAAAGGAATAATTGCCAGTATGCTAATAAATTTCCTCACGATCGGGTCCGTGTAAAAAACCTTCTTTTCCTTGTCCCACTTGTAGTGGGCCCTGATGAAGTCACGCTCCAAGGTGTTGGTGAACTTCGCGAAGGGGTCTGGGAGACCCACGTCTTCAATTTCGCATCCTCCTTATCCCATGTGGGCCTTTTGCCAAGGTAGCCATGGCTTCTGAGGCATTGGTTCCCCGTGTTCCTCTGGTGAAGGCTCTTGACTTTCACAGCCTTAGCCATGGCTGCCTCGGTAGCACTAGACCCACATGGCACTCGATATGCCTACTTTCTAGCAGAAGTCATGCAAAATTCACGGGAAATTTATGCATGAACATTGCTAAAAAGTGGACATATCGAGCACCTGAAATTCACCGGAACGGAAATGAATGAACATTCCGACGGAACATAGGCCACTCGGATCATTTACCCCGCACATAACCATCATTTACCAAATACCACATGTCCACCTCAAATATGTCCAAATCACATGTCCAATCACATGTCCAAATCACATGTCCACTTATCATATAGGGTTCATATAGCAACAATAGCTTTAACTAAAAAAAAATCAAATAGCAACAATTCTATTTTTCTTTAAATACCAATAAAAATTCCTTGAATAAAATTTGATACCTAACTAAATACAAAATTAATCAAGTTTCCAAACTAGGGTTCATGACTAAATTCATCACTTCAAAAAATAACTGCCTACTGCCCTAATTAAATAGATAACCTAATTAACCTAATGCCCTAAATAAAATAGATAACCTAATTAACCTAATGCCATAACTAAATAGATAACCTAATTAATCTACTGCCCTAACTAAATAGATAACATAATTAACCTACTGCCCTAACTAAAACCTAAGTAAATTAATCGAAGAACCCTAGCTAGAACTCTAATGACAGTGAGAGAGGAGCGGTGGGGGGCTTACAGAGGGTGCAGGGCGAGGAGGCAGGCCCGATGAAGGCCGAAGTTGGTTGGGGAGGAAGCAGAGGAGGGAGGTGTGGCGCGTCGTGGCCGGGGCCGAGGCCGGGCGACGACGACGGAGGCGAGCGGCGTCATGGTCGGGGCCGGGGCCGAGGGAGGAGGTGCGGGGCATTGGGGTCGGGGTCGGGCGATGGCGAGGAAGGCGTGCGATGCCGTGGTCAGCTCTCGGGCCCCGGCGAGGGCGAGGGAAGGGGCGTCAAGGGGGAGAAGATAGTGGGGGAATTGGGGGAGGAAGTGGAGGAGGGAAGCCCGCGTGGGGGGTTATGTGAAAATAGCAGTAGCGCTTTTCCTGAAATGCGCTATAGCTAAGTTTGCTATAGCGTGTTTTCAAGAACAGCGCTACTGCAATATGAAGTAGCTATAGCGCATTTCTGGGACAACGCTACTGCTACATAACGTAGCTATAGCGCTTTTACTCAGCCAGCGCTCCTTCTATTGTTTTCATTTTTTATTTTCCTTTTCTTTTCCATTTTGTTTCTTCTGTTTTCTTTTCGTTTTCCTTTTTTTTTCTGAGAGACGGAACGAAGGGAAGGTGATACAATGTATATAAATAAGGCGATATATATTGCATAATTTGACCCATAACTGTTAAGTGTGCATATAAAATAGGAACATATATATTACATCGTTTGACCGATAACAGTTTCTCAGCGCCGACATTTTTGTTTTTTAGTGAGCTTCTTTCCCTTCTTGGTCGTTGACGAATAATTGAGCCCCTCATTGTGACTTTTCCTTTTCCATGTAGTACGATCTTTCTTAGGTAATGTAGTATTGATTCTTCTTTTGACGTATACTTCATCGTCATCGTCATCTTTCCTTATTGGGTTGTCGTACTGGTCGTAGTCTTCCTCGTTGGTGAATCCATCAATTCCAATTATGTTCCTTTGTGCAGTGTCACGAAAGGATGTACCTGGTCTAGGTGTTGTAGCACAACTAAGTTTGCTCTATCAAAGTTGTTACGTCGATCAGAGTAGGCAACATGCAGTTCTCTGCGACCGTTGGAGTGACCTTCTCCTTCAAGCCTCCCAACGTGCTTCTTAATGGGCAAACCAATACCAGGCGGCCAGTCTGCGCCATATAGAAAATTCTTGCATAAAGAGATGCACTCTTGTGTCAGATAGCCTTGGACGATGCTTCCATCCGGACGGGACATGTTATGAACAAATACTTTGATGATCCCATTCATCCTCTCAAACGGCATCATGTTGTGCAGGAATGATGACCCATGGTCTATTATGTCGTCCACAATATGGACACACAAATGCACCATGAAGTCAAAGAACGCGGGAGGGAAATACATCTCAAGCTCATTTAGTATCACAACAATTTCTTCATGTAGCCTTCGGAGCTACTTCACACTAATCGACTTTCGAGAGATGACGTCGAAAAAGTTACAGAGACCAACAAGCATGTCACGGACGTGCTTGTCCACTATACCTCTAATGGCAACATGTAGTATCTACGTCATCATTACATGACAGTCATGGGCCTTCAACCTGCTGAACCTTTTCTTCTTCATGTCTAGAAATCTTCTTATCTTCCCATAGTAACCAGAATTAACTTTGATTTCTCTGAGGCACTTGAAGAATTGATCGATCTCACCAGGACTTAAGGTGAAGCAAGAAGGGGCGCAATAATCCTCTTCCTTTACTTTTTTGCCCTTCTTCTCCCGTGCCTCTGTCCCCGTCTCTGTATCCTATGACTTTTTACGGGGCGGCATGTGCAGATCTACCCTAATATTCAAATCTTGCAAATCATTTCTTGCCTTCGGGACATCCTTGGTCTTATCCGGCATGTTCATCAGTGTTGCAAGCAAGGTCTCAAGGACATTCTTACGAATATGCATTTGATAAAGGCAATCAGGCGTGTCGAGTTTGTGCCAGTACTCCAAGTCATATAAACTAGACCTCGTCTTCCATACCTTCATTAGCGGCTCCGGTGCCTTTTTCATCGTCTTTCCCGGTGCGGCCCACCGTTCCCGGTTTTTCAACAACTCATCGATTTTGGTGCCGCTCCACTTACGTGGAGGTCCTCGATGCTCAGCCTCACCATTGAATAGATCTCCATGGTTTCTCCACGGTCGTCCTTCTCGAGCCATCTTTGATGCCCCATGTACATGATTTTCCCAGACCCGCCATCTTTCCTTGACGTTAGCTGCTGAGACGTTGTATCATCCATGCACCGCATGCATCCGCAATATCCATGGCACACCTCGCCAACGACATATCCGTAACCGAGATAGTCGTGCACCGTCATGATCAGCGCGACTCTCATATAGAAATACTCGCCTTTGCTAGCGTCCCATGTCTTGGCCGGTGTTTTCCATAACATGTATAAATCCTCTTGAAGTAGCCCCAGATACAAATTAATATTACTTTCTGGTTGTTTCGGCCTTTGTGTCAGCATGCTCATGTGTATGTAGTTCGACTTCATCCACAACCGGTGGGGAGTTGTACATCCATACAAACACGGGCCATGTGCTATGGTTGGTGTTATGGTTGCCAAACGGATTCATGCCATCGGTACACGCACCGGGCACGATGTTCCTTGCATCACGTGCGAAATATCGATATTCATCGTTGAACGCTCTCCACTGGCTTCTATCAACGAGGTGTCTTAGCTTTGGATCATCTCCATCGCCGGGCTTTGTCCTCTCCGCGTGCCAACGCATGAGCTTTGCTTCCTTGGGATCTACAAAATAAAGTTGTAGACGGGGAGTGATGGATAAGTACCATACAACTTTCTGGGGAGATTTCTTCCCGTCCTTCTAGTATCGAGAAGCATTGCACACCAGACAACTAGTTTTTTCCGCATGCTCCCTTCGAGAAATGATGTAATCATTGATGCATGCATGGTATCTAACGTGCGGCAGATCAAGAGGGTGTAGGACCGAAAGTAGGTCTAGAGGGGGGTGATTACTCTACTTGACCAAATAAAAATTTAGCCTTTTCCCAATTTTAAGTGTTAGCAGATTTTAGAAAATAGGACAATTCAAGTAACCAACCTACACATCCAATTCTAAGAGTGTGGCAGCGGAATGTAAAGCATTGCCTATGAAGGTAAAGGGAGAGGTTTGGAGAGTGCAAACAGAATGTAGACACGGAGATTTTTGGCTATCGTACATCCATGTTGATGGAGACTTCAACCCACGAAGGGTAACGGCTGCGCGAGTCCACTAAGGGCTCCACCCATGAGGGGTCCACGAAGAAGGAACCTTGTCTATCCCACCATGGCCATCGTTCACGAAGGACTTGCCTCACTCGGGCAGATTTTCACGAAGTAGGTGATCTCCTTGCCCTTACAAACTCTTTGGTTCAACTCCGCAATCTTGTCAGAGGCTCCCAAGTGACACCTAACCAATCTAGGAGACACCACTCTCCAAAAGGTAATAAATGGTGTGTTGATGATGAACTCCTTGCTCTTGTGCTTCACGTGATTACAGACCTGTTTGCTGCGTATCACACACATCTTGTTATATTGAACCGTTTCTGTTCTCTTGTCTCAATGCAAATAGTTCATTTGAGTGAACTGCATGCCGTATATCGCACACACGTGTCCGTGTATTTGGAACGACACCTATGGGATCACAAGGATCCCTACTACGGTTGCGGGGCACGGGGTTGAGAGAAGAGCGGATCCAACAGTTAGCACACGGTTCCTTTACCCAGGTTTGGGCCGCAAAGATGCGTAAAACCTTACTCCTGCTTTGGAGGATTATATGTTTGTGTTCTTTGGCTAGCTAAGGGGCGTCAGGAGCTCCAAGAAGCCGAGTCATGAGGAGTTCTAAAAAGCCGAATCCTTCTCCTGGTCGCCTCGGGCCTCCTTTTATAGGGAAAAGGGGTTGCTACAATGGCACACAGGAGGTGGTAAGGGTATAGTGATGCGAGGTTATCCCTCGCATTACATGACAAGGCGCATTTAATGCGCTTAGCTTAGGTGTCCTTGCTTTATCGGGGACGGGGGAGACATCCGTCTTGTCCGTCACCGCTCCGTCTTGTGTTGACACGCACCCTGGCCAGCGATGCCTGAGACGCCATGTAGGCAGGTAGGCAGCTGAGGTGGCGCAATGGTGGGTCTTCACGAAGATCTGCATGTTGCCACGCAGGTGCCTGCCCAACTGGTTGGGCCAGTAGCTGCATGGGCGGTGGAAACTCAGTTGGTGCGGGCTTGGTGGTGGCCCTGCGGATGTCCTCGGCAAGGGCCTTGCCGGGGCTCCGGCAAGGGTCTTGCCGCGGCGCCTGCTGTCATCCCCAGCAAGGTGCTTGCTGGAGGTCTTGTGGTTCTCCTTGGCTGGGATCCCGCCAAGGGTCATCGTCTTCTCAGTGTGTATCTAATCTTGAATGTCTTCACAAAGATATGCATGCCACTACGGGGATGCCTCCTGAATCCTTGCCCTATGGGGGTAGTGGACTCAAGGGTGATCCGCTCCGTGGGCGCAGGGCGAGCTGCCACGGCAAGGGTCTTGCCGGGGCTGCTAGAGCCGGCCCCGGCAAGGATCTTGCCGGGGCTGCTGAAACTGGCTCCTTGCAAGGATCTCGCCGGGGGAAGCCGCTTCGTCCCTTTGCTCTTTGTGGTCTTGTTCTTGGTGTTGCTCCAGTTCCATCGAGCTTCGGTTTTACCCTGGCTCACCTCCCTTGCCATGCTTGGCGTGGTGGCGCCCGTGGCTCAGATTACCCGTGCACAGTCATAGGGGTATAAAAAGTGTACCCCTCTTTTTGTACATCGACAACACGTTGATCTGGCTGACAGTTTCTTTTATGTTGCCTAATCACAAACAGTTCATCTGAATCAACCGTATGCTGTATATCGCACACACCTTCACCTGGCTGCCCGTTTCTTTTGTTCGTCCTCATCGCAAACAGTTAATTGAACTGAACCATATGCCCTACATCGCACACGCAACTAAATAACAGTGTTTGATGCATACGTCATCACAAACGTTTTCCACCTTTTTTGACAGGCTTTGTACACCATCATTTGCGATTATTGCATCGCACACAGTTTCGTCGAAAGGTCTATGATCGTAGTGTCGCGTTAGAAGCTATCGGCATTCTAGGAATGGGGGTACCCAGACTTGCCTGCCTGCGGCCCAGAGCGTGGCTCTTCCAAGCGGCCTGGTATGGCCCAACCTCATCAGCGACCACTCAAGACCCTTGCTAGGGGCCGAGCCTCGCGAGGCGGACGATGCAAGACCTCCCCTGGGGTGGCCTCATTAGGCTAGCTCCCGAGGAGCGGAGATATCAAGGCAAGGGGCACCTCGCGAGGTCCTCATGACGTGAGCCATGACGATCGAGGCTAGGCAAGCGCCAGTGGGGGCAGGATGCCAGTTTCCTCTTTGGTGCTAAAGGGGCAGGCGCATGCGAGGAGTCTTTGGGCATCAGGCAAATGTTTCCATATCAGTGAAACAAGACAAAGACTAGCAGGACTGCAGAGTGTAGGTCATCGCGGAGCCCACGGCGGCGTCACCACCAGAGCCTTTGGCAGGCGAAGACCACCTTTTGTCAGATTAGCTTGTACTAGCTGTCCCCCTTCAAACTTGGCCGTTGTGGGATCCCTTCCCGCTCAATATTTGGGAGGAGGACCCGAGCCACTATAAATAGGACTAGCCACCACTATAGAGGGGGAGAGGAATGGTACACACACCAGCAAGCTCATCCGAGCGCAAGAACACTTCTCCTCAGGAGGCTGTTCTTCCATGTACTAGTTCTTCCTCAGCCTATAAGGCAATCCACCACACCACACTAGATTAGGGTATTACACCATAGCGGTGGCCCGAACCAGTATAAACTCTTGCGTCCCTTGTTCTTAGAGTTCGACGACTTAGGCCTAGAAATCAGTGCAAGAACGAGCTAGAGCGGAAAGGAGAGATCTTCGTGCCCAACCCATTGTTCGAAACTCAAGGGTTTTTCCGCAACACAAGATCCGACATTTGACGCGCCAGGTAGGGGTGCCCTGAAGTTTCGCCTCTCCGCCGACCCTGCTCTCCATCCGCCAGGCTCTTGTGGTGGGCGCTTCTTCTTCGACCGGCTCGGTGGGTGCGCGCAGTGGTGTAGCGGGCCACCGAGCCTTCACCCCCACCTTGCGACAGGTGTAGTGGCCATCTAGGTTGAGGCCAGATCTATCGCCCCATTACGACGGGGCGGTAGATCCAATCGGCTTCCTCCAGGCCTACGAGGAGGCCGTCTCGACTGTCGGCGGCAACAGCAAGGTCATGGCCAACAGTCTCCCCATGGTGCTCACCGGTGTTCCACGAGCCTGGTTTCTCAGTTTGCCAGAGTCATCTATGGCATCCTGGGAGGAGATGCGGCCTCTTCACCGCGCGCTTCGGGGAGCCGGTGCACCATGTCATCTCGGCCCTCCTCGGCGGCTCCCAAGCGCCGCTGTCGGACCGCCACGTCAACCAGTTCTTCCGCCAGATCGGCGTCGCCTGCATACACCTGGGGGCCCTCCCGGATGGGCAGCTCCCAAGACTGACCTCACCATCGACTCAGGTGACCACCCCGCTTTCGCTACGTGCTCAGGCGCTCTCCCGATGCTTTGCACATCCACCATATGGAACGTGGCAGTCACCAAGACCCTCATTGACAGTGGGGCTGGCCTCAACATGCTCTCAGTAGAAGCATTTAGCCTACTCCACGTGCCGCTCGAGTGGCTACACCCCACCAAGCCCTTTTCCAGAGTCGGCAGCAGTTTCGCCAGCCCTCTATGGCAGAACCACCTCACGGTCACATTCTGCACCCACAACAACTACTGCACCGAGCTGATCGACTTCGACATCGCCCATATCGGCCTCTCGTACAACGCCATCCTCGGGTATCCCGCCCTGGCTCAGTTCATAGTCGCGACCCATATAGCCTACAACATCATGAAGATGCCAGGGAGTATCAGCGTGCTCACCGTGGCGGGGGACACCAAGGAAACTCTGGTAGCCCTCAAGCTCGCCTTCCGGGCCGCTGCGGCGGCACCCTCGGCCGTTGGGGCTACCCCAGGACGCAAGGGGGCTGCACCAGCAAAGAAGAAGCAACTTTTCTCCCAAGACCGAGCCGAGACATAGCAGGTACTGGTGGATGAAGACGAGACATCAGGCGCCACCTTCACCACAGGCGATGGCCTTCGCGCAGCTAAAGAAAAGGCACTGGTTGGATTCCAGCACGCTAACAAGGAGGTGTTCGCGTGGGAACCCAAGTACCTGGCAGGAGTCCCGAGGGGGGTGATTGAACGTCACCAGAACATATACCCCCAACATGCGCCCTGTGAAGCAAAAGGCCCGGCGCCAATCTACAGAGAAGCGGTCCTTCATCGTACAAGAGACTCGCAAGCTAGAAGCGGCGGGTGTCATCCATTAGGTCCGGTACCCGGAGTGGCTGGCAAACCCCGTCGTTGTACTCAAGAAAGGCTGTAAAGAGCGCATGTGTCAGGACACCGATCCTAAGTCACATCGATCTAGCTTGTAACACGTCATATCACTTTGCGGCCTCACGCACGGTATCCCCACAGGTGCCACCTTACCTGGCCCAGGACCGTTTGCGCATTTTGGCACACGTATATGACAGTGTCCCTAGCATCCATATGACAGAGAACCCGGGCCGACATGGCTAGTTATAAACCAAAAGTGGCACTAAATTACAGAGACAGGCATCCATGACCCATCAACGAACGTGTCGGTCATCAGTGTATGAACCCAAGTCGTAGCAAGCTACATGGACTTAAGGAACAACGTGTGACATTTCCCCTAAGGGACAGACACATGAACGAAGAAGGACACATGCCGTCCAGCCTACATGTTTCGAGCAGTAGCAAGCTACCAAGGCTCAGTGGAAGCACTAGGAGGCATTTCCCTGTAAGATAGGCTACCAAAGGTAAACAACTAGGTGTCGGATCCCACACATACCAAGCATTTCAATCATACACACAATATGCTCAATATGTGCAAATACAACATTGCATCACAACAGAACTCTATGACTCAAAGTACTTTATTTAGGAGGCTCCGAAGAGCCATACATAACATATCCATACAGGTAGGGGTCACATGACGCAACACTCAAGTCATACAATCATACAAGCATAAGCGGAAGCTAACCTGTCTGAGTATAGACAACTTGGAAATAAAACAGGCTTGGTGTAGCCTGACTATCTACAAGTCCCTTCACAAGCTTAGGATCTCCGTCTGGGTAGCAAGCTATTCGTCGACGTCAACGTCTATGTAAAACCCATCAGAAGGGGCAGGGTTCTCCTCTGCAACAGTTATTAAGCAAACATGAGTACAAAGGTACTCCGCAAGTCTTACAATAGAACCTATCATACATGCATCATTATCAACAAGGGTAGTGGAGTTCATAGCAGCAATCCAGCTTTGACTCTTGGCTAACCTATACTACAACTCTCAGCAGATTGCAAGATAAGACTACGTACACGAGTCCTCTACTCACCACAACAATACACCATCGTGGATCCTCTTCCATCATCCTACGGAAGGGCCATCCATGGCACTCACACTTGTCTTGAGGCTTTTAGTAGTATCCGTCAAATTGTCTATGAACTATATAAGTAACCAAGTGGTCCGTACCGCGAACAATGGCTATTCGAATAGATTGGTAACCCTCTAGGGGTGTACTTCTTCACACATGTTTTCACCACTTAGCGTCTCCACACGACCTAACCAACCACTCAAGTCTCTCGTCCAGGTTTATCGCCTATTTGGGTTCCATCCGTGGGGAGATCCGGCCGGGGTGTCGCTCACGTCCCCAAACGATGTGTACAGGGTTCCCGAGTCACCAAACGGGCGCTCGGTACACCCGGCCACATACCTGCCGCATCACTGCCCACCCCGAGGGTCAGCGGTGTGCACGACCACCAGTATACTATAAACACCAGAAACTAATTGCAACTCCTGGACAGAGAACAAGGGTAGTCAATAAGTCGAGCGGGGTCATATTTCAGGGCCCAATGTGTGGTATTAGCTGTAACTTGAACCACACATACAGATCTCAGGTCCTATGGACGGTTACAATGAAACAACACACCATGTACTCCTACATGGCCTTTGATTGATACATTTACCAAACATGTTCCACACTTCCCTCTGTTTATCGAGTATAATCATTTCACTCTGATCCATCACCCAGATGAACCATACCTGACACAACTCTAAGCATAGCAGGCAACATAAACAAATAGCATGGTGGAACACACATCACATGGCTCAATCAACTCCTACACATGCTAGTGGATTTCAACTATTTACTTTGGCAATGACAGGTCATGCAAAGGAATAGGGTTCAACTACCGCAGCAAGTAGCAGTTCACACGCTGTTGCCTTAATGTAGTAAAAGAGAGCAGGAGCGAGAAGATGGGTTTATATCGGAATGATCAATGGGTTGCTTGCCTGACAGAGTGGTTGTCGGGTACTGCGCTTCAGTTGGATACGCAGTTGTATCCTCAGGAGCAGGACCTACCCCGGAGAACACCGACAATACAATCAATTTACAAACAAATGCAACAATATGATGCATGCTCATGACATGGCAAGATGAATGTGTTTTTGGCTAATGCATCTATAAACAGAAAGGTTTGAGCTCATTTGAATCAAAGATTCAAATTTAAACCCAAACTATTATTTATTAAAGTGCATTATCATGTTTTAATGTGAACAGCAAGGTTAACTTGCTCAAACATGCATTAAACCAGTGCCATTTGAAATATTGGATTTTTCTGATCAATTTTCATATATAAATCTTTTCCATCTGAGCTATTGTTGAATTTATATGATTTTTTGAAGTTTAAAGCATTTCCTGGAATTTCCTGAATTGTTTTAAATCAATTAATCCCAGAAAAGCATTTACTGCATCAGGATGACCTCATGCTGACGTCAGCAGGTCAACAGACCTGGTCCAAGTCAAACCTGACTGGTGGGTCCCACTGGTCAGTGTCACAGTTAGTTAACTAACTAATTAGGATTAGTTTAGGCACTAACCTAGGTTTGACTAACAGGCAGGGCCCACATGTCAGTGACCCAGGGGAGTCAAACCCCTGGTCAAATTGGGTTGACCCATCGGTGTTTAGCCGCCGGCGAGGCCAGACACGGCGGTGAGGTGAGGAAAACGTGCTCCGGCGACCAAATCGACGGCG
Organism: Secale cereale; assembly: GCA_902687465.1. Taxonomy (NCBI): domain Eukaryota; kingdom Viridiplantae; phylum Streptophyta; class Magnoliopsida; order Poales; family Poaceae; genus Secale; species Secale cereale. The sequence goes on from LR738714.1 coordinate 236,650,359, forward strand.
GAGCACGTCTACGTGCTGCTAGTGAAGTGCTGCAGCGAGTGGTGGTGGTGGCTGGCCTCGGGGTCACCGGAAATGACGCCGACGACGAGTCCAGGGGCTGCCGGAGTTCGGGCGAAGACGAACTCGTCGGTGTGGTGCTCTTGGAGGCGCATGGATTAGTCCTACAACATCTACGCGAGACGGTGAAGCTAGTGGGCACGATGGCCGGGCTGTTAGGTGGCCGGAGGCACGTCGGCGATGAGCTCCGCGGCGGCGCGTGCAGGTGAGCTTCGTGCAGTCGGCACAGGGCTCGAGGGGGAAACGGAGAGGAGGAGGACGGAGCTGAGCTCACGGCGGTTGCAGAAAGCATCAAAGCGGGCTCGGGGAAGGGCGGAGCTGAGCGGGGCGATGATGGCGATCTCAGCGGCCATAGTTGGGGAAGACGGGGTCGAGGGCGCCTCCAGAGCGGGCGAGCGCTCAGGGCTCGGCTTGCTCGACGTAGTCGACGACGGCCGAGCGAACGGACAGGGTGACGCGGCACGGGGACGACGGCGGACGCGGTTATCACGACGGCGCGGGCGCGGCAGCGTCGGCCATGGTGCGGGGGAGCGAGGGAGAGGAGATGGGGAGGAAGAGGCGTGTCTGCGGGCTCGGGGGAGAAGTGGGTGATCCATCCAGGCCAGCAAAACGGTGAGGGGAGGAGGCAGGGCGGCGGGCAGCTGCGTGGCGTGCGCTGGTGCCGGTGTCGAGCACCTGCCTGCCTACCTAGCCGAGCCAAGCACCTCGCTGGAGCGGTGGCTGGGCTGGGCCGGCAGGTGGGCCTGCTAGGTGGGCGCCCGGTAAGTTTCCTTTCCCTCTCTCTTTCTGTTTTATTTCTGTTTGTTTTATTTTTCAACTTTTTTGAATTAATAAAAATGCTAGAACATTTTTATAAATCATGAAACTAGTCATGCCCACTGTATATAATATGAACAGCATGGAACATTTTAGTTTATGATTATTTGGGCACCTAAAATATTTTATAGCATTTAAATGCCCAAATGCAATTACAATATGAATTAATCCAGACACCTTTGGATGTCCTAGAAAAATGTGCACCATTTTTGGCAGAGGTTTAAGACCAAGGCAAAGATGATGAACATTTTTGAAGGGCATTTTGGGTACAATGGAACAGATTTTATTAAACTATAGTTATTAGAAGAGGGGTGCTGGGGTTTCTGTCATTCCCATTTCAAGTTTTTGTAGAAAGTAAACATGATGCACACTCTAGCTAGTCCTAATGCAAGCACTGACTAGGGATGTGACAGCATGTGTGTCGATTTCATCAACCTCAACAAGGCCTGCCCACAAGACCCGTTTCCTCTGCCCCGCATCAACCAGATTGTTGACTACACCACGGAGTGTGACCTACTGTGCTTCCTGGATGGCTTCTCAGGCTACCACCAAATCAAGATGGCAGTGCAAGATGTCGAGAAGACCACCTTCGTCACCACATGCAGAGTATACTGCTACACTTGTATGTCTTTCGGGTTGTGGTATGCAGGAACAACCTTCCAGGGGTTGATGCATATCGCTCTAGGAGAGCAGCTCGGGAGGAACGGTGAGGCCTACGTTGACGGCATGGTGGTGAAGTCTCAGGAGGCCACGACCCTCATCGAAGATTTCGAAGAAACCTTCGCCAGCCTGCGTAAGGTGGACCTGTGGCTCAACCCGGAAAAGTGTGTGTTTGGCGTCCCGTCAGGTAAGCTTTTGGGCTTCCTGGTGTTGCACACAGGGATCAAGGCCAACCCCAAGAAGGTCAAGGCCATAGAAAGACGATTCCGTCGAAGACCCTCAAAGAGATGCAGAAGTTGGCCGGTTGTGTAACATCTCTCGGGCCTTTCATCTCGAAGTTGGCGGAGTGAGCCCTCCCCTTCTTCAAACTGATGAAAAGGAATGGCCCGTTCGAGTGGACCCCTGAGGCTGATGCATCATTCGAAGACCTCAAGAAATACCTCACCAGCCCACCGGTTATGGTGGCACCCAAACTTTGAGATCCCTTGGTGCTTTACCTGGCCGCTACACCACACTCTGCCAGCACCACGTTAGTGGCTGTCCAAGAGGAGCGCCAAGACAAGACCCCAGAGCCGTGGAGCGATGCTCTCGAGTTTCCTGCGGGAACGTCAAGTGACCACGCCCTGCAAGACAACATTTCTGAAGCCATAGATGTCCCTTCTGGCGACGAAAATCCCGAAGCTCCTTTACCCAATCAGGCGCCACAGCCCCGGGTGAGCCCGGGCTCCGCCCCCATCGAGCACCCAGTGTACTTTCTCAGCACGGTGCTCTGTGATGCTCGGGCACGCTATCTCATGTCGCAGAACCTTCTACTTGCTCTCCTCGTCGCTTCGTGCAAGTAGCGCCACTACTTCCAAGGCAATCCCATCAAGGTCGTCTCGGCCTACCCGCTGAAGAGAGTACTCCGGAGCCTCAACGCTGTGGGAAGAGTCGTTGAATGGAATATCGGGCTGCACGTGGAATTCAGCATGACTTGAGTCGTCAAAGGAGTCGTGCTTGCTGACTTCATGGCAGAATGGACTGATGCCCCAGAGCTCGAAGCGGGCGAGAACCGATCCCTCTCGCCAGGAAGTGAAGCACCGGATGGCTACCAGAAAAGGAGGAGGATACCGAACATGTAGCCCAACAGGCTACGGCGTATTGCATTCAAGACGGTGCGCTTTACATGAAACGACCAAATGATATCTCTTTATGATGCATCTCCAGAAAGCAAGGGGCGAGCTGTTAGATGACATCCACGCCGGAGACTGCTGGCTTCACTCATCGTCACGCACCCTGGTTGGCAAGGCATTCCACAATGGTTTCTACTAGCCCACGACGCTCAAGGATGTTGCCGAGCTGGTGAAGTACTGAGAGGCTTGTCAATTCCATGCCAAGCAGATCCACCAACTGGCTCTGGGCCTCCAAACCATCCCGCTCTCTTGGCCGTTCGTGTTCTAGGGGCTGGACATCTTGGGCCCCTTCCCTTGAGCGCCCGGAGGCTACCGCTACCTCTACATAGCCATCGACAAGTTCACCAAATGGGCGGAGGTGGAAGCCATTCGAACCATCCCACCCGGGTCTGTAGTCATGTTCAATAAAGGTCTCGTAAGCCGGTTCAGGGTCCCCAACTGCATCATCACCGACATCTGCTCACAATTCACTAGCAACCTTGTCAAGACATATTGTGCTAACCTTGGAACGCAGATTTGCTATGCATCGATAGCACACCCCAGGAGCAATGGCTAGGCCGAGCGTGCCAACGCAGAGGTTTTAAGAGGTCTCAAGACGAAGACCTTCAAGAAGAGGCTCGAAGCTTGAGGAAGGGGTTGGCACGATGAGCTCTAGTCTATGATGTGGTCAATCCGCACTACCGCCACCAAGCCTACAGGCGAGACCCCGTTCTTCCTCTTCTACGGAGCCGAAGCGGTTCTCCCTCACGAGGTCAGGCACCACTCCACACGGGTCCTAGTGTTCGACGAATCGCACCAGGATGCCATGCGGGGGACAGACCTCGTGCTGGGAGAGGAACGCCAACGGGACACTTCGCTCCGAGCAGCAAGGTACCAGCAGCGTTGCGGCGGTACCATTAACGCAACATCCGCTCCAGGACGCTCGAGGTAGGCGACCTCGCCCTAAGGCGAGTCCTCTCCAGGGAAGGGTTGCACAAGCTTTCACCCATGTGGGAGGGCCCGTTCAAGATCACCCACGTCTCCAGGCCTGGCACCGTGCACCTGGAAACGAGGGACGGTGTCCCATTCCAGAACGCGTGGAACATTCGGCACCTCCGGAAGTTCTACCCATAAAGCAAGGCCCCATGCCTGTGAAGACAAGGCCCTATGCCTGTGAAGACAAGGCCCTGTGCCTGAGAAGCCAAGGCCCAGTGCCTGTGAAGCAAGGCTCAAACCTGTGAAGGTCTCTGCTCGTGACACTCTCATGTAATAACGAGTGGGGCTGTACACGCCTCGGAGTCTCCGGAGTGCCTCCCTCGGGCCTCAGGGGCTCCCTCCCACGTCCTAGTGGCAACACTTAGCTCAGCGCTGGTGAGAAGACTAGACTAGGTGCCGGACATGGCTGTTCATTTGCTTTCTGTAGTTGGCTTGCCCCTTCTTTCTTTTAATGGATTTGTAAAGTTCTCGTGTTTCTCGAATGACTTGGTTAAATCATCTCTCCGGTTCTTCCCTCGATTTTTGGCCTTGCATCGGAGGGAGAGGCAGTGGCCCGACGCTGTCCTTCGTGTGCCTCCCTTAGCCTCTGCGAGGCGTCCATGTTTGGGAGCATGATCGATGCACCCTTCTCCTTAGGTCTGTGCCCCACGGGTACTGCGACAGGGTGTGTTTGACCATGTTCAGCCCACGCTGGGGACCTCATGCGGTAAAGGATAATGATCTCCTAACGAGTTTCTGCAGCTTCCCGAAGGGCCGCGTGTCACGGGAGGAGGGCTATTCCAAGTAAGTCAAGATAAGTCTCCTCACCCTATGGGCGCATAATACACAGACCACACAATGCTGGTCGGGGACACTAAACATGGCGCCAAGCAGCATAAAAACCACAGTTCATTACATGCCCATCCAGGGCCCCATATTCGTTTGTTTAGGTAAGGCAGGTAGAAAGGAAGAGCGAGAACAGGCGAAGATGGCTCCCGAGGTGCAGCTGCTCACGAGGACCAGCTCCCCGAGCTCAGCCGGAGCCCTCCTCACGCTTCACCGGGGCGTGATGACGAGACGACCCAGCGCCGCCCGCAAGGCGGGTGCAGCGGCATGGCAACTGGTTGTATCCACAGTTGCTGGAGCTGCCGCTGGAGGAGGATCCGCATAGCTGAATGAACTGTGGCCATCGCCAAGGCCGAGCACCTCACCGTCGTCATTGTCCTCGGGGCAGCACCCGACACAGTAGCCGTCTTCCTTGAACAACCTCACAAAGAGGGTCGAGTCGCCATCATACCTGAAGTAAAGGGTGGACCGCCTACACAGGCCGCACGCGCGGGCAAACGTCTGCCAGCCGCGGGCCAGGGTCACGGCGCCCGTGACAGAGATCTCCACCGCAACCCATGAGGTCCCGCTGCAGCAGCCGTCTGCCTGCAGCCAAAGACCGCTGGAGCCCGTGGAGAGAAGTTCGCCGGCTAGGGAGCGTGGGAGCTAGAGCCGGGTACCGGCCGGGCTCTCTGACCACACGACAGAATCCAGCATCGCCTCTGCCGAATAAAAGCGCGGCTAGGGAGGCCGGATGACCCCGGTGCGCCTCTCCCCATTCACAGGGCTGCAAGGGTCTCGGCGATCCCCACCATGCGAGGGGCCGCCGCAGCGGTGATACGTCTCCGTCGTATCTATAATTTTTGATTGTTCCATGCCAATATTCTACAACTTTTACATACTTGTGGCAACTTTTTATATTATTTTTGGGACTAACATATTGATCCAGTGCCTAGTGCCAGTTCGTGTTTGGTGCATGTTTTTTATTTCACAAAATATCCATATCGAACGGAGTCCAAACGGGATAAAAACGCATGGAGATTTTTTTGGAATATATGTGAACTTTGGGAAGAAGAATCAACGCGAGACGATGCCCAAGGGGGCCATGAGGCAGGGGGTGCGCCCTAGGGGGTCAGGCGCGCCCTGGGGCCTCGTGGCCACCCCGTAAGGCGGTTGGTGCCATACTTTCGCCGCAAGAAAAATAATATCCGGACAGAGATCGTGTCCAAAATTCAGCCCAACCGGAGTTAGGGATCTCCGGGAATATAAGAAACGGTGAAAGGCCAGAATCTGAGAATGCAGAAACGGAGAGGGATAGAGAGACAAATTCAATCTCGGAGGGGCTCTCGCCCCTCCCAACCAATGGTGACCAAGGACCAGAGGGAGAACCCTTCTCCCACCTAGGGAGAAGGCCAAGGAAGAAGGAGAAGGAGGGCGGCTCTCTCCCCCTCACTTCCGGTGGCGCCGGAGTGCCACCGGGGCCATCATCGTGCGATGGCGATCTACACCAACACCTTCGTCATCTTCACCAACATCTTCATCAGCTCCCCATCTATCTATAGCGTTCCACTCTCCCGCAACCTGTTGCACCTTCCACTTGAACATGGTGCTTTATGCTTCATATTATTATCCAATGATGTGTTGCCATCCTATGATGTCTGAGTAGATTTTCGTTGTCCTATCAGTAATTGGTGAATTGCTATGACTGGTTTAATTTGCTTGTGGTTATGATGTTGTCCTTTGGTGCCCATCATATGAGCGTGCGCATGGATCACACCATAGGGTTAGTCTTATGTTGATAGGACTATGTATTGGAGGGAAAGAGTTAGAGAAGCTTCAACCTAGCATAGAAATTGATGCATACAGGATTGAAGGGGGACCAATATATCTTAATGCTATGGTTGGGTTTTACCTTAATGAACGTTAGTAGTTGTGTATGCTTTCTAATAGTTCCAATCATAAGTGCATAGAATTCCAGGTCAGAGATGACATGCTAGCAGTGGCTTCTCCCACATAAAACTTCCTATCGGTCTTGTAACATAGTCAATTGCTTAGGGACAATTTCGCAACTCCTACCACCAATTTTCCACACTTTCTATACTAACTTTATTGATTATTTACCTAAAACAGCCCGTGGTTTTTATTTACGTGCTCCTTATTATCTTGCAAACCTATCCTGTTACGCCTACAAAGTACTTCTAGTTTTATACTTCTTCTAGGTAAAGCAAACGTCAAGCGTGCGTTGTGTTGTATCGGTGGTCGATTGAACTTGAGGGAATATTTGTTCTACATTTATCACCTCGTTGGGTTCGACACTCTTACTTATCGAAAGAGGCTACAATTGATCGCCTATACTTGTGGGTTATCAAAACCTTTTTCTGGCACCGTTGCCGAGGAGAAATAGCGTGGGGTGAATATTCTTGTGTGTGCTTATTTGCTTTATCTCTAAGTAGACTTTATTTGATGTTCTAAGTTGTTCTCTATCTTTAGTTATGGATATGGAACACTAAATACCAAAAAAATTAGGTGTACTTGCTACTCATGGAGCTGGGGAACCTCCTAAAACCCTTGATGCTCAAAATGTGAAATATATTATGTACTACTTTGATAATCTTGAGAAAACCGCATTCAACTATATAATGGGAGTAACATTGGATCAATGTGAATACTTTAGGGATTATTGCTTGACTCATAAAGGGAAATTGTTATGCGATCAAATTCAAATGTTGGATTGGTATGCTCGGCAACTATGCTTGAGATATGATTATACTTGTTGCTCTAGGATGAAAGCTCCACACCTTCCCTTTTCATGCAAATTTAATTATAATGAAACCTTAGCTTCTTATGCTAATGGTATATATGATTATTATGATGTGGACCAAATAGAAGAATTCGTTGCTTTTAAGGGTGCTTATGAAATTGAATCTCTGTTTAAAAAGTATGATGCTTTTGATGATGATGTTTATAGGCCTGAAAATCTTGCTATATTGAAATATTGCTATTTGAATTATGAATACAACTGCAATACTGATGTGTTTATTGAGAAGGTTTCCGCTGTCCAAGAAGAGAATAATAATTTACAGGAAACTATGGAAGAAGGAATTGATGACACTGTGAGCTCGTTAGATGAAAAAGATGAGGAGGATAGCGAAGAACAGAAGGAGGAATAGCGGATTAGCCACCCGTGCCCACCTTCTAATGAGAGTAACTCTTAAAATCATACATTGTTTAATTTCTCTTCGTTCTTATAGAAGGATGAATGCTATGATGATTGCTATGATCCCTTGGATTCTCTTGAAATATCCCTTTTTGATGATGCTTACTATGCTTGTGGCCAAGATGCCAATAGGAATTATGCTTATGGAGATGAACTTGCTATAGTTCCTTATGTTAAACATGAGATAGTTGCTATTGCACCCACACATGATAGTCCTATTATCTTTTTGCATTCTCCAAACTACACAATATTGGAGAAGTTTGCCCTTATTAAGGACTATAATGATGGGTTGCGTTCTACTACTACACATGATGATTTTTATAGATATAATATGCATGTGCTTGTTGCTCCTACTTGCAATTATTATGAGAGAGGAACTACATCTCCGCCTCTCTTTGTTTCCAATATGTTAAAATTGCAAGAAACTGTTTATGCTATGCATTGGCTTTTACTACGTGTGCATGAATTGTTCTTTTATGACATGACGATGCATAGGAAGAGAGTTAGACTTCGTTGTTGCATGATATATGTTACTTTGTACTCACTACTAAATCACAAATCATTGTTAATTAAAATTGGCTTTGATATACCTTGGGATCCGGGTGCATCCATTGCTTGAGTGCCGCGTCATATGAGCACGCGCGTGGATCACACCATAGGGTTAGTTGTATGTTGATAGGACTATGTATTGGAGGGCAAGAGTGATAGAAGCTTCAACCTAGTATAGAAATTGATGTATACTGGATTGAAGGGGGACCAATATATTTTAATGCTATGGTTGGGTTTTACCTTGAAGAACGTTAGTAGTTGCGGATGCTTGCTAATAGTTCCAATCATAAGTGCATAGAATTCCAAGTCAGGGATGACATGCTAGCAGCGGCCACTGCCACATAAAACTTGCTATCGGTCTAGTAACGTAGTCAATTTCTTAGGGACAATTTCGCAACTGCTACCACCACTTTTCGACACTCGCTATACTAACTTTATTGCTTCTTTACCTAAAACAGCCCCTAGTTTTTTACATGCTCCTTATTATCTTGCAAACCTATCCCGTTACACCTACAAAGTACTTCTAGTTTTATACTTGTTCTAGGTAAAGTAAACGTCAAGCATGCATAGAGTGGTATCGGTGGTCGATAGAACTTGAGGTAATATTTTTTCTACCTTTAGCTCCTTGTTGGGTTTGACACTCTTACTTATCAAAAGAGGCTACAATTGATCCCCTATACTTGTGGGTTATCACGCGGTTGCGGAGGGCGGCACCTGGCGCTGAGCAGGTCCGCCCGCGCCCGCGTGGGGCCGGGGCAGGGGTCGCGGCACACTTGCGGGGGCGGCCTCGTTCCCTCTTCGGTGGTGGTGAGCCGGCCCCTCCTGACGGGTCTTCCCCTTCTCCGTGGACGAGAACCTCCTCACCGGCACCATGGGTGTCGACGCAAAGCGAGAAGCAAGGAGAAGAAGAAGAGGCGGGTGAAATGAAGGACGAGACGGGCAACGGGGGCTCTGCCCGTCGCCTTATTTATAGCCAAAGGAAGGCCAACCACCGGCCTCCATAATCATTGGTAATGATGGTCCCCTGTACATGCAAGGACTAGTCAAGTCATATGGTTGCTCAGGCGGCATGGGGAAGTGGAGACGCCCACGCCCAATCAATCGCCACGCGTCAATTAAGGCTGCAGGATTTTGGTGCCCGCGACGCACGGCACTTGACCCTTGGCTTCGCCGCGAAGCCAAGTCCGAGCGCGCCTTTGGCCCGGGGGCTACTGTCGGCGTTCTGGGAACGGGGGTAACCACACTTGCCTGCCTGCGGCCCAGAGCGTGGCTCATCCAAGCGGCCTGGTACGACCCAACCTCATCAGCGACCACTCAACACCCTCGCGAGGGGCCGAGCCTCGCGAGGCGGACGACACAAGACCTCCCCTGGGGTGGCCTCACTAGGCTAGCTCCCAAGGAGCAGAGATATCAAGGAAAGGGGCAGCTCGCGAGGTCCCTGTGATGTGAGCCATGATGACCGAGGCTAGGCAGGCGCCAACGGTTGCAGGATTCCAGTTTCCACTTTGGTGCTAAAGGTACAGGCACAAGCGAGGAGTCCCAAGTTATCAGGCAAAGGTTTCCATATAGGTGCAACAAGACAAATACCAGCAGGACGGCAGAGCGGAGGTCATCGCGGAGCCCATGGTGGCGTCACGACCAGAGCCTTTGGGAGGCAAAGACCAAGTTTTGTCAAGATAGCTTGTACTAGCTGCCCGCCTTCAAACTTGGCCATTGTGGGATCACTTCCCGCTCAATATTTGGGAGGTGGACCCGGGACACTATAAATAGGACTAGCCACCACCATAGAGGGGGAGAGGAAACGGGGCACACACCAGCAAGCTCATCCGAGCGCAAGAACACTTCTCCTCAGGAGGCTGTTCTTCCCATGTACCAGTTCTTCCTCAGCCTATAAGGCAATCCACCACACCACACTGGATTTCGGCATTACACCACAATGGCGGCCCGAACTAGTATAAACTCTTGCGTCCCTTTTTCTTCGAGTTTGACGAGTTAGGCCTAGGAATCGGTGCGAGAACGAGCTAGAGCAAAAAGGAGAGATCTTTGTGCGCTCTCCAGTATTCGAACCTCAAGGGTTTTGTCAGAACCCAAGATCCGACATTTGGCGCGCCAGGTAGGGGTGCGCTGAAGTTTCACCTCTCCGCCGACCCCGCTCTCCATCCGCCAGGCTCTCATGGCGGGCGCCTCTACTTTGACCGGCTCGGTGGGCGCGCTCAGCGGTGTAGCAGGCCACCGAGGCTTCACCACCGCCTTGTGACAGGTGCAGTGGCCATCCTGGTTTAGGCTAGATCTACCGCCCCGTTACGATAGGGCGGAAGATCCGATCGTCTTCCTCCAGGCCTACGAGGAGGCCTTCTCGGTGGATGGTGGCGACAACAAGGTCATGGCCAACTGGCTCCCCATGGTGCTCATCGGTGTTCCGCGTGCGTGGTTTCTTAGCTTGCCAGAGTCATCTGTGGCATCCTGGGAGGAGCTGCGCAGCCTCTTCACCACGCGCTTCGAAGCGCAGGCGCACCACATCGTCGCGGCCCTCCTCGGCGGCTCCGAAGCGCCGCCCTCGGACCCCCATGTCAAGCAGTTCTTCCACCAGATCGGTGTCGCCTCCGTGCGCCATGAGGCCCCTCCCGGACGGGCAGCGCCCAAGACTGACCTCACCTTTGACTCAGGTGACCACCCCCTTCCACTACGGGCTCAGGCGCTCTCCCGATGCTTTGGAGACCCACCATCTGCAACGTGGCAGTCATGAAGACCCTTATCAACAGTGGGGCTGGCCTCAATGTGTTCTCAGTAGAAGCTTTTTGCCTGCTCCACGTGCCGCTCGAGCGGCTACGCCCCATCAAGCCCTTCTCTGGAGTCGGCAGTGTTTCTGCTAGCCCTCTAGGGCAGATCCGCCTCCCGGTCACCTACGGCTCCCGCGACAATTACCGCGCCGAGCTGATCTACTTCGACATCGCCCGTATCGGCCTCCCGTATAATGCCATCCTCAGGTATCCCGCCCTGGATCAGTTCATGTTCGCGACCCATCCGGCCTACAACCTCATGAAGATACCAGGGAGTAGCGGCGTGCTCACCGTGGCGGGGGACAACAAGGAAGCTCTGTTGCCCCTCAAGCTCGCCTTTCGGGCAGCTGCGGTGGCACACCCTGCCGACGGGGCTGCCCGAGGAGGCAAGGGGGCTGCACCGGCGAAGAAGAAGCAACTTTTCTCCCTAGACAAAGCCGAGACGAAGCAGGGACTGGTGGATGAAGACGGGACGTCAGGTGCCACCTTCACCATAGGCGCTGGCCTTCCCCCAGCTCAAGAAAAGGGGCTGGTCGGTTTCCTGCTCGCTAACAAGGAGGTGTTCACGTGGGAACCCAAGGACCTGGTGGGTGTCCCGAGGGGGTGATTGAACATCACCTGAACGTATGCCCCAACATGCGCCCTGTGAAGCAGAAGGCCTGGCGCCAATCTATAGAGTAGCAGTCCTTCATCGTACAAGAGACTCGCAAGCTAGAAGCAGCGGGTGTCATCCGTGAGGTCCGATACCCGGAGTGGCTTGCAAACACTAACAGTGTACCCAAGAAAGGTGGTAAAGAGCGCATGTGTGTCGATTTAACCGACCACAACAAGGCCTGCCCACAAGACCCGTTTCCTCTGCCCCACATCGACCAGATTGTCGACTCCACCGCCGAGTGTGACCTACTGTGCTTCCTGGATGCCTTCTCAGGCTACCACCAAATCAAGATGGCAGTGCAATATGTTGTCACACCCTGATTTTCATGTCACTTTGCTTAAGCTAATTATCATGTTAAAAATGTGGATTTGCAAAAACTTTTGACTGTTTTTGACTTTGCTTGATTTGACTTTTGTCTGCTGTTTGCTAGTGCTCTAAAAATCAAATAAATCCTCCAACTCTTATACTTCATCTCCTTGACCCAAAACCTTTTCCCAATGATCATGCCATGTGTATAGACCAGTATAGAATTTTCTTATAAAAATATTTTGGCCAAATGGTATTTTCTAAAATTAGTTTTCCAAAAACCCCTGAATTGAGGTTTGCACTACAAGTACCTTATTTAGGTTGTGAAAAATCTTTCAAAAAGTATATTTGAATCCTATTAGGAATAGGACTCCCAGAAACCACAAAATTATCATTTTAAAAGTTATTTTTATATTTTATTTACAAGCTTTTTCTTAAGGCCATAAATGGTGTTTAATAGGGAAAAATTATTTAATCATTTAAAAAATATTTGCCAAAATTCAGGGAAACTCCTAGGACATATATTGTCCATATATAAGAGTTTCAACACATGGTCATGTTCAAAATATTGGGCAAATCCTTCCAAAACCCTTTCTGGATATTTCAAGCTTTTGAAATATTTACAAAGGGAAAATTCTCCAAAAATTCCAAGGAAATTCTATCATGTCATATATGACATATTTGATTATCTTGCAAAGCCTCATGCCTTGAAGACCAAGGAATCATCATCTAATCCCCTCAAAACCACTTCTGCCCATTTTGAAGTTTGATCAACTTTACATTGCCAAACTTGTCCAAATGCTCTCAAACTTGGTGTACATGCTGCTAAAATGATGTAATCATGCATCTATGCCAAATGGCACAAGTTTTGGAGAAGCATAACTTGGTCTAAGTACCCCAAAACCATTTCTGTTCAAATTCAAATTTGAACAACTTTACATTACCAACTATTTACCTGGGGCTTCAAACTTTGTGAGCATGATCATAACCCCAAATGATGATACTACACCAAGTGGTGCATCAAGGGGAGATTATTAGCTTGACTCAAACAAGGTGAAACCATTTCTGTTGATTTCTAGGGTTCACCAAAGTTACATTGGCAACTTTGCCCAAATGAGCTCAAATTTGGTGTAGGGGCCTAATTGTGTGTGACATTCCATCCTGTTAAGTCCCATGCCAATTGGAACTCATTTGCCTCCCCAAAACCTGATCAAACACCTTCTGCAAGTTTGCCAAAACCAGTGTTTGGACCCCTTTTACTATTTCCCTTTACCCCAAATTCTTACCATAGCTTCCCCTGATCATCTTCTACCCACAGTAACTTCTCTATGGCCTCAGCTCAATCATTGGAGGGGGTAAAACCCCAATTCACTCTTCTGGGCATCAGTTTTCACCTCCTCTTTCACCTCCCTCCTCATTTCAGTGGCTCCCCAGAGCATCCAAGACCACCTCCCCATAGTTTACTACTCCCTAGCACTGCTGGACACTGGGGGACACAGCCAAGGGGCTAGGGCGTGACCATGCCGGCCAAAGGCATGCTCTAGAGCACGCTACAGTGCGCCGAGGCACTGTAGCTCGGCCCTCCCGAGGCTTCCAGGCGGCCTTGGGCAGAGCGAGCGTGTCCATCAAGGTCGCCTCGACGTCCACGACACGCCTCGCTGTCGGCCCTATCCTCCCCTGCCCTCCTTCTCTCTCTGTGAAGCTCGCCCGTGCGTGCCCTGGACCGTGCTCACGGTGCACCGCGGCTGCGCCTATATAAAGCCTCCCCCCGAGCACCCCTTGCCTCTTCTGGACCCTCCTCTCTCCCGTGCATCTCCTAGACATGCCCCCTCTCCTCCTAGTGCTCTCTTTCCCTCTCCATGGCCACCATGGTCGCCGTCGGCCTCTGCCCGGCACTGATGAACCAAAGCCTCTCCTCCTCTTCCTTGGCCACCAGGAGAACCGCAGCAGACCGGCGGAGCTCTCCCACTCTTTATCTCCTGCTCTGGTGCCGTGTGGCGCCACAACAATCTTCTCCCGACGTCTCGTCCGCCGGCGTCAGGGTCACCGTCACCATGGACCTCCCCAGCCTGCGTGGGGGCCATAGATGGGCGCGCCTCGGCCTCCCGAATCTGCCGGTACGCCGGACATCGTCGGGGATGGCCGTAGTCGCCGGCACGGGAGTCCACCGAGCGCCGGACCCGTCAGTCTCCACGGACGCAAGGAGCACGCCGCGCCTCCCTGCAACCTCTCATGCGGATGCGGCTAGGCCCCACGGCTCTGTCCCCACCGCAGGTCGGCGCCGGCAGGCTGAGTAGCGCCGGCGGCGAGGAAGGCCGGCGCCCTCCTCTGTCTCCCGTCGGGAGGAAGAAGAAGGAGACATGAGAGAGAGAGAGAGAGCCCGGTGGGCCCTGGCTGTAAGTGACCCAGTGGCCGGGCCCCACTGTTTAAGTGGAAACGTCTTCCATGAAAACCGTTTCTGGCAAGCGGAGACGTACTTCCTGGAAGGCGCTATCGGCGTAGCACTTGTGCGCTCGCGACCGTGCAGCTGGGCCGGCCCATCATCTATCCCTCGCCCGGCGCGCAGTAAAAGGGTATAACCCCTTTTCCCTTTTATTTTCTGTTTCTAGTAAACTTCAAAAATCCCCCAAATATTCAAATGAACTCCAAATGGCATGATTCAAATTTCTGGTAGTCTCTAAAATCATGCTCTACCACATGGTGCAACATGCACATTTTTCCAGAGACATTTCCTTCACACATAATTATCAAATACCCTTATTTCATTTTCTGTGATGAACTTTTGAAAATCACAGAGGGTTCAAATTTGATCCAAATGCAGTGGTTCAAATTCCTAGGTGCTTGTCATATCCAAACTTAGTTTTGGAACATTTTTATTAATACTTTCTATACCCCACCAATTAATGAGCCATTTCTTCATATTTATCAGCTTTGCAAAATCCTAGGAAATTCATTTGAATTCCAAATCCAGTGAAACCAACTCCTAGATGCTTCTAAAATCATGACTTGTTGATGGGTACCTTTTCTCATCATTGAAGGAAATATTTCTGCATACTTCTTCCAAATCCATAAAACCCTTGGTTCCATCACATTGAAATGATCCAAGCTATTCATTGATCCAATACCTATGAAACCACCTTGGTCATTTCTAATATGACCAGAGGTATCCTAGAAAAGTCCAACTCCTATTTTTAGGGCACTTTTATTTTTGCTTTGATTGTGTTGCTTATTATGATTGTTTCCATCGTTAGTTGACGAAATAAACGAAGTGCTCGGAGATGGACCAGAAGGTTTGAAGACTCGGAAGAATAAGGCAAGCAGCCCTTTGACCATGTTCGAGAAACTTTTTATGCATGTCTCATAGCACCTTATTATCGATGCATTGGAATCATGTTGAGGTGGGGACCACTTTGGTTGCTACCTTTGTTACTTACTGTAGAACTTGCATCAAACATGACCCTACCTTCCTATGAGGGTTATGTGGGTGGGAGTAGTTAGGTTGCTATAGTAGTGGCTACGCAAATGGGACGGGTATATGCATGGTGACGGAGGCAGGATACTTTCAAAAGACTTTTCGAAAACCCCGTCGGGTGCCATTTATGCCCGAGGGAGATATTGAGATGGGTAACCACTTGAGGATGAAGTGGTGTACCGAGGCAAGTGTGTGTGTTGTTTTGAAAACGGATTGGTTTAAGTTGCGACCGTTATTCCAACCTTACATGCGCAACCACTCTACCCTTATATGGGAAAGGGCATTATTGATTACCTAGGTTGATACTAGCTTGGTGCCCGCATTACTAGTGACGGGGGTGACACGAGGTCACTCTCGGGACGGGGTCGTGCTTGGATAGGCGGCCATGACTGTTTTCACAGGGCACCGGACACACCGTTGGTACCCCGTGCTTGTGGTACGTGATGAATATGGGAGCGAGTCTCCACAATTATTAAGATGTGAATGTGGGGCACGGGGCTGTTACCAATCGAGTGGACTCTATGTTAGTGTCGTCTAGGGAAAGATAGTGATCGGGTGCTTACCCCGGGTACTTGAGGTACCGCGGGTCGTGGATGTCACGGAAGTTCCCCGGATCTAGTGGGTAAAGTGTGCAACCTCTGCAGAGTGTAAAACTATTCGAATAGCCGTGTCCGCGGTCAAGGACAGTTGGGTAACCGCTCTTGGGCTACGTCCAATGTTTGCGAAACCTGGTGTGTGTAAGTTTCTGGAAAACAACACGGTATGATGGTATTGTTGATGTGATTGTGAGAAAGTCACAATAAGCTTGAGCATGAGTTGATTACAACTCTTTCTCGATAACGATGTCTGTGACCTCCTGATACTTGTTGCAGACACATGCATGTCAATGTTATATGTTGATCATACTTGCATATGAAAAACTAGCTTTCCGCAAAACTGCCAACCTAGCAGTAGAGCCTTGCATAATTATTCTGTTATCATACTTGGGTTGCTTGCGAGTACATTCAAAGTACTCATTGGCTTGCCACTGGTTATTTTATTGGCCAGGCATGAGAGAACAGGTTATGATGAAGATTTCTTGGTGACGAGCATGCGAGCTAGGACGCTTCCCAGTCAGAATGCCTGTAGGGTTAAAGGCAGATGGCATCGGTCCAAGTTGTCATTGAAGATCTCCGCTGCGATGTTATACTCAAGACTTGACCTTACGGTCCTATTTGTGTAATACGGTATGTATGGATGTAAGACTCTTGTTATTCAGCTTCTGTGTGTTCAGTGAGCATTGATCTCTGGGATCACTGTACACGTGCATTCAGTGATCACGACTTATGAGTCGGGGTCCCCACATATGTCGAGAAGACTGCCTTCCTCACCCCGTGCGGAGTATACTGCTACACTTGTATGCCGTTTGGTTTGCGGAATACAGGAGCCACCTTCCAGCGGTTGACGCATATTGGTCTAGGAGAGCAGCTCGGGAGGAACGCTGAGGCCTACGTAGATGACACCGTGGTGAAGTCTCAGGAGGCCACGACCCTCATCGAAAATTTGGAAGAAACCTTCGCAAGTCTGCGTAAGGTGGACCTGCGGCTCAACCTAGAAAAGTGTGCGTTCGGCGTCCCGTCAGGTAAGCTTTTGGGCTTCCTGGTGTTGCACAGAGGGATCAAGGCCAACCCTGAGAAGGTCAAGGCCATAGAAAAGATGAGTCCACCGAAGACCCTCAAAGAGAAGCAGAAGCTGGCCGGTTGTGTAACATCACTCGGGCGTTTCATATCCAAGCTGGTGGAGCGAGCCCTCCCCTTCTTCAAACCGATGAAAAGGAAGGGCCCGTTCGAGTGGACCCCTGAGGCTGATGCAGCATTCGAAGACCTCAAGAAATACCTCACTAGCCCACCGATTATGGTGGCACCCAAACCTCGAGAGCCCCTAGTGCTTTACCTGGCCGCTACACCACATTCTACCAGCGCTGCGTTAGTGGCTGCCTGGGAGGAGCACCAAGACAAGACCCCGCAGCCTTAGAGTGAGTCTCCCAAGGCTCCTGCGGGGCCGGCAAGCGACCACGCCCTACAAGACGACATTTCTGAAGCCATAGTTATCCCTTATGGCAACCAAACTCTCGAAGCTCCTTTATCCAATCAGGCGCCACATCCCCAGGCTAGCCCGGGCTCCGCCCCCGTCGACCACCCGATGTACTTCGTCAGCACGGTGCTCAGTGATGCTCGGGCACACTATCCCATGCCACAAAAGCTTTTGCTTGCGATCCTGGTCGCTTCGCGCAAGCCGCGCCACTACTTCCATGGCCATCCCATCAAGGTCGTCTCGGCCTACCCGCTGAAGAGAGTACTCTGGAGACCCAACATGGTGGGAAGAGTCGCTGAATGGAATTTCGAGCTACAGGTGGAATTCAGCACGACCAGAGTCCTCAAGGGATAAGTGCTTGCTGACTTCATGGCAGAATGGACTGACGCCCTGAAGCTTGAAGCGGGCGAGAACCAATCCCTCTCGCCAGGAAGTGAAGTGTCGGATGGCTGGGTCATGTACTTCGACGGCGTGTTCACGCGCCAGGGCGCGGGGGCTGGTGTTGTGCTCATCTTGCCCACTCAAGACAAGCTTTACTACGCCGTGCAGCTCTGCTTTCAGCCAGGCGATAAGGTCTCCAGAAACATCGCGGAGTACGAGAGCCTCATTGCTGGTCTCAAGGCTGCGGTGAGTGAAATGCCTCGTCATCACGGGCAACTCACAGCTCCACGTCAACTTCTCCAACAAGGTGTACGAGCCAAAGGACGAACATATGGAGGCATATCTCGCGGAGGTACGCAAAAGGGAGAAGCGGTTCTTAGGCCTGGAGCTGCAGCACGTGCCTCATGGCACCAACAAGGAAGCCGACGACATCGCCCAAAGATCATCCAAGCGCCTGCCCCATGAGCCAGACGCCTTCGAGGAGCGGCTCCTCAGGCCTTCGACATCACCCTCACAAGAGGAGCCAGCAACGCCTCAGGAGGAACTCCCCCAACCACCAACCGCGAGAGCCCCCACCTGCGACCCAACCTCAGGAGCCCACCTGCTCTTGGCGCTCAAGCCTCAGGAGGGATGCTGGACCGAGGAGCTCAAGGCATACTTGGAGTGAGGAGCACTGCTAGAAAAGGAGGAGGATGCCGAACGTGTAGCCCGACAGGCTACGACGTATTGCATTCAAGACGGTGAGCTTTATAGGAAACAACCAAATGATGTCTCTTTACAATGCATCTCGAGGAAGCAAGGAGGCGAGCTGCTAGCTGACATCGACGCCGGAGACTACGGGCATCGCAGATCATCACGCACCCTGGTTGGCAAGGCGTTCCGCAGCGGTTTCTACTCGCCCACGGCGCTCAACGATGCTGCCGAGCTGGTGAAGTCCTGCGAGGCTTGTCAATTCCATGCCAAGCAGATCCACCAACCGGCTCAGGACCTCCAAACCATCCAGCTCTCCTGGTCGTTCGCGGTCTAGGGGCTGGACTTCCTGAGCCCCTTCCCTCGAGTGCCCGGAGGCTACCGCTACCTCTACGTCTCCAGCGACAAGTTCACCAAATGGGCGGAGGTGGAAGCCATCCAGACCATCCCGGCTGGGTCTGCAGTCAAGTTCATTAAAGGTCTCGTAAGCCGGTTCAGGGTCCCCAACCGCATCATCAGCGGCAACGGCTCACAGTTCACTGGCAACCTTTTCAAGACATATTGTGCTAACCTTGGAACTCAGATTAGCTACACTTCGGTAGCACACCCCAGGAGCAACAGCCAGGCCAAGCGTGCCAACGCAGAGGTTTTAAGAGGCGTCAAGACCAGGACCTTCAAGAAGAGGCTTGAAGCTTGCGGAAGGGGTTGGCACGATGAGCTCTAGTTCGTGCTATGGTCGGTCCGCACCACCGCCACCAAGCCTACATGCGAGACCCTGTTCTTCCTCATCTATGGAGCCGAAGCGGTTCTCCCTCACGAGGTCAGGCACCACTCCACGCGGGTCCTAGCATTCGACGAAACGCAGTAGAACGCCATGCGGGCGACGGACCTCGTGCTGGGAGAGGAACGCCGACGGGATGCTTCACTACGAGAAGCAAGGTACCAGCAGGCGTTGCGGCGGTACCATTATGGCAACATCTGCTCCAGGACAGGTGACCTCGTCCTAAGGCGAGTCCTCTCCAGGAAAGGTTTGCACAAGCTTTCACCCATGTGGGAGGGCCCGTTAGAGATCACCCACATCTCCAGGCCTGGCGCCATGCGCCTGGAAACGGGGGACGGCATCCCAGTCCAGAATGCGTGGAACATCCGGCACCTCCCGAAGTTCTACCCATAAGGATAGGCCCCGTGCCTGTGAAGATAAGGCCATGTGCCTAGGAAGCAAGGCCCCGTGCCTATGAAGACAAGGCCCTGTGCCTGCGAAGCAAGGCCCCGTACATGTGAAGACAAGGCCTTGTGCCTCCGAAGCAAGGCCCCGTGCCTATGAAGACAAGGCCATGTGCCTGAGAAGCCAAGGCCTAGTGCATGTGAAGCAAGGCTCACGCCTGTGAAGGTCTCCTCTCATGACACTCTCATGTAATAATGAGTGGGGCTGTACATGCCACGGAGTCTCCGGAGTGCCGCCCTCGGGCCTCAGGGGCTCCCTCCCACGTCCTAGTGGCAGCACTTAGCTCCGCGCTGGTGAGAGGACTAGACTAGGTGCCGAACGCGACTATTCATTTCCTTTCTAGAGTTGGCTTGCCCCTTCTTTCTTTTAATGGACTTTGAAAGTTCTGGTGTTGCTCGAAGGACTTGGTTAAATCATCTCTCTAGTTCTTCCCTTGATTTTTATCCATGCATCGGAGGGAGCAGTAGTTGCCCGATGCTCTCCTTCGTGCGCCGCCCTTAGCCTCTGCGAGGCAGTCATGTTTGGGCTCGTGATAGACACACCCCTCTCTTTAGGTCTGTGCCCCACGGGTACCGCGACAGGGTGTGTTTGACCATGTTCGGCCCACGACGGGGACCTCATGCAGTGAAGGATAATGATCTCCTGACGAGTTTCTGCAGCTTCCCAAAGGGCCTCGCCTCATGGGAGGAGGGCTATTCCGAGTACATAAAGATAAGTCTCCTCTCCCTATGGGCGCATAATACACAGACCCCACAACGCTGGCTGGGGACACTAAACATGGCGCCAAGCATCATAAAAACCATAGTTCACTATATGCCCTTCCAGGGCCCCATATTCGTTTGTTTAGGTAATGCAAGAAGTAAGGAAGATCGAGAATAGGCAAAGACGGCTCCCAAGGTGCGGCTGCTCACGAGCACCGGCTCCCCGAGCTTAGCTGGAGCCGTCCTGACGTTTCACTGGGGCATTTCGACGAAACGACCCAATGCCGCCCTCAAGGCGGGCGCGACGGCTGGTCGTAGCCATCGCTGCTGGAGCTGCCGCTGGAGGAGGAGCCACCGTAGCTAGATAACCTGCTGCCATTGCCAAGGCCGAGCACCTCGCCGTCGTCGTTGTCCTCGGGGTAGCACCCGGCACGGCGACCGTCTTCCCCAAACACCCTCACAAAGAGGGTCGAGTCACCATCATACCTGAAGTGGAGGGTGCACTGCATACCCAGGCTGCGCGCGCTGGCAAACGTCTTCCAAGCGCGGGCCAGGGTCACGGCGCCCGCGACGGAGATCTCCACCGCAACCCACGAGGCCCCGCTGCAGCAGTCGTCCTCCTGCAGCCAAAGACCGCCGGAGCCCGTGGCCGGAAGTTCGCCGGCTAGGGAGCGTGGGAGCTGGAGCTGGGTACCGGTCGTGCTCTCCGACCATACAACAAACTCCAGCATCGCCTCCACCCAATGAAAGCGCACCCGGGGAGGCCGTACGACCCTGGCGCGCCTCTCCCCATTGGCAGGGCTGCAATGGCCTCAGCGATCCCCACCATGCGAGGGACCGCTGCCGCGGCTGCCTAGGGCGGCGCTGGGCGCTGAGGAGTTCCGCCCGCGCTCGCGAGGGGCCGCGGCAGGGGCCGCAGCACACTTGAGGGGGTGTCCTCATCCCCTCTTAGGTGGTGGTGAGCTGGCGAAATGAAGGACAAGACGGGCAATGGGGGCTCCGCCCGTTACCTTATTTATAGCCAAAGGAAGGCCAACCGCCGGCGCCCATAATCACAGGTAATGATGGTCCTCTGTACATGGATGGACTAGTAAAGTTATATGGTTAGCGAGGTGGCGCGGGGAAGTTGAGACGCCCATACCTCATCAATCGCCATGCATCAATTAAGGCCGCAGGATTTTGGGCCCCGCGATGATCTGCACTGGACCCTTGGCTTTGCCGGGAAGCCAAGTCCGAGCGCGCCTTGGGCCCGGGGGCTACTGTCGGCGTTCTGGGAAAGGGGGTACCCAGAATTGCCTGCCTGCAGCCCAGAGCATGGCTCGTCCAAGGGGCCTGGTACGGCCCAACCTCATCAGCGACCACTTAAGACCCTCGCAAGGGGCCGAGCCTCGCAAGGCGGACGTCGCAGGACCTCCTATGGGGCGGCCTCACTAGGCTAGCTCCTAAGGAGCGGAGATGTCAAGGGAAGGGGCACCTCGCGAGGTCCTTGTGATGTGAGCCATGACGACCGAGGCCAGACGGGTGCCAGCGGGCGCATGATGCCAGTTTCCTCTTTGGTGCTAAAGGGGCAGGCACAGGCGAGGAGTCCCGAGGCATCAGGTTTCCATATCGGTGCAACAAGACCAAGACCAGTAGGACGGCAGAGTGGAGGTCATCGCAGAGCCCACGACGGCGTCACCATCAGAGCCTTTGGCAGGCGAAGACCACCTTTTGCCAGGATAGCTTGTACTAGATGTCCCCCACAAAACTTGGCCGTTGTGGGATCCCTTCCCGCTCAATATTTGGGAGGATGACCCAGGCCACTATAAACAGGACTAGCCACCACCATAGAGGGGGAGAGGAAACGGGACACACACCAGCAAGCTCATCCAAGTGCAAGAACACTTCTCCTTGAGAGGTTGTTCTTCCCATGTACTGGTTCTTCGTCGGCCTATAAGGCAATCCACCACACCACACTCGATTAGGGTATTACACCACAATGGTGGCCCGATCCAGTATAAACTCTTGCGTCCTTTGTTCTTCGAGTTCGACGAGTTAGGCCTAGGAATCGGTACGAGAACAAGCTGGAGCAGAAAGGAGAGATCTTCGTGTGCACCCCAGTGTTCGAACCTCAAGTGTTTTGCCGAAACTCAAGATCTGACAGCAGCATCCTGTAGTAGCGACACTTTCTCCCCCGTTGGCAACAAGTTACCAAAAATCTCTAAAATGCATGGTCATATCCGACACTCTAGGAACGATCTCCAGAGCTCCTGAAGAAGTCTTCTCATTGGTGGCTCTGGTGTACGTAGACAGTGTGGAGATAAGAGCATCAACAAATACTTCGAACGATGTCTGTGGAGCTGGAGGAGTTGACCCTTGAGGAAAAACTATGGCAGGGGCTGCAGGTGCTTAAAGTGTAGGCCTGCTCTCGACAACTGGCACGGCTGAAGATATTGGTCCTCTTCGGACTCTTTGGAAAGCATCAGTGTTATCTCTGTCCTCTACATATTCCTTGAGCTTCTCCACATCAATATCATAGAATTAGGTTTCAACAATCCTCCCAAGACTCTCTTCATTCTGAGTCAAACTGGCCAGGTTCTTCTGAATCCTCGGAGTGGCCTCAAGTAGATGGCTTAGCTGATCTTTCTTGGTCTTGGGGACTCCAGAAGCACTTGCTGCTTTTGCTTTCTCAATCTTCTCTTGGCCTTCAAATGTGTAGGATGAGATGCATCCAAGACAACCTCATTGTCCTCAAAATCTGGCCTAAGAGGTAGATGCCTCTTGTCAAGTAGATATGTCCCTTTTTCTAGTCTGGAGTTGATCAATATCTGAATGTGAGGAGCATATCCACATGACCTATTTTGGCCTCCTGTAGTTCTCTTGATTGTCTCGACAATCAGGTTCATGACTTCGAATTTCTCTAGAACATCAAACATGTGAAGCAAATTGATTGAGTGACCACGGATCATCCTATGATCTCCTGACTTGGGCGAAAGAGTGTGCGTCAAGGTGGTGTTGATTGTGGTTAGTCTAGGCAACAAATGAAATATAGAGCCAAGCTTGTGAGTCTTCAAGTTCTTCTCTGGGATAGGTTTGTACATGTTGTCCATAGAATTATGATCCTTCCTAGGTTTAGCATACACATTAGTGTAATTCTCATCTTCCTTGGGTGCATTGATCAAGTTTGCCCATTCTCAGATTGTTGATTGATATCTAGTTCCTTTTATCATCCAGACAATCCTTCCGCCAGGATAGAAATGAGCAGTAGAGTATAATTGCATAATCATCTCATCATTCCATCGGGTCAGCTTTTTTCCAACAAAATTGTCAACCTCATTCAACCTGAAGCTCTGATGCACATGGGAAAAATAATCTACATGCTTGTCAATATACTTCCAGTCAACCCATTGCATCTTGCATACTATATGTTTCTTGTCCAAAGGACAGTCCCATAGAAGTCTTGTTGTTCTTTGGTGTGGAACCTGTAATCAACATCAGTTCTTCTTCTTGTGGCATAGGGGGTAGTCTATCTCCAAAGTCTCAGACATGATTCCTTTCTCTGCTTCATGTTCTCAGCAACAAGATGAGTATCATTGTGATCTGGTATATTTGGCTTGAGCTTCCTGAGCATCATGGACTCGTCATCATCTGAGGAATCTTGTTCTTGAACTTGCTCCTCTTCTGGAACTTTTGTCACTAGGGCCTTGTTCTTCTCAGTTGTAGGAATATCTCTAGTGGATCTCTTGGGAGCTGAAGACTTGGGGGTAGGTTTTGGCTTAGATGGATCAGCCCTGGATTTGATGGCATCCCCCATCAACTTTTGAGTCGTTGCAGCAGGTGCAACAGGGTCATCTTCTTCCTCATGAGCATCCTCAACATCATCCCTCATAGATGGCCTTCCAATGACTCTGGCAGTAGTCTTGTTGACTCTCTCTTTCCTCCTCTTTCCTCCAGCAGCCTCATCATCTCATGATTCAAGAGTGAATTCCATGGTCTCTTGAGTTGAGGCTCTGGCTTTTGACATTGGAATCCTCTTAGCAGGAGCTTTGTTGTTCAAACCTGGCTTGACAGCTCTAGAAGTTTCCTCCTTCCTCATAGGCTGCTTCTTGGAAGTGACCTCTTGAGCCACAAAATCTTCATCCTCAGTATAGAAATTTATCTTCTTCCTTGTTTTGGTGGCAGCTTTTTGCAGATTACTGGGAGTGATTCTGCTACTTTCATAATAGCTGTTGTTGGAGGGACTAGAGCCCTCACTGAGACTTGCCTACTCCTCTGACATGTTCTGACTGTCACTGCCCTCTGACATCTCTAAAACTGACCCTGTGAATAGATAGGCATAGGTAGAATAGATGAGCATCACAAAGCACAACTATTTTGGCAAAAAGTTGACACAAAAACTTAACATTAGATTTCTACATAAATCTTTTCGGAGCTACCAATATACTAACACGGTGACACCGAAGCAGCAACATAGTCTAAACATCCAATTTCGTTTAGACCGAGATGAAGTTCGGTGACTCCGAGATGCTAGGGTTTCATAGAGAAAGTGAACTCGGTCACACCGATTTGTACACTTCGATCAGACTGAATTGTACATGTGCTATGGCCTGAGCCAAATCGGTGAGACCAGGTTTTTTAAATCGGTCAGTCCGAGATGAGTTCTACGAAAACCTAACTCTAAGTCATTCCATCGAATCTATTCTAAAGGAAGTTTTGAGTGGATAGAATAATATCAATCGTGGCTAGAAACATGGCATTAATCTATGTGCAAGAATTGGAGTTCAGGATAGCACGAAGAGCTCGTGTCCGTACCCTAACTTGGCGACGAACTCGCTACGGCGACAACGGCGGTGAAGATTCCCATTGACGACGGCTGAGACCAGCGGCAGGAGGGCGTTTGCGATGATGGAGACGATCCGGAGACCAAGGGGGCGGCAGAGCTGGGCAGGCACGGTTGAGGGTTTGAAGAAATTTCTAAAATCCAGCTGTCAGGACCCCGATCCTAAGTCACACAGGTCTAGCCTGTAACACATCATATCACTTTGCGGCCTCATGCACGGTATCCCCACGGGTGCCACCTTACCTGGCCCGGCACCGTTTGCGCATTTTGGCACACGTATATGATAGTGTCGCTAGCATCCATATGATAGAGAACCCGGGCCGACATGACTAGTTATAAACCAAAAGTGGCACTAAATTACAGAGACAGGCATACATGACCCAGCAACGAACGTGTCGGTCATCAACATATGAGCCCAAGTCGTAGCAAGCTACAAGGACTTAAAGGATCAATGCGTGACATTTCCCCTAAGGGACAGACACAGGAACGAAGAAGGACACATGCCGGCCAGCCTAAGTGTTCCCGAGCAGTAGCAAGCTACCAAGGCTCAGTGGAAGCACTAGGAGACATTTCCCTGTAAGATAGGCTACCAAGGGTAAACAACTAGGTGTCGGATCCCACACATAACAATACACATTACACGTACGCATAACATGCAAGTATGTGTTGTACAACATGGCATCACAACATAACGGCTGTAAATGCTCGTAAATACTTTTGAGATCCAAGCAAAAGGGTAGCATAAACACTTAACATCACAATGTCAAGGTTCTGAGACCAACAGTTGAACAAACAGAAGTAGTAGAAACTGAACTGAGGGTTGAAACCACAATAACGTGATCCTGATAAATAGAATGAGAATCCTAGTTCTTAATCCCCGTAAAAAAAAGAAGGTGACTCAGATCAGAAGGTCATAAGGTAAAGGAGTAAAAAGAGCCATACGTTCCCTTCCACAAACAATTCCCTTACATAACTAAAGAGTTTCTAGACACGACTTCGACCAGTTTGGCTTACTAATCGTACAGGTAGTCAGGCTCTGATACCAAAGCTGTCAGGACCCCGATCCTAAGTCACACAGGTCTAGCCTGTAACACATCATATCACTTTGCGGCCTCACGCACGGTATCCCCACAGGTGCCAGCTTACCTGGCCCGGGACCATTTGCGCATTTTGGCACACGTATATGATAGTGTCGCTAGCATCCATATGACAGAGAACCCGGGCCGACATGACTAGTTATAAACCAAAAGAGGCACTAAATTACAGAGACAGGCATACATGACCCAGCAACGAACGTGTCGGTCATCAATGTATGAACCCAAGTAGTAGCAAGCTACAAGGACTTAAAGGAACAACGCGTGCCATTTCCCCTAAGGGACAGACACAGGAACGAAGAAGGACACATGCCGGCCAGCCTAAGTGTTCCGGAGCAGTAGCAAGCTACCCAGGCTCAGTGGAAGCACTAGGGGACATTTCCCTATAAGATAGGCTACCAAGGGTAAACAACTAGGTGTCGGATCCCACACATAACAATACACATTACACGTACGCATAACATGCAAGTATGTGTTGTACAACATGGCATCACAACATAACTCAACAACTCATATAGATAAAGGCCCAGAAGAGCCATCATAGCATTTATTACAAACAGAGGTCACGTGACCCAACATACAGAGCATACAGGCAATGGAAGCATAACATGTCTGAGTACAGACAACTACAAATGAAAAAGGCTGAGGAGCCTGACTATCTACATGACCCTCCCAAGGTTACAAGATCGTAGCTGAGGTAGCAAGCTAAACATCGAAGTCCACGCGGAACCACTAGTGAGACTGGAGTCTCTCTGCAAAAAACATAAATTAAGCAAACGTGAGCACAAAGGTACTCAGCAAGACTTACATCAGAACTAGCTACATATGCATTAGTATCAACAAGGGGTGGTGGAGTTTGACTGCAGCAAGCCAGCTTTGACTCGGTGGCTATCCTAAACTACGACTGCAAGTAACTCTTTTGAGGTGGCGCACACGAGTCCACATATTCACCAATACACCACTATGGATCCGCTCCCATCTCCCTACGAGAAGGCGATCCATAGCACTCACGCTTATCTTGCGTGTTTTAGAGTATCCACTTTCACTTGTCTATGAACTGTAATAGGCAACCCAGAAGTCCATTTCTGCTGACACGGCTATTTGAATAGATCATATATAACCCTGCAGGGGTGTACTTCTTCACACACGCTCTCACAACTTACCGCCGTTTACACGACATGTACTCGGCAACCTTCAAGCGGAAGCCCAACGAGGGTGTCGGCCACGACCTGACTAACCACACAAGTCCCTAGTCTAGGTTTATCACCTATTTGTGTTCCATCCGTGGGGAGATCCGGCCGGGGTGTCGCTCACGGCCCCAAACGATGTGTACAGGGTTCCCGCATCACCAAACGGGCGACCGGTACACCGTGCCACGTACCTGCCGTGTCACAGCCCACCCCGAGGGTCAGCGCTACGCACGACCTCCAGTAAACTACAAACACCAGAAACTAGTTGCAACTCCTGGACAGAGGACAAGGGCAGTTAATAAGTCAAGAGGGTCTATTGGTTTCGGGCCCAATGCATGGTAGTAACTGGTCATGGATCAACCAACACAGAACTCAGTTCCTGAGGACGGCTGCAATGAGACAACCCACCATGTACTCCTACATGGCCTCTCATCGCAACCTTTACCAAATCGTGTTCACACACTTAGCTCACACACGTTAGGACATGTTCATCACCATTCCAATTCATCCCCAATGAATCAGACCTGATACAACTCTAAGCAATAGCAGGCATAACCAGAAAGCATGAATGAGTAGGCACAACATGGCTCAAACAACTCCTACTCATGCTAGTGGGTTTCAACAATTTACTGTGGCAATGACAGGTCATGCAGTGGAAAGGGGTTCAACTACCACAGCAGGTAACAGTTGAAGCGTTGTTGTCCTAATGCAGTAAAAGAGAGCAAGAGCGAGAGAGTGGGATTGTATCGGAATGCTCAAAGGGGTTTGCTTGCCTGGCACTTCAGAAGATATCATTGGGTCTTCATCGGTGTCATCGATCACATCGTCGGAACAGCGTCTACTGAGAGGGGAGAAACACCGGCAACAGAGAAAGAACACAATCAATGCAATGCACAATATGATGCATGATCATGACATGGCAATATGGTGTTGATTGAGCTAATTCAACTAGCAACAGGTTAAATGAATTTGGTTTGAATCCAAGATTCAAATTCAAACTCCATATGTGGATATTCAAATGCCATTTATATGACTTGGCCTAAACAGCAGTCATAAGTTGTTCTAACATGCATGAAAATGGCATAAACAGATTCCTTATATTTTTCTGATCATTTTTCATATATAAATTATTTTCATCTGAGCTACGGTTGATTTTATATGATTTTTAGAAGTTTTGAATATTTTCTGAAATAAATAAATCATTTCTGATTTATTTAAAATTCCAGAAAACACTTATTGCGACAGCATGACGTCAGTGTGATGTCAGTAGTCAACAGTGGCTGGTCCAGGTCAAACCTGACCAGTGGGACCCACTGGTCAGTGACACAACTAGCTAACCCTATTAATTAGTGCTAATTTAAACCTAACTAAAGTGTTAGGGGGGTGTGTGGCCCACATGTCAGTCTCTCAGGGCCTAATTAAGTTTAGTCTTAAACTAAACTATTTTAACAGGGGTTGGCCCCACCTGTCATTGGCTGATCAAACTAAGCACCGTAATTAGCACTTAATTAAAAACCTAAGCTAAATTAGTCCAACGTCGGCCCCACTTGTCATTGTCATAGAGGAGTGGTCCAGCCGTGGTCAAAGCTGGTCAAACCCACCGGCGGCTCGACGCCGGCGAGGCCAAACGCGGCGGCGGTGGACGGGTTTTGCCTACAGGCCGCAGTTTGAGCCACGGTTGGGCTCTACGGCGAGCTGGGGCTCGTGCGCATCTAGTGGAGGCGACGGTGGGTGCGGGGGTGGCCGGAATCATCGGCGGCGAGCTCAAAGGCGGCGGCCGGAATTCGGACGTCGACGGATTCGACGCCGCAGGGCACGGCAGGAGCAACAGTTAGTTCCTACGGCCCCGTGGTGACGCGCTGAGCGTGGTGGTGCACTTGAACGCGGGTGGCAGCAGCTGTGGCCGCGGCGGCGCCATGTCCCGCGGAGCAAGTTAGAGGGAGAAATTGGCACGGGGAGTAGAGGGGAACGATAGAGCTCACTTCGAAGTCGAAGAGCGGGTCAGCGGCTCGGGGGAGGCTTTAGGGACGACGCACGGTCGTCGGCGATTTCAGCGGCCGAAGGAGGAAGAAGGGGTCGGGGACGACGCTGTATGGCTCCCGCGGTCGCATGAGTCGACGGAGAGGAAGAGGGAGGCACGGCGGAGCTCCGGGGCACGTCAGAGAGGCGAGGGGGTGGCGGTGGACGCAGCTACGGCGACGGCGTGCTCACGGGCGCGTCGGCCATGGCTCTGGAGAGACGAGGGAGGGAGCAAGGGGGCGAGTGAGAGGTCAGGGGGGTTCCAGACATCTACGGCGTGTCCTTGGAGGTGTCGCGCTGGCCAGGGGAGGTCCAGGCAGGCAGCAGCCTGGAGGCATGGCCGTGCGCGCGCGCCGGCCACACGCCCTCGTGCCTTCTGGCACGAGGTTGAAGGAGGCGGTGCTGGGCTGGGCCTCTACAGCAGTGGGCTAGGCTAACAGTGCTGGGCCGCCACGCTGGACAGGTAAACGGCCCAGCTGGTTTCCTCTCTCTCTCTGTTTTCTATTTTAATTACTGTTTTCTATTTTTGATATTTGTTTTGGCTTTAGTAAAAATGCCAGAGCATTTCCAAAAATCATGAAACTAAGCATGGCTACTGTTTAGAATAAATCCAACAGTAAACATTTTAGTTCATGATTATTTGAGCATTTAAAATAATATATAATATTTAAATGCCCAATGTAAATAAGGTATGATTTAATTCAGTGCCCAAAATATTCCACAAAAATGTTCACTATTTTTGGTTTGGTCTCAAAGCCTTGCCAAAATTATCAACATTGATGAAGGTATTTTGGGTCATTGGAAATGATTTTATTCTTGACCCTAGTTGAATTCATTTAGTGCTAGGGTTTGAACATCCCCATTTCTAGTTTTCTGAGGAGATTAAACATGATGCAACAGGCAAGTGCTATCCTATTGCAAGGTGAAGCTGGGGATGTGACAACTCACCCCCACTAAACAAGAATCTCGTCCCGAGATTCAAGCGTAAGGTAAGAAATCAGAGGGGACACTAACTAACACAATCTCCATAATCCAAGTGCCCTTCATATGAATGTTGATTGCTTGCATCATGTTGATCTTGACATCCTTTCTTTCGAGGTCTTTGTCCAACACGATGACGACGAAAGAAACTTTACAAAATTGATCTTCAGAAAGATTGAGCATCTCAAGATAAACTCATGGAGTGAGACGTTGAAACATCTCTTGAGCTGAGACACGGAACACACATCCAGAGGGATGGAGTGAAACAAACGATGAAGGTTCACCTAGTGGCAATAATTCCACACCTAAGAAGATGGTGATCGATACCACCAGACGGGGCACCTTAGAGAAAGTGACTCGTAGAATTATCCCCTTAAGTGGCAAAAAGAATTACTTTTGGTATAGAGATCATTGAAATTCTCTATACCAGCCTAAGGTATTCACAAACGATCGTTTGACGGAGTCCGAAAGAATGATTCTCGGGCCAGAATGGATGATGTGGACTACCTTGTTGAAGACAACACACGGGATGATTTGGTTGTCACCGGAGATGGATGGGACCCATGGCAAGTCCACTTCTGAAATAATCCTGAACAGAAGTGGCTGAGAAGGGCAACCCATGGAAAATTGGCACATTGGCGGTGCAAGCTGGGAACAAAATGCAAATGCTGGGAATGATTCTGGTTACTGGGAAGAAACCCAACAGTAGAGAGAGAATCTACTCTTTGAGAGGTTATAACATAACCAAGAACACTGGGAGCAATCCCGTTTAGTGCCAGTGATAACACCTAGTGCTTGTGCGTGCTCTCAAGAACTTGAGCATTCCCATATTCATCATGGTTTTGCCAATATCCGTGTCAAGGATCCTGGCAACACCACATCCTACCATGATAAATAATGACGGATGGTGCAGATGCAAAGGAAGATAACACTTTCTCAGATTTCACCTTAGCGGAGGTAAGGGGCAAAATCTGGATGATCGACCGAGAGACATTTAGCACTCCGCTTCTACTGTTCTCCTTGATGTGCTAGCGCAACCCATTTATTAAAATGGTTTGGTACCTAGAACGTCAAGTAAAAAGGTCGGACTTCGGGAGCACAAAAAGTCCATAAGGAACAACTAGGGAGTAAATCCTACGAAGTCCTTATGGGGAGGTGGCCAACTTCTTCAATCAAGATACTACAACAATAGGTCTTCCGGCTGGGTGTGTTGGCCACGACATCCACTTTACCGGTTATCGAGAGACCAATATTATAGTTCTTGGAAAAAGCTCCAACCATCATATCTGCCTGAGATTCAGTTATGGTTGGTGTCAGGATATTCCAGACGTCATGTCTGGAAACGAAAGTTTGCAACACAAATCGACGAGATGGCGTTGCGAGATTCTCGGGGAGTGAGCTACGATAGCAAGCTCCAAAACATGAGCTAGTTCTGCTACGTACCTGTGAACACGTTGTCCCAGACAAGCATGACCACATAGTAGTCATATAATAAAATACTACCGAGTTTCAGGTTAGGAATCATCATTGAAGATAACGAAGTCTTGTGCATGTCCGTCCGGGCCCTTCGGGAATAGCATTTGAACTTCTTATCCTTAACAAATCAATCAGTGGCTTGGTGTGCTAGGGATACATACAGAATGAAGATGATCAGTCTATCAGACCATAGAATACTTCGCACGTATGCATGACTGACTTGGGATGACTCCAGAGGAAGTAAAACAAGCTTTCTCAAATTCACGGTGGCATCTTTCATCAATTACACGTGAATTAGGGGAGATCACTTCTCTCATCCAAACATATACCTCATGAACGGAACACGTAGGCCATGCTTGAAAATTTTCCAATACTAACTTAAATGTTCAACATGAATCGTGGTCAAGGTAAACGATGTTGATGGGCTCAACAACGGTTCATCGAGATATCCATGAAGATGGAATTCCACAATTTATATGAACAAGGTGGAAGCATTGGTCAGACCAAGAGATATAATGAGGTATGCTCAGGGAACACCCACGAGTAAGACAACATTAAGAACATCGTTGGTTCTGATTTGATTTGAGGATAGCCCACACTCAAATAAAAGTTTTGGACAAGACAATAGATCCAATAATTGATCATAAGGATCAACCGATCAAGATATCATCTTTCTTCAACACACACACCAAAAAGATATCCTTTAGAAGGAACTAAGTCAGGCAAGCTTTTATCTTTTAACTCTCCAAGTTGTTGTTTAGCTTAACCAACTATTTCAGGGTATCCAACACAGATTCTTGGAGAAGGGGTGGTTTATATGAAACCAACTTGATCACGAACTCAACATAGCGGTCAGGGAACAACCTGGTAATACTTCCGCGAAGATATTCGGAAATCACGAACCACCGGTATGTTAAAAATCTCGAGATCAATCTTGCCTTTTAGGGCAAGACGATATGATCAAAAGAGCGAGAGATTGACACAATCCTAACTCATTGATTGAGGAGTGCACCAGAAATAAGGACTAGATAGCACGATCAACCTTATGGTGATGATTCAACAATCAACTCGCTAAGGATGAGGTTATTGTCCATTTAACTACCAAGCAACGGAGTTGCTAGGAGTATTGATTTCACACACCATGATTCACCTGTCGGCATTCCGGTTACAATAACACGGAGACCGAGGAATAAACAATGATGGCAAGAAGTATCACCTTATCAAAGGTTCATAGGAGGTGGTGCAATTCCCATGACATTCTTGACATAAGGACGGTAATACTCCAGGATAGAACAGATTAGAAGCTGGATTAGCATTCTTCATCTACGAAGTACAACTTCTTTGACCCAATCCTGGATATGGATAAGGTACTGGAGTTTGTTTCTCCTAGTCATTCCAGAATAGAATGGCTTGACGGACCACAAGAGTAATAGGCTTCGATGAACGAATGCACACATACTCTTGACTATCAATTGATAGACGAAGGTCAAAATACAACTAAAAGGGACAATTCAAGGATCAAATAACTTTCTGAGTTGTGGGTGCATAGATTAGTATGTTGAACTAGTCCAACACATTTCTTCCGAATAATCCATGCAGAAAGGTAGGACTGGCAGAGTCAAATATAGAATCAAGAACTCCTCAAGAGTACTCTTATTGTGATATTTTGGTTCGGGAGAACTTCTGCCAAGGATGGTTCATGGTATTGGAAGAATGATATACCATGGACCTCGAAGACTATCACAAAGTTACTAATATCCTAAAGGAACGAGTAAACACTACCAACATGAAGTAGGTAGAATGAATCTTGGGTTCAAGAACCCAGAAATAGAATGCCTACTAACTAAATTGAATCACGGGATGCTTTCGAGAATAAAGGCCAGAATCATCACACTGGGAATATAAAGCATTGCTAGATTACTGGTGATCTTCTAAGACACCTAGGATCATAGTAATAGCTCGAACATGTATGTCGAGGCAACGAGGTACCTCAACACAATGACTAGTGTGGTTAATCTGGCCCAAAGGAGCATCGGGACAGGAAGAAGGGATTTGCAAATGCATCAGACTATTTAGAAACCTGGGATGACTCGGACAGCATAACGGCTGTAAATGCTCGTAAATACTTTTGAGATCCAAGCAAAAGGGTAGCATAAACACTTAACATCACAATGTCAAGGTTCTGAGACCAACAGTTGAACAAACAGAAGTAGTAGAAACTGAACTGAGGGTTGAATCCACAATAACGTGATCCTGATAAATAGAATGAGAATCCTAGTTCTTAATCCCCGTAAAAAGAAGAAGGTGACTCAGATCAGAAGGTCATAATGTAAAGGAGTAAAAGAGCCTTACGTTCCCTTCCACAAACAATTCTGTTACATAACTAAAGAGTATCTAGACACGACTTCGACCAGTTTGGCTTACTAATCCTACAGGTAGTCAGGCTCTGATACCAAAGCTGTCAGGACCCCGATCCTAAGTCACACAGGTCTAGCCTGTAACACATCATATCACTTTGCGGCCTCACGCACGGTATCCCCACAGGTGCCACCTTACCTGGCCCGGGACCGTTTGCGCATTTTGGCACACGTATATGATAGTGTCGCTAGCATCCATATGACAGAGAACCCTGGCCGACATGACTAGTTATAAACCAAAAGTGGCACTAAATTACAGAGACAGGCATACATGACCCAGCAACGAACGTGTCGGTCATCAAAATATGAACCCAAGTCGTAGCAAGCTACACGGACTTAAAGGAACAACGCGTGACATTTCCCCTAAGGGACAGACACAGGAACGAAGAAGGACACATGCCGGCCAGCCTAAGTGTTCCGGAGCAGTAGCAAGCTACCAAGGCTCAGTGGAAGCACTAGGGGACATTTCCCTGTAAGATAGGATACCAAGGGTAAACAACTAGGTGTCGGATCCCACACATAACAATACACATTACACGTACGCATAACATGCAAGTATGTGCTGTACAACATGGCATCACAACCTAACTCAACAACTCATATAGATAAAGGCCCAGAAGAGCCATCATAGCATTTATTACAAACAGAGGTCACGTGACCCAACATACAGAGCATACAGGCAATGGAAGCATAACATGTCTGAGTACAGACAACTACAAATGAAAAAGGCTGAGGAGCCTGACTATCTACAAGACCCTCCCAAGGTTACAAGATCGTAGCTGAGGTAACAAGCTAAACGTCGAAGTCCACGCGGAACCACTAGTGAGACTGGAGTCTCTCTGCAAAAACATAAATTAAGCAAACGTGAGCACAAAGGTACTCAACAAGACTTACATCAGAACTAGCTACATATGCATTAGTATCAACAAGGGGTGGTGGAGTTTGACTACAGCAAGCCAGCTTTGACTCGGTGGCTATCCTAAACTACGACTGCAAGTAACTCTTTTGAGGTGGCGCACACGAGTCCACATATTCACCCATCAATACACCACTATGGATCCGCTCCCGTCTCCCTACGAGATGGCCATCCATAGCACTCACCCTTATCTTGCGTGTTTTAGAGTATCCACTTTCACTTGTCTATGAACTGTAATAGGCAACCCAGTAGTCCATTTCCGCGGACACGGCTATTCGAATAGATCATATATAACCCTGGAGGGGTGTACTTCTTCACACACACTCTCACCACTTACCGCCGTTTACACGACATGTACTCGGCAACCTTCAAGCGGAAGCCCAACGAGGGTGTCGGCCACGACCTGACTAACCACACAAGTCCCTAGTCGAGGTTTATCGCCTATTTGAGTTCCATCCGTGGGGAGATCCGGCCGGGGTGTCGCTCACGGCCCCAAACGATGTGTACAGGGTTCCCGCATCACCAAACGGGCGACCGGTACTCCGTGCCACGTACCGGCCGCGTCACAGCCCACCCCGAGGGTCAGCGCTGCGCACGACCTCCAGTAAACTACAAACACCAGAAACTAGTTGCAACTCCTGGATAGAGGACAAGGGCAGTTAATAACTCGAGAGGGTCCATTGGTTTCAGGCCCAATGCATGGTAGTAACTGGTCATGGATCAACCAACACAGAACTCAGTTCCTGAGGACGGCTGCAATGAGACAACCCACCATGTACTCCTACATGGCCTCTCATCGCTACCTTTACCAAATCGTGTTCACACACTTAGCTCACACACGTTAGGACATGTTCATCACCATTCCAATTCAACCCCGATGAATCAGACTTGGCACAACCTAAGCAATAGCAGGCATAACCAGAAAGCATGAATGAGTAGGCACAACATGGCTCAAACAACTCCTACTCATGCTAGTGGGTTTCAACTATTTACTATGGCAATGACAGGTCATGCAGTGGAAAGGGGTTCAACTACCGCAGCAGGTAACAGTTGAAGCGTTGTTGTCCTAATGCAGTTAAAGAGAGCAAGAGTGAGAGAGTGGGATTGTATCGGAATGCTCAAAGGGGTTTGCTTGCCTGGCACTTCAGAAGATATCATTGGGTCTTCAACGGTGTCATCGATCACATCGTCGGAACAGCGTCTACTGAGAGGGGAGAAACACCGGCAATAGAGAAAGAACACAATCAATGCAATGCACAATATGATGCATGATCATGACATGGCAATATGCTGTTGATTGAGCTAATGCAACTAGCAACAGGTTAAATGAAGTTGGTTTGAATCCAAGATTCAAATTCAAACTCTATATGTGGATATTCAAATGCCATTTATATGACTTGGCCTAAACAGCAGTCATAAGTTATTCTAACATGCATGAAAATGGCATAAACAGATTCCTTATATTTTTCTGATCATTTTTCGTATATAAATTATTTTCATCTGAGCTACGGTTGATTTTATATGATTTTTAGAAGTTTTGAATATTTTCTAAAATAAATAAATCATTTCTGATTTATTTAAAATTCCAGAAAACACTTATTGCGTCAGCATGACGTCAGTGTGATGTCAGCAGTCAACAGTGGCTGGTCCAGGTCAAACCTGACCAGTGGGACCCACTGGTCAGTGACACAACTAGCTAACCCTATTAATTAGTGCTAATTTAAACCTAACTAAAGTGTCAGGGGTGTGTGTGGCCCACATGTCAGTCTCTCAGGGCCTAATTAAGTTTAGTCTTAAACTAAACTAATTTAACAGGGGCTGGCCCCACTTGTCATTGGCTCATCAAACTAAGCATCGTAATTAGCACTTAATTAACAACCTAAGCTAAATTAGTCCAACGCCGGCCCCACTTGTCATTGTCACAAAGGAGGGGTCCAGCCGTGGTCAAAGGTGGTCAAACCCACCGGCGGCTCGACGCCGGCGAGGCCAAACACGGTGGCGGTGCTCGGGTTTTACCTACATGCCGTAGTTTGAGCCGCGGTTGGGCTCTACGGCGAGCTGGGGCTCGTGCGCATCTAGTGGAGGCGGCGGTGGGTGCGGGGGTGGCCGGAATCATCGGCGGCGAGCTCAAAGGCGGCGACCGGAATTCGGACGTCGACGGATTCGACGCCGCAGGGCACGGCAGGAGCAACGGTTAGTTGCTACGGCCCCGTGGTGACGCGCTGAGCGCGGTGGTGCACTTGAACGCGGGTGGCGGCAGCTGTGGCCGCGGCGGCGCCATGTCCGGCGGAGCAAAGCTCTCGGCCGCGGCGGCGGAGCTAGTTAGAGGGAGAAATTGGCACGGGGAGTAGAGGGGAACGATAGAGGGGCTCACTACAAAGTCGAAGAGCGGGTCAACGGCTTGGGGGAGGCTTTAGGGATGGCGCATGGTTGCCGGCGATCTCAGCGGCTGAAGGAGGAAGAAGGGGTCGGGGACGACGCTGTAGGGCTCTCGCGGTCGCATGAGTCGACAGAGAGGAAGAGGGAGGCACGGCGGAGCTCGGGGGCACGTCAAAGAGGCAAGGGGGTGGCGGTGGATGCAGCTACGGCGACGGCGTGCTCACGGGCCCGTCGGCCATGGCTCTGGAGAGACGAGGGAGGGAGCAAGGGGGCGAGTGAGAGGTCAGGGGGGTTCCAGACATCTGCGGTGTGTCCTTGGAGGCGTCGCGCTGGCCAGGGGAGGTCCAGGCAGGCAGCTGCGTGGGGCACGGCCGTGCGCGCACGCCGGCCACACGCCCTCGTGCCTTCTGGCACGAGGTTGAAGGAGGCGGTGCTGGGCTGGACCTCTACAGCAGTAGGCTGGGCCAACAGTGCTGGGCCGCCACGCTGGACAGGTAAACAGCCCAGCTGGTTTCCTCTCTCTCCCTGTTTTCTATTTTAATTACTGTTTTCTATTTTTGATATTTGTTTTGGCTTTAGTAAAAATGCCAGAGCATTTCCAAAAATCATGAAACTAAGCATGGCTATTGTTTAGAATAAATCCAACAGTAAACATTTTAGTTTATGATTATTTGAGCATTTAAAATAATATATAATATTTAAATGCCCAATGCAAATAAGGTATGATTTAATTCAGTGCCCAAAATATTCCACAAAAATGTTCACTATTTTTGGTTTGGTCTCAAAGCCTTGCCAAAATTATCAACATTGATGAAGGTATTTTGGGTCATTGGAAATGATTTTATTCTTGACCCTAGTTGAATTCATTTAGTGCTAGGGTTTGAACATCCCCATTTCCAGTTTTCTGAGGAGATTAAACATGATGCAACAGGCAAGTGCTATCCTATTGCAAGGTGAAGCTGGGGATGTAACACCAACCCACATATATATATACCCAGTCATTATCGGTGTGACCGAGTGGAACGACTTGATGGCACGGAGATGCAGAATCGCAAGCGGTTGCTGCAACTCCGTGTAACCGAATTGTTCTAATCGGTTGCACCGAGGTGAAAACTAAGATCAACTTAATGATTTCGGTGAGACCAAATGGGATAGATCGGTCGGACCGAGATGCATTAGAGGTTTTGGAAGTTAAGCCCTTGATGGATCGGTCAGACCAAATGCTCCTCACCCGGTGGGTCCGAATTTGACTTGTTCAAAATTTTGTGATGTAGCATGAATAGAGTTTGAGACGAGAAAAGCATAGATATATAGAGGAAGAACTTAGGCATTCTTGTACATCCATTTGGCAAAAGAAAAGGGTAAACAATCAAAGCAACAAATGGATGTCCTCAATGGAGAAAATATGCAACCAACATGCTCACACAATAAGATGGCAAATAAAACATGTGGCAAAGCATGCACAAACACTCTAGCATCTATTAAACAATTGTCGATGACTAGGTCATCTATATATCAGTGTATTGACTTAGGAGTCAAATGAGAACATTTGATCAAAGGTCATACTCATCGTTCAAGCACAAGTGGGTTTACCACTTTTACATAAAGCATTGTTGTGTTCACACCATTAGAGTTGCTTTAGCTTAATTTTTAGAGTAAAGCTCCCCCTAGATGTGATATCCCCCCTTAGAGGGACGAACTAACCTTGGCTTCTGTTGATGATGACTTTATGTACATGTTGAAGATGTGTAGGCTCAATGTTCATTTAGATTATTTGGAACAATACATTGGAGTGAGTTGCACTTTCAATACCTACATGGGTTAGTCCCACAAGGAACATACAAGGATATCCATAGACATAGAGTGAAGCACACACATAATGATGTCCATGAAAGAATTAGATTACCTTGTCCCTTGTCCTACCAACAAGAGGTTTTGTGACACCTTGAACTAGTGCAAGATATGGAAGTTGATTGCACTTGTCATTGCCAAAAAGAATATGAGTGAAATATGTTAGCGGAGTCACCCTCAAGAACTCTCTAGTTCTTCTTTGGGATCCACATCAACTTGACGGGAATCCTCGAAGATGTAGTCGTACTTGATGAAGTACAACTTGAAGTAGTCTTGGGAACCCAATTGACCAAGGCCTTAGGAGCTTCTTCAAATGAGTCAATCTCTTCTTGAAGCTTGTCCTTGCATGTTATCTTGCGGTCTTGTGGTGGAAAATCATCTCGAGTTTGTGTTCCCTTGAAAGTAGTGGGGTCATACTTCTCTTGTTGAGGAACAAAATTTGTCTTTGGGTATTGATCTTCTTCCCATTCAACTCCATTGGCATTTAACTTTCGTTCAAAAACCAACACCTTGATTCTTCTGGTGCCTTAGTTGCTTGCGTACAATTTTCCTCAAATTGCTTACTCCCAGCAAGACTCTTGTAAACACCTTTCTCTACAACCCCTTCAATAAGCTATTTTCTTGCTCAAGTGTAACTTAGCTAAGAGAATCATTAGTGGAATCAAGAGAACTACTAGAAGCAACAATATTGGAGTTAGCATGATTATTGTTACTACTAGAGGAAGAATATTTCTTGTTCTCATTGCTAGATTTTACTTGAGGCATATAAGTAGACAATAGTAAATGCTTGTCAATGTAAGAAGAACTTTTCTTTCGAAGATCATCATTGATTGCTTTTAAGAACCCATGTTCTTGCTCTAAGTTGAGCTTCTCAAAGCGTTGCTTCTCATGAGTCTTTAAAAGTTCTTTAGTTAGATGCTCAATATCCTTCTTATCATCATCATTCATTTCATCTTGATTAGCATGATTAATATCAATTTCATCATAGTTTTCATCACTAGTGCTACCAACAAGCAAATCATCATCTCCTAGCAAATCATCTTCATCACTATTGAAATCAAGGTATTTAGGGTGTGATACCATGGGGCCTTTAGACATGAAGCATCTTCCAATTCCTTCATTAGGTGAGACAAATATATCGTAGGAGTTGGATGTGTAGGATCTGAAGTAGGTCTAGAGGGGGGTGATTAGACAACTTGATCAAAGAAAGATCTAGACTTTTCCCAATTTTAAGTGTTGGCATATTTTAGCAAATACGGCAAGTCAAGTAACCAACCTACACATGCAATTCTAAGAGTGTGCCAGTGGAAAGTAAAGCATTGCATATGAAGGTAAAGGGTGAGGTTTGGAGAGTGCAAACGTAATGGAGACATGGAGATTTTTGGCGTGGTTCCGATTTGTGGTGCTATCACAAATCCATGTTGATGGATACTTCAACCCACGAAGGGTAACGGTTGCTCGAGTCCATGGAGGGCTCCACCCACGAATGGTCCACAAGGAAGCAACCTTGTTTATCCCACCATGGACAACGTACACGAAGGATTTGCTTCACTTGGGTAGATCTACACGAAGTAGGCGATCTCCTTGCCCTTACAAAGTCTTTGGTTCAACACCACAATCTTGTCGGAGGCTCCCAAGTGCCACCTAACCAATCTAGGAGAGACCACTCTCCAAAAGGTAATAAATGGTGTGTTGCTGATGAACTCATTGATCTTCTGCTTCAAGTGATAGTCTCCCCAACACTAAACTCTCTCTCACTGATTTGGATATGGCGGAAACATGATTTGAGTGGAAAGCAACTTGGGGAAGGTTTGAAATCACGATTCTTGTGGTAGGAATGCTATATCTTGGTCTCAACACATGAGCAGGTGCTTCTCTCACAGAAAATGTGTAGTGGAATGTAATGCCCAGTATGAGATTATACCTCCTACGTGTCGAGGCACGACTTAAAGGTATAAGCTCATACTAGAATGATCTCAAGTATGGTATCTTTGCACGACTCATGTAAAAGAGGGATGAAATTGCAAAAGAGTAGTTGGCTTACACCCGCCACGTCACACAATACATTACATAAGCAATCATCATCCAAATAACATCACAATCCGACTACGGATGAAGATCAAAAATGAAAAATACCATAAATAAAGCCACAAGGTCCGAATCACCCCTAGTAGAATCCAATATTGATCCTGTGGGTAAGACACGTAGTATCGCTCACGTTCTTCATCAAACTCCCAGTACAACTTTGTGCCATCGCCTGTGCAGTTCACCATGGTACCTGCATCTGGTGTTGTGTAGAATCTGTGAGCCACGGAGGACCCAGCAATCCCGTTTCCGGGTAGCAAAACTATCTAAGCCTTGGGTGTAGAACAAGGCTGAAGAACAAAGGTTGCAGCTGCACTAGCACTATCTTACGTGTTTAGAGCGAGAAGAGAAGTGCCATGAGCGCTAAAGTGATCATGAAGTGATCCTATCTAAGCACGTCAATCATAACCCCACCGTGTTCACTTCCCGAACCCCTTCGGAAAATGACCGTCGCCGTTACTCACGCTGGTAGTGTATTCTGAACATGGTGTCAAGTTTTCAACAACCGGATATTAACAAATTCTCATCTGCCACATAACCGCGGGCACGGCTTTCAAAAGATCAAAACTTGCAGGGGTGTCCCAACTTAGCCAATCACAAGCTCACGATCTGTGGAGTCGCAACTCCAAGGTGGGAAGACCCGAGTATTCTCGGAATCCCGTGCTCAAGATATTCTGTCTAAGGTTAAACTAATCCAGCAAGACCTCCCGGCATGCCGACACCCTGACAGTAGCCGCGCGTATCTAGTCTCAGGCCACGACCGGATGGGTGACCATACAGGTAATACCAGATACCTCGGGTTTCCCCAAGGCGGCCCCGCATAACCCCCAGTTTGGACCAACACTCATCTGGAGCATTGGCCCAAGTTGTTGATTAAGAACTCGGGTTTGCAACGCCCCATGCAGTTTTTAGTTGTTAGGCAAATGTAAAACCAATGTCAGGCCTTGCTGGAAAAGCTTTAGCGCTAAGCGGGTTATTGAGGGGGCCCATAGACCCTAACCGTGTTAGGGACGCATAATCAAGGAACATAACACCGGTTTAAACGGTTCCTAGGGAGGCATGAGTGGAACAAAACACCAAGCAAGAGGCTTAGCCTTCCACCCATTGCCAATATATAGATGATTTAGTTTAACAGATTATATATATATATTGTGATATCCCAATAATAACTTCATCATGAAGCAAGAATCTTCAAATCTTCACCTGCAACTAACAATGCTATAAGAGGGGATGAGCGAAGCTTACGTAGCCAATCAAAGGTTTGCTAGGTTGGGTGGTTAGAGAGTTTCATGGTTACAATAGGAGGGTGACAAACAAACATGGGCATCGAGGCAATAAGCTAAAGAGCGAGACATCTAGCAATAGGCAAAGATAGTAATGATATCTAGGTCAGGTCATCTTGCCTGTCGAGTCATCGATGGGATCGTAAGACGGCTCCTCGTACTCAACCTCAGTAGAAACCTGGTACTCGGTCTCGGCTTCTGGCTCTACTCAACACAAGAACACAACATGCCACAATATCAAACATGGTGCAATGCACAATCAACACGATGCAAGTCTGATGTGCGTATGCATGTGGAAGCACTTGAGCCTAAGGAGAAGATGATGAAGAACGCCTCATCTTGGAAAACCAAGTGTGCCATTGGATAGAGGGGAAGATTTCGGTTGAAATCGATATAAAGATCGCCGAAAACGGACATACGGTTTGTAAAAGGCAAGCAAAACAATATTCACGCAAAGCAGCAGTTAGCAGCCACATGGCATGTTTGGAGCAAGAAATAATTATGCTACAGCACTCAAACATGGAGACAAAGGGCATGGACATGAAGTAGACATGTTACTTAACAAGTATGAACTTAGAACACACACAAAAACCTACCGGAACACAATTAACCAAGCATGGCAAGTTGCAATAAAATTATCCAGACTTGGTCAAAATTCGGGAAGGCAAAAACATCATCATGATGCTGCCTTCGGAGGCACAAAACAACATGCATATCAACTCCACTAAGTATATAAAGATCATGGGCATGTAATAGACATATCATACAGCAAACAACTCCATTGGAGTAACTCCATAGGAGGCATGGATCAATAGCAACAAGCTACAACAAATTGATCATGCTGATAAAAACCTGACATGTATAATTTATAGCAACTTGAGAGCAAGAAATAAATAAGCTACAACAAGACATATGTGCAAGTGAGGGCATGGATGGATAGAGCATAACATGGACAACAAAGAATGATCATTGGCCACTCCAAAACAAGCATGGATTTGAGTGGGGCATCAATCAAACATAGCATCAGGTTAAAACAGATTCCAGACTTAGTGAAAAAACTGCTAAGTATGAAACAGTAACATTGGCATGGCATGTTACAAGCTTGTTTAAGTCACCTCAAGGCATATCATGGAAAATGGATTGCACCACAGCAAAGACCATATGATGGTGCTTCTAAAACATATTGACATGTGACATTAGGATAAACACATCAATAGCAATGAGCACTTCAAATCAGCATCTCATAACAAGTTTCAGCACTTAACAGCCACATGCACTTTTGCAACAGAGATTAACATGGCAATATGACACCTAACATGAATGATACAGCAACCATCATGTAGAGAACTTCACAATGAACATTTTCACATATCATATGCTCCATTTGGATAAACATGCACCAAGTTATCACATCTCAAACATGCCAACAAAATTTACCCAGACAACTAGTTACAGCCACATGCACTTTTGCCACGAAGATTAGGGAATCTAGATGAACTCAAACAGGCACGCCACAATGGAACAAAATGCAGAGCACATCACCACGAT
Organism: Secale cereale; assembly: GCA_902687465.1. Classification (NCBI taxonomy): domain Eukaryota; kingdom Viridiplantae; phylum Streptophyta; class Magnoliopsida; order Poales; family Poaceae; genus Secale; species Secale cereale. Next base: position 236,694,950 of record LR738714.1, read on the forward strand.
CATTTTGATATATCACACGCCCAAAACGGCTCTACGAGCACGAAGTTACAGCCATGCAAAGGAGGCAACAAAATATAGCAGATCTGGGACTTAGCTGTTTTTATACCTCACGAAAAGTCAATCGTGGACGGATCCGTGCGGGATGGAGGGATCCGGGCTGTGGGGCGGAGGCGTTTGGATCGGGGGCTTGGTGGATCTGATCCACTTCCCGATCCAGATCGGATCTGGCTGCCGGAGACGATGACGACGGTAGTGGCGGCTTGCCAGAGCCGTTGCCGGCTAGCGAGGTGACCGGAGGAGGAGGCGGCGCGGGGCCGGCCGATGCGGCGGGGCGGCGGCGAGCTGGGCAGAGCGGCGGAGCTTGCGTGGAGGCGGGGCGACGATGGGGGGAGGCGACCGGGGTGGCGCCGGCGACCCGCGGAGGCGGCGACGGGGGTCCGCAGCGACTGTCGGCTGACGCCTCAAGCGCGGCGACGGGAGGGCGCCTGGAGGGGGCCGGGGCGGGCCGGCCTCGGGCTCGCGGGCCCGGTGGCGGCGCGGTGGGATGGTTGGCCGGGATCTGTCACGTGCCAGCGCGGGATTGGCCCTGGCACGTCCGGCAGACTTGTCCGGCGTCGTCCGGACGTGTCCGGCGGCCGGAGGAGCTGCGGGGCGCGGGGAAAAAGGGAAAAAAAGGAGAGGACTAGGGTTTCGCCTGAAAATGGAGGGGATGGGGCCTTTTATAGGCATAGGGATCTAGGAGACTCCAAATGGGGAGCGGTTTTCGCCCACACGTTCGTAATCCGACGACCGAGATGATGGGAGGGGTTGTGATGGGTTAGTTGGCTGTTGTGGAGGGGGTCTTGGGCCAAAAGGAAGGGGTACTTTTAGCCCACTAGGTTAACCGTTGGAGTACCAAACAATCTCCAAACGCGATGAAACTTGACAGGCGGCCTACACGTACCAAAACAACAACGCACAACAAGTCTCACCTCATTACGGAAACGTTACACGGCCACACACGAAAGAAGGACTCGGGGGTGCCACGGGCACGTGTGAGTATTGGAACTCGAAACGGACAACAGGAAGAGACGAGTGGGACCGGGTGCAAGTGACAACACAATGCAATGCAATGCACATGATAACATGACATGGATGAAATGCACACATGCATGCGACAAAACGAAGAAACCCGAAATGAAAGAAGAGCCCAGAATGGAATTGATGAAGTCAAAGTTTCATATAATGCCAAAAATGGAAGGTGTTACATCTGGGGCATTACATGGAAGTGCAGGAACGATCTGATGGCTCTCTCACTAATGGAGAAGGGGTGGAGGGGTATATATAACCTCCACACAAAATCCAACAGTTACACACATTTGACCCAACTCGGTCAGACCGAATAGATGAACTCGGTCAGACCGAAGCAGCTCAAAATGTGAATGTTAGGAATCTCGGTGGGACCGACATGATCAACTCGGTGGGACCGATGTGCTAGGGCTAGGGCAAGACCTAATCTTGGTGGCGGCAAATGCATGATCTCGGTGAGACCGATTTCAGCAAATAACAATACAAAGAATTGCTCAAGCAAACTCGGTGGGACCGATCGCTCACTTCGGTAAGACTGAAATGTTTCAAAAGGATCATAGAGAGTTTACCATGCAAACTCGGTGGGACCGATCGCTCTTATTGGTTAGACCAAAACGTTACGAAAGGATCACAGAGAGTTTACATTGCCATCTCGGTGAGACGAAGATCCATATAGGTGAGACCAAATTGTCTAGGGTTTGTGGCAGTGGCTATGTCAACTGAACTCAGTGGGGCCCAATAGATCAAATCAGTGGGGCCGGGTTTGACTTTATGTTTGGGACATATGTGGGATATGAGAGAGTATCTGAGGGTTTTGGAGCAATATCACTAAGCACTTGAGAAACCAGATCATTAAGCTACACCTCATCAACTTTTAATAGTATTGGCTTTCCTATGGACTCAATGTGATCTTGGATCACTAAAATGGAAATGTAGTGTCTTCGGCTTTTGCCAATCTTTGTCCTTAGGATTTTGAGGGGTCCATATCTCTAGTCCATGCCATGCCAATCATTGAACTTCCTGAATTATTTATCTTGAAAGGATATTGGGTCAATTAGCTATATGTTATTATTAATTACCAAAACCACTCGGGGATTAGTTGCACTTTAAGAGGGCACACGATCCTCTTGGCCTCATCCACACTAGTAGGACATAGATTCCCCGCGGGAAGAAAATCCTTTAGGTACTTGACATGCTCATCGAGGCTAGTGTCGATCCTTTTGTTTTTAGCCTTCGTCTTAAGGAGTTCGAGCATGAAACTCAAGTGGATCACCTCGGGATCGCAACCATGATACAATGGAGTGTTTGAGTCTACCACCAATTACTGCAGCTTGGCCTCCTCTCTAGAGGCAGCTCTATCAGTACTCGTCACCTTGCAAAGTAGTGCTTGAACATGAGGGTCAAGCAAGATTGAACTTAGTACCGACGAAGTCTGCGGCATGGGGTCCATGTTTTCTCCGCTGCCATGTCCAACCCCTTCTCCGCCGACATGTTCGGCCCCTTCTCCGCTGCCATGACCGACCCCTTCCCCGCCGCCATGTCTGGCAACTTCTTCGCCACTATTATCAATCATCTCTCGGTCTTGCCATGTGTCGTCATTGCCTGCCTCGTCAGTGTCATCAACATCATCATCCTCATCTTCAATTATCCACCGAGTATAGCCATCCATGAAACCATTCATGAGTAGGTGCATCATCACACGACCATCGTCACAGGGGTCAAGCCAAACTTGTCCTTTGCATCTTCAACACGAAGAGAAAATCTCTGTCAGGTTATTTTCTTTCATGTCCTGCACCAGTGACCACAACCACCTGTACACCATCGTTCCACTGACCATCATGAACGCATGCACGGTATTAATAAACAAATTGATTATGAAAGTGCATGCATGCATCAAAGTCATCCAAAAATTCGGCAAGACCTTCCCTAAAAATAGAACATATAGAGTTTTCCCGGAATTCGCAGAAACAAAAATAAATTGACATTTCGGCAAAACATAGGCAACTCACAAGCAGAATTCGGCGGCAACTCATGCCACATACACAATTTTCATCATATCGCCCGATTATGTCATATCACACACATACACATATTTCCATTCTTGCAAAAGAATAAATTTTTAATCACCTATCTCGAGATCGAGCATGGTGATGATGATGTCGATAGGTCTCGCCACACACACACCCCTATGGAATGATCAAAAGTGGACAAAACTCTTCTTAACAAGGCTAGATCTAGTTAGGGGTACATAGGCCACTTCACTAAATGCTAGGTCTACCTAGCTAGCTAGTTTGGGAGGAGATAAGTCCAATTAGTGGCGGGGGGAGGAAAAAGAGAAAGGAAATGCATTAATGGAGGTGGTGGAGTTAGCTAGGAGTAGTAAAGAGAGAGAAAGATAGGTATAAGAAGGAGAGTAATGGGGGAGAAGTAGTGAGGAAGAAGCAAAGTGAGGGAGAGAGGAGGTGGGAGCTAGGGGAAAGCAAAGGAAGAGAGGATGGGGGAGGGGTGAGGGGGAGTAAAAAGGTGGTATTGCTACAGTTTAGCAATATCACTCGGCGCAAAACGCGCTGCTGCTAATATGAGAGCAGGAGCGCGCTTCTAGCAGAGCCGCTACTGCTAAGCGAGGCCCGCCTTGTGGCCAGGTTCAAAATTTGCAGTAGGAACCTGCAAAAAAGCGTGCTACTACTATTACATTCACTAAAAAAGACACATCCATGACAATTTGGGCTAAACGAAACTTTTTCTGTCATGCTTATGACACTTATATGACGATAATTTTGACGAAACCCGTATCATCATAGATGTGGTGGGCTCCTACTTCTATAACAAAAAATCATGACAGAAAATGGGATTTTCATGCTGGGCGGGTCGGATATGCAGCTGCATGACATTCTTTGGGCCGTCCATGACGGAAAAAATCATGGTGGGTGGTTGTGGCGGAGCGATGCACAGAGGTTTGCGCATTTCTCTCGTACACATCGCGTGTATGTGTGAGGCGTTGGGATCTAAATTAACCCGAGCGAGGCGTTCTCTCACTGAACCCGAGCGATAGCACTAGCTACATTATTGAACCGAAGCGATCAATCCCTTGGCTGCTAACTGAACCCGAGTGATTCCTTTGCTATCACTGCTAACTGAACCCGATCGATCGATGTTGCTGCCTACTAAAGCCGATCGAACCTGCTGCCTCTTGATGAACAGTGAACAAGGGTTGGTTGAACGAGTCGAGACGTACATGGTTGGGGTTGGATGAATAGTTCCTGGTGGGTATTAGATGAATAGGACTCTGTGGGGGTTGGATGAACAGGTCCCCATGGGGGTTGGACGTTGCAGTTGCCGCTGAATGAACAGGACCCTGAGACGAGGCCGCTACAGCCGAGGCATTGGTGGTGGATGAACATGATCCCATGGAGGGCTGGTTCAACAGTAGCTGGTGGAGGACTGGTAGGATGAACAGGACCTCGTGGAGGGCTGGATGAATAGTAGCTGGTGGAGGCAGAGGAAGACGCGGTGGATGAACAATGCAGGTGGAGGCTGGAGGAAGTCAACGGTGGGTGAACAGTAGGCCGTGGAGTCCCGTTCTACGATACGCCACAAACCTCCCAATTGACAGGACCCCCGTTTCGACCGTAGCACTCCAACACAAGTCCGTTTCCTCCATTTTGCGGTACGCCAGACTCCTCCCGATAAATAGGATCCCGATTCAACTGTAGCTGGTCGAGCAGAAGGTCGTTTCCTCTGTTTTGTGGTACGCCAGACCCTTCCCGATGAACAAGACCCCATTTCGACCATACGCGCTCCATCAGAAGGCCGTTTCCCTCTGTTTTGCAGTATGCCACACCATGTTTCGGTTGTTTCGTCTAAGCCAGTTGCCTCCCGATGAACAGGACGATGTTTCTTCGTTCCGACCCTGTCGGTTGGCTGCCGATGAACATGACGCCGTTGCTACCGTCCGCTGCCTCTCCATGTACAGCAACCTTGGCCGTACGAATGCGCGAGTACGCGTTCGAGACTCAGCCCGTATGTACATACATAGCCATGTTTGTTGCCCTATGGTTGTACGTACGTGTACACGGTTTTGAAGGGACTGCCTGAACTGCTACATCGGGGGCTCTACTACTGCACGTGCTGCTGCTTGCTCGGCCACTGTTCATCGTTGTAGATAGACCGATCGACTAGTATGTACATATATGTTCGCGGCCAGAATGACAACGCTACGTACGCTTCGACCAGGTGGGTCCCGGATGTCAGGGAGGATAAGGAGGCCCTTCCTTGTGTGCGAAGTTATTGATGGTGGGTCTGAGCTGTCAGGGGGGCATTCATTTGTTGATGCGCCTAATATGGAGACACTTTCCTTGCATCCGAACATATAGCTGGTTGGTCCCATTTTTCAGGGGGAAAACATTTTTTAACAAAATACAGAGCCCTTCCGGTAGGTCCCTGCTGTCAGGTGGAGGAATCATTATTTTGCATGTAATAAGGAGGCACTTCCTATGCGGCCGTGGACCTAGCTGTTACCCTCTCCACGTATAGTCTTCTTCCGATGTAAGTCGTTCCTTGACCATGTTGACCATGCTGCACTGAGAGTACCAAGGCGGTGGACGACGGTGAGGCCTAGGAAGGTAATGACCCAGAGCTGGGGAAGACTTGGCAGTTGTTTCCCATGCAGAGGGCGTACATGGATTTACTGGTTGAGCTGCAGTGTGAGGCTACCGTCGCTGGAGAATAAAAGTAGGTCCGGTTGAGTACAGGGATGGCCAGCCCAGGGATGGGAGTAGGGTGGGCTAGTGAGGCCTACGCGGTAGTAGAGCCAGCCATGGGAGGCAGGAGCAGGCGGCACGACCGGCGCTGGTTTGGGCGGCTGGAGCAAGAAGACCAGAGGTTGAAGAAGCACTATGGCCGTTGGATGGACATCGTACGCTCACTGGAGCTAGAATCGTTCATTATTGACTAAGTTGACAAAGCTCACCATCTGCGTCAACTTAGTAGGCCCACAAGTCAGCCTCCAACTATGGTGGGTCCCAGATAGCAGAGGTAGTATTATTTTTTTTGCGTAATAAGGATGCAGTTCCTTGCGTGTGAAGATATAGCTGGTGGGTCCCTGCTGTCAGGTGGAGGAATCATTATTTTGCACGTAATAAGGAGGCACTTCCTTGCGTGCGGTCGTGGACCAAGCTAACGGCCTCTACACGTACAGTCCTCTTCTGATGGATGTTGTTCGTTGACCATGTGGACCACGCTGAGCCGAGAGCACCAGGGCGGTCGATGAAGGCTAGGCCTAGGAAGGGAACGACCCGGAGCCGGGGAAGACTTGGTAGTTGTTGCCCACGCGGTTGGGAGTATGAGGGTTTACTGGTTCGGTTGCCATCGCCGAAAAAAATTGGAGGTGTGGGTGAGTAGAGGAATGTCTTGCTGCCTAGCGATGGATTAGGGTGGGGCGGTGCGGCCTGCGCGCCAGCACAGTAGCCCACGGGAGGAGGGAGCAGGTAGTCCCACCGGCGCTGGTTTTAGTGGCTGGAGCAGGAAGAGGAAAGATTGAAAAAGTATGGCGCTCGTTGGATGGACATCCAATAATCACTGCTCTCGTGTGTTGATTAAGTTGACACGGCCTTGCGTGTGTGTTAATCTTTTTTTAACGAAAGCGTATGCGTCAACCTATAGTAGGCGCACAAGTCCGCCTCAAATATGTGGAAAACAAAATACAACCCATCTGCCATTATTTCTAATAATTTACAATCCATTTGATAATATTAAGGATTTTTTTGGAGCCCATATTCTTTTTGTTAGCATTACAACCCATATTGTGACTACGTTTAAAAAATGTACAAAATTTTGCATATTTCGGTGCGGTACGAGCTGTTTTTAATCCCGAAATTTTGAGTCACGTTCAAACTAATTTAAAATTAATAAATTTATATCAATTTATAATCCAACATAATTTTGCCTACAATAAACAATTAAATTCGAAATATTGAAATCTTTATTAACAATATTGCCGGATTGCTGTGTTTATAAATTTACATCCCGTTTCTTACTACATCTTTTTCTGGGCAAGCTAATACATCGATCGCCTCATGAAAGATTTGCAGCCCAGCAGGGCTGTGAAAGGAAGTAGGACTCCGTTGGCTATTTCTTTAAAAAAAAATAGAACTAGGCTAGCCATTTTCAGGAAGAAAAAAACACAACTAGGCTCATCATGTGGTAAACATGAAATAAAACCTTGGCTAGACAGGCCACAGCCCACGCACAGCCCCTTACCTTGATCCGTCTCTAAAACTAGTATAAACTAGCAAGATGCCCGTGTGTTGCACGGAACATCAATATGCATTTATATGAGTAGTTTATATATCCTGTGGGAGATAAGGATGAACGCGAGAAGGCCTTATTTGCAAATGTGGAGAGGACTGTGGTTATCTTTTTGCAAAATTGTCATAGTTTCCTTCCTATCCGTCAGATATAGATCAGACGGGCTATATTGCAGGATGGCAGGCACACCATCATCACCAACTCTATTATTTATAAGAGTAGAGATAACAACTGCTTGTTCCTAATAAAAAGTAAATAACAGATGCGCGACCAGCTAGGTCCCTGGTGTCAGCCACTCATTGTATAATTCTCTCATTACTGACTATGTTGACAATGGCATGGGCCACAGATGTCCAACCATTAGGAGGAACCATTGTTTTGGGCTTGTAATACTGAGGCACTTGCTTGCGTACTCCCATGACCCTGGTGGGTCCCTACTGTCATTCTCTCCCCGTACATTTCTCTCCTTGTTCCTCTCGGTTGTTGACGACGTTGACAACGCCAGATGGTGGTGCACCACGCACGGTGAGCGAACCAAGGCGTAGGATGATGGCGAGGCCTCAGACAGAAGGACCAGGAGCCCTCGAATATTCGCCAGTCTAGCCGCAGGAGGAGGGGAGTACGAGGGTTGACTAGTAATTAAGTAGACACCACCTTGGATAGGCGTTTTCCTCGTGGGTCCCAAATTTCGGAATCCAAATCTATCACGATCATCCAACCTTTCTTAAGAAAATTTACAACCCATTTGGTGTGCTAGTTCGAAATAATTTTGTGGGTGCTGGTGGGGGCTAATCACTTGGGTTCTATAATGCACAGTGAGCTCAAGAAGCCGATGAGAGTGATGCTATTTTCCTTGGTTGGGATTTGTTATGATATTTCACTATTAATTAAACAAATGGCAAGCCATTTTCCTTATTTCAAACAGAATATTACAGTCACAACTGAGTTAAAAAGGGCAACAACATCTAACTCCAGCTTACAAACTATACAAAAGCACGAGGGTTAATTGTTCATCAGGTGTAAAATAAACCTTGATTGAAAAGGGCAACAACATCTAACTCCAATATTGTTTTTGGCAGTCACAGTCAAATGGATCGGTTAGGTCCATAGAATGAACATCCTGGGTCGTAAAATTTACTGGATTATGACCACAAGATGTTGTAAATAGAAGCCGGGCACGTTCAGAAGCCCTTTTGTCCACCTAAAACTCCTTTTTTTGCTCGTCTACATACACATCCGTCCAAACCATGCTGATGATAAACTTAAGCGTGATGGACAATAGTAACCTCGCATTCAGCAGGAAGAATGTGACAAATCTAGTGTTTGCATGGTTGGCTACATATTGTTCCAGCGTTTGTTTTCAATCGAATGTCATGAGAAGTGAGAAAATTTCGGTGCTTACGAATCCACCGATTGGTTATAACTTTCTTACCCCGTTCTGTTGCCTAAATAGACATGAAGATTGAAAATAGTTAAGGTCTACAAAAAGAGTGTAAAAAGAGCACCAACTGAATGGTTAATTCTACTAGTACACTATATGCGGGCTTCCAATGTGCGTGAAATTATCAGCTTTACAAAGAATTTCTCCAGACATGGAAAGCATTGCAGCAAACCAATAATCTTGTTTAGATCAAAACTATTCATTTGGATATATAAGATCTTGAAAGAATCCAGCACCATTGATAGGCCATCCATGGAGAAACTCTTCATTGAGCATAGAACATAATATTAGTACAAAATGTGTACTCCAAGATGATATAGAACTTATGCGCATAAATTTAAAATGCAGCTTATGTTTAGAATTGTAGATGACAATATAGAGTACTTGAAGAACTATGGAGCCAAACACCATCTTGAAATGAGCACAGAGATCATGTATTACACCCAAGGTCTCTAGGTTAGGCGAAGAGATGACAGTTATTTGCGACGGGGAATAACTAGAATCAAGGATCACCTTTGAAGTGAAGGGGCATCTTCGATGATGAGCTGCCTTCCGTCAAAAGAAATTCCAATTCTTATAAGGCTAGACGACTTTATTTGGAGACAACCTATTCTTACTATGAAAACAAGCACCAAGCACTCCAGGGCAGGGCAACTGGAGTGGATGATGTTGTGCAATGAGGCTTCCAATATACGAACCCGCACAAGTGGAAGTTTTTTGAAAAATGGGAGTCGAAGGTTTAGTACTAGATTATCTTGTAGGTATCACAACGCAAAGGTGGCGGTGTGGAGAGAGGAGGAAAATCGCGAGATGGACATCGGTGCTGAGGGCACAAGTACATGGCATTCGGTATCTGGTAGGTGATTTCCCGGGAAATAGTAGAACTCAAGCAGTTGTAGTTCTGTGAATTGAGGGGATTTCAGCCAGGCGTCCACAATGCAGGGCATGCTATTCTTCCTCAGGTAGCATGACAGAATGGAGGGCTTTGAATGGAGGCCTGGTGGGTAGAGATGATGGCTATGGGGAGTTCAAAATCATTAAAGAGAGATAGCTGATGATAGTCGAGATTAAGGGTGCGGCGCGTCGTAGAGGGCGCCACCGAGTTGAAAGGACTTGGGTGCGGTAGCAATCCTTGGTGGGGAGATGTCACACCCTGATTTTCATGCCACATTGCTTGAGCTAATAATCATGCTAAAAATGTGGATTGACAAAAACTTTGGAATGTTTTTGACCTTGCTTGATTGATTTTCTGTCTGCTGTTTGCTAGTGCTCTAAAAATCAAATAAATCCTCCAACTCTTATACTTCATCTCCTTGATCCAAAACCTTTTCCGAATGATCATGCCATGTGTATAGACCAGTATAGAATTTTCTTATAAAAATATTTTGGCCAAATAGTATTTTCTAAAATTAGTTTTTCCAAAAAACCCTGAATTGAGGTTTGCACTGCAAGTACCTTATTTAGGGTGTGAAAAATCTTTCAAAAAGTATATCTGAATCCTATTAGGTATAGGACTCCCAGAAACCACAAAATTATAATTTTAAAAGTTATTTTTATATTTTATTTAAAAGCTTTTTCTTAAGGCCAGAAATGGTCTTTAATAGGGAAAAATTATTTAACTATTTCAAAAATATTTGCCAAAATTCAGGGAAACTCATATGACATATATTGTCCATATGTAAGAGTTTCAACACATGGTCATGTTCAAAATATTGGACTAATCCTTCCAAAACCCTTTCTGGATATTTCAAGCTTTTGAAATATTTACAAAGGAAATGTTCTACAAAAATTTCAGGGAAATTCTATCATGTCAAATATGACATATTTGATGATCTTGCAAAGCCTCATGCCTTGAAGATCTAGGAAGCATCATCTAATCCCCTCAAAACCATTTTTGTCCCTTTTGAAGTTTCAGCAACTTTACATTGCCAAACTTGTCCAAATGCTCTCAAACTTGGTGCACATGCTAAAATGATGTAATTATGCACCTATGCCAAATGGCACAAGTTTTGGAGAAGCATAACTTGGTCTAAGTGCCCCAAAACCATTTCTATTCAAATTCAAATTTGAACAACTCTACATTGTCAACTCTTTACCTGGAGCTTCAAACTTTGTGGGCATGATCATAACCCCAAATGATGATACTACATCAAGTGGTGCATCAATTGGAGATGATTAGCTTAACTCAAATATGTTGAAACCATTTCTGTTGATTTCTAGGGTTCACCAAAGTTACATTGGCAAGTTTGCCCAAATGAGCTCAAATTTGGTGGAAGGGCCTAGATGTATGTGACATTCCATCCTGTTAAGTCCCATGTCAATTGGAAGTCATTTGCTTTCCCAAAACCTGATCAAACACCTTCTGTCAAATTACCAAAACCATTGTTTTGACCCCTTTTACTATTTCCCTTTACCTCAACTTCTTACCACAGGTAAACCTGATCATCTTCTACCCCCAGTAACTTCCCCATGTCCTCAGCTCAAAGATTGGGGGGGTAAAAACCCCATTTTTACTCTTGTCGACAGAACATTCCTCTCCTCTTTCACCTCCCTCCTCCCTCTAGTGGCTCCTAGAGCATCCAAGACCACCTCCCTATATTCTACTACTCCCTCTACCCCCTGGACACCATTGGCCACGCCCTGGACACCAGAGCCATGCCAATGGCAGCCATATGCATGCTTTAGAGCGCGCTACAGTGCTCTGGCGCACTGTAGCCGCCCCCCATCCCGATGCCCTGACAGCCTCGGGCCTCCCCAGCATGTCCCCGAGGTCGCCTTGACGTCTGGGACATGGCACGTCGCCGGTCCCCCACCTGACCCTCTCTCCTCTCCCCTATGTGAAGCTCGCCCGTGCGCGCCCTGGACCTCGCCCATGGTGCACCGACTCCTCCCTATATAGAGCCCCCCCGAGCACTCCCTTGCCTCTTCTGGATCCTTCTCTCTCCCGTGCACCTCGCAGACATCATCCCTCTCCCCCTCGTGCTCTCCTGTCCCTCCATGGCCGGAGTGCCGCCACCGGCCACCACTCAAATTCGCGCCGCAGAGTGCCCCTCCTCCCCACCTCCTTGCTTCAGAACGGCACGAGCACCTACGCCAACACTCCCCGCACGTCCTTCCCTCCTCCCCGCGCTTGCCTTGCCGTGCCCAAACTTCGCCCGAAGCCCCGTCCGCCGGCGTCAAAACCACTGACGGCTCGGCCCTCCCCAGCCAGCGTGAGACCCATGGTTGGGCTTGGCTCGATCCCCCGGAGCCGTCGGTATGCTGGACACCACCGGGGACAATCGGGATCACCGGGAAGGACGCCGGCATCCTGCTCGGCCGGCCTCCCCTGCCCCTCCTCTGTTTTGAGCGGGAGGTATGAGGAGGGCCTACCAGCGGGACCCGCCTGTAAGTGGCTAAGGCCCCGGGCCCCTGGAGTAAGTGGAGACGGCCTTCCGGGGAAGGCGCCTGCCCTGGTCGAAGGCGTACTCATGGGAGTACGCCAACAACGTCACCTGTGCCACCCGGCGCGGCTGACGCCACTGGGCCGGCCCACGTCCACATCCCGCCTGTGCGCACAATAAGGGTAAAAACCATTTCCCTTTTCTTTTCTTTTTCTGTAAGCTTCATAAATCCATTTAATAATTCAAATGAACTCCAAATTGCATGATTCAAATTTCTGGTAGTCTCTAAAATCATGCTCTACCACATGGTGCAACATGCACATTTTTCCAGAATCATTTCCTTCACAAATAATTATCAAATGCCACTATTTCATTTTCTGTGATGAACTTTAGAAAATCACAGAGAGCTCAAATTTGATCCAAATACAGTGGTTCAAATTCCTAGGTGCTTGTCAGATCCAAACTTAGTTTTGGAACATTTTTATTAATACTTTCTGTGCCCCACCAAATAATGAGCCATTTCTTCATATTTATCAACTTTGCAAAATCCTAGGAAATTCATTTGAATTCCAAATCCAGTGAAACCAACTCCTAGATGCTTCTAAAATCATGACTTGTTGATGGGTGCCTTTGCTCATCATTCAAGAATATATTTCTGTACACTTCTTTCAAATCCATAAAACCCTTGATTCCATCATATTGAAATGATCCAAACTATCCCTTGATCCAATACCTATGAAACCACCTTGGTCATTTCTCATATGACCAGAGGTATCCTAGAAAAGTCCAACTCCTATTTTTAGAGCACTTTTATTTTTGCCTTGTTGTGTTGCTTATTATGATTGTTTCCATCGTTAGTTGACGAAATAAACGGAGTACTCGGAGAAGGACCAGAAGGTTTGAAGGCTCAGAAGGACAAGGCAAGCAGCCCTTTGACCATGTTCGAGAAACCTCTTTATGCATGTCTCATAGCACCTTATTATCAATGCATCGGAATCATGTTGAGGTGGAGACCACTTTGGTTGCTACCTTTGTTACTTACTATTGAAACATGCATCAAGCATGACCCTACCTTCCTATGAGGGTTATGTGGGTGGGAGTAGTTAGGTCGCTATAATAGTGGCTACGCAAATGGGACGGGTATATGCATGGTGACGGAGGCAGAGTACCTTCAAAAGACTTATCGAAAACCTCGTCGGGTGCCATTCATGCCCGAGGGAGATGGTGAGATGGGTAACCACTTGATGACGTAGTGGTGTACCGAGACAAGTGTGTGTGATGTTTTTCAAACGGATTGGTTTAAGTTGCGACCGTTGTTCCAACCAAACATGCGCAACCACTCTACCCTTATATGGGAAAGGGTATTATTTATTACCTAGGTCAATACTAGCATGGTGCCCGCATTACTAGTGACGGGGGTGACATGAGGTCACTCTCCGGACGGGGTCGTGCTTGGATAGGCAGCCATGACTGTTTTCACAGGGCACCAGACACACCGTTGGTAGCCCATGTCAGTGGTATGAGTTGAATATGGGAGCAAGGCTCCACAATCTTTAAGATGTGAAATGTTTGGCACGAGGCTGTTACCAATCGAGTGGACTCTATGTTAGTGTCATCTAGGGAAAGATAGTGATCGGGTGCTTACCCCGGGTACTTGAGGTACCGCGGGTCGTGGATGTCACTGAAGTTCCCCGGATCTAGTGGGTAAAGTGTGCAACCTCTGCAGAGTGTAAAACTATTCGAATAGCCGTGTCCACGGTCAAGGACAGTTGGGTAACCGCTCTTGGGCTACGTCCAATGTTTGCGAAACCTGGTGTGTGTGTGTGTGAGGAAACAACATGGTTCAGTGATATTGATGATGTGATTCTTGAGGAAATCTCAATGAGCTTGAGCATGAGTTGATTACAACTCCTTCTCGATAATGATGTCTGTAACCTCCTGATACTTGTTGCACACACATGCATGTCCATGTTATATGTTGATCATACTTGCATATGAAAAACTAGCTTTCCGCAAAACTGCCAATCTAGCAGTAGAGCCTTGCATAATTATTCTGTCATCGTACTTGGGTTGCTTGCGAGTACATTCAAAGTACTCATTGGCTTGCCACTGGTTATTTTATTGGCCAGGCAGGAGAGAACAGGATATGATGAAGACTTCTTGGTGACGAGCATGCGAGCTAGGACGCTTCCCAGTCAGAATGCCTGTAGGGTTAAGGCAGATGGCATGGGTCCAAGTTGTTATTAAAAATTTCCGCTGCAACGATATACTCAAGACTTGACCATAATGGTCCTATTTGTGTAATACGGTATGTATGGATGTAAGACTCTTATTATTTAGCTTCTGTGTGTTCAGTGAGCATTGATCTCTGGGATCACTGTACACGTGCATTCGGTGATCTCGACTTCTAAGTCGGGGTCCCCACAGGAGAAGCAAGATGATCTCGCTAAGGATGGCATCCAGGAGATTGCTGATGAGGTTCGCTGGAGATTCTAGGGGTTCCTGGGATCCGGTGGGGGCGGGCTTGCCGCTTCTCCCTGCGCTGGGTGTGGCATCTACAACAGGCTTCGCCGCTAGAGGGAGCCTCATCTTCTTGGCGTTGTGGTCCGCCGACTCCATTTTCCTCCAGGGTGTCGCGTCGAGCTCACGGATTTGAGTAGAGTAACGAATGACAAGCCTAGTTGTAGTGGGAGTGAATAAGAAGGGGAGCTGGGGTTTTCTGTAGTAGTGAGGAAGAAGGGGAACTTCGGTTTTTTGTAGGAGTGTGGTGAGGAATTTTGGGGTACGAGTGTAGCGAGCTGACATGAGGTGCGTGGGAGTGAGGAGGAAGAAGAGCACCCATGTTTTTTGGGCAGGGGGGTACGCTAGGTAGCGCCTCTCATTAAGTAAATATATTGGCTTTCGAATTGATTTTATTATTTAATAGGGTGGATGGGCTGTTTTGTCTTAGGTCCAGAGAAACAATTACTACTAGTTCAGCGGAGACACTCTACAGCTACCCAGAAAAACAAGTACTACTAGTACAATGGATACGCTACTGCTTCTGGCTCCTCCAAAGTCATCGAAACATTTCCCTCTGCTGAATGCCATTTTACTTTGGTTCACCGACATGCAGGCCATGTAGCGTGTGGGCCCAAATGCCATCCACCAAATTACAAGGCGGTATGCAGGCGGAGAGTCACCCCGATCATAGCGCGGAAGTAATGAGCCATCATATCACAAAACCCCACCTCCCCGCAGTCTAAGTTTGACAGACCATCATTCCACTCTTCGTTGAATCCCCTTCTCCCTCACCGTCTTCAAGAAAGCCAACACTCGCATTTGCCGTTCTTCTTCTCTCCCAACGAAGGGAAGGTAAGCGGATTCGTGATGTTGGTATATTTTCATTCAAAAAAAAAGTTTTGCAAACTAGTAACCGATCCTCGCTCTCTTTTTTGTTCCATTGTCATTGCGATTGTGTTTTCCTTTCAATTGTCTACTTGTATTCGTCAGTTTCATGATGGACCAAGGAGAACCAGGCAAAGATCTGGCGATGTTGGAGTAGACGTGGGAGGCTGATCCCCATGAGACAGAGAGCTCCAAGAAGATGGAGGTCACCACCGAGCCTACCCTAGATACGCTCATGGCCATTATCGAGATTGTCAATGCCCCGTTTGATGTTACAGCCCCCGTGGCCCTATAGGAGCAGTTTCCCCCTTCGAGGATGTGCCCCCCCCATTGAGCTGCCCAAGGTGATTTTCTTCTTTGCCGATCTCGATTGTGATTTTTCATCTAAGTATGTCGTGATAAATAATGCAAAAATTTATTGGCTTCGATGCCGTCCTACCTTCCCTGTCATGCATAATTTGACTCTACATAGTAGCTTAAATAAATTTTGTTTCTTATATTGGAAAGTAATTCAGAATTTGTTTCTATTTCAACTAGAGCCCTGATGCAGACAAGGATTGTGTGGTTGTACATGTCACTCGCTATGAGGCGGATGACCTGAACATACGCACTGGAAAAACAAAGTTCTTAGGCTATTGGATCCTAGAACCCATTTGCACTTATACCACTGTTGAAATGTATTCCAGCCTCAGCGTTGTCAGGCGTGTTGTCCAAGGAGTACTGAAGCACAAGAAGTTCAAAGCTACTCCTTCGTTTGTGAGGCATACTGTTCTTGTCAAGCTTAAGCAGGAAGATGACATGGCATGCCTCCACAACCAAGTTTACCAGTGGCAAGGCCACAAGATTCTATTCATGAAGGTTCACAGGATAGACCTGCTGCCGGACATATTCGATGATGTTCATGGCAAGGTTCGTCTTGTGTCCATCCCAAATTAGATCGAGGCATTAAATAGTTTCCACAGGTAGTGTTTAAAAGTAGTTTGGATTGTGTCTAACTATCTGAACCTTGCCTATTGTCGAGCCCTCTAGGGCTAGTACTCTGTTTGAATCCGTCTATGGGAACCACTACTACTTTTGTGTGCACGTGAATCAAGAGAGAATCATCCTAATTGTTGCCGAAACAGATGTGTCCTCACTAGATTTTTCATGTATTACGGCATGGTAAGACCTAAGTTGTCATGGTTTATCGATTTATCATACGATCAGTGCGTGTTTGATGAAATAGAGTACTTGTTCGAGAACTGTGCTATTTGACATATAAGCAACTACGATATCTTGTTGCAGTGGTTCATGCAGTTAACTGAGGCCACAGTGTAAATTCAAAACATTCACATGCTAGTCCAGCGTTCATGTGGAACATTCACATTAAACTCAGCTTCATAAAATACTTGCAAAGCATAAGTTAAGAAATTTTAGACATCTCAATAATTCATAGAACATAACAAACATTTACTAGTTCACAGGAAAAGACAAAGTTGTGAGAAGGTTTATAAATCAGGAAAAATCAAGCAAGGCTTCTCTGAGCAAAGGGCCTCCCTAGGCAGGATTAAATTTCCTAGAGTTCACTCTAGTTTTTCTTGTTGCCACCATCCATGGTTAGGTTCTCTCATTCTAAAATAACCAATTATAATTGTGTTCTCAGCTGGAATGTTGAACTGAACAATGTAGTGTACTGACCATCTGAACTTCTTGTGCAGTTACACTAAATTTAAGCAACACTATTTGCAGAAATAAGGAGACCACAATGCCTCTTGTCCGTGCACCTATCCCAAAAACCTCCACGCAGCCGTGCCAGCTAGTCCTCTGTCCATCCTTGATCTGGGAGAAAGTGGATTCCTGACTAGGATGCAGTTGTTTTCACTCGTCCCTGAACTGCAATCAGGAAGTAAACGTATGAATAAGCTTCTTTTATATTGCGTTGGTCATTCTACCTAGTTACTACCATTGTAGGAATACCTCGAAGACAGGAGGTTAGAGGACGGTGGCGAGGAATAGCCATCTCATTTTGTGCAGTTCTACTACAACTAAGGTGTGTACTTTTGATTGCACAAATAGAGACGATATGGAGACAGACATCCCTGTTTGCACGAATATGAAATACGGTTATTAAAGCTGTGACAGTTATTTGAAGTGGCAGATTAACACAACCATCTATTGTGTTATACTATTAGCACTACATTGATAGTATGAAAAAGTGCCATTAAGTGGTGAGGCAGATGTGGTTGCCGAGAGCGGCAAACATTCAGGTAGCATGTCTGCATATGTCCCATTTTGTATCTCCTCGGCGACATTTTCCTATGTGAGCACAGGAAATCTTGACCTGCTCATTCTCATATGCTTTGTGCCCCCAACACCCCTCACTTTCTTTCCTTTTTCGACCAAGAGATGGGTCCACTTACCCCCAACCTTTGCCATCCACCCCGCTTCCTTCGCCTTTACAACCAAGAGACCAGTTGGGTATCTACTACTTTTCCACGTTTCCTCTTAGAACCAAGTCCTAGATTTATGCTACAGCTTTCCCACTTTCTTCCTTGTTTGAACCAACTCTTAGATTCGACTGTGTGAACTAGCTTTAACTATAATAATAGTAAAAGTCGAGGTGGCCTTGGAATAGACGACGGAAGTAGAAAAATATCCAAACGCAACCACGTGGGGATCTGGGTAGTAGAGCAAGGCCAATTTCGAACGAAGATATATCTTAGGGTCGTTGGGATGTGGCAAAGACGGCGTCGGGAGAGGGAGAAGAGCGTACAACACACATACCACACTTACTTAATCGAGCAATTCTATGTTAAGAAAAAAATCTAGTAATTTTAGTAATTAAATAGAGCCAGTTGACCTAAACATTGCTCTAACAAAAGACCAACATTAAAAACAAAGCCTAAGTACGCAAAACTTTAACAAAGCAGCTGACGTGCCGTCCTATGCATCGCTGGTGTGAGATGAGACGTCGACGACTTATCCTGGTGACATGCCACCATTGGTGGACTCCACGTCCCCCCTGCTGAAGTCGACCGCATCCTCGTCCTCATCCTCGTCCTTAGAGCCACCCTCGAGGTTATACTAATCGTAGTAGTGGCTGCGCTAGAGATCATGTTGGTACTCCAACGCCGATTCCTCGATGGACAGACTCTTCTCTACCTTGACCTCGGCCACGCGCAACTCCTCATCCCAGCGCTCCTCGATCGTCGCCGCCTCCTACATCTCCAGCTCCCGCTCGGCGATCTCATGAGGAAGCTGAAGGAAATATGCCCTAGAGGCAATAATAATGTTGTTATTTATATTTCCTTATATCATGATAAATGTTTATTATTCATGCTAGAATTGTATTAACCGGAAACTTAGTACATGTGTGAATACATAGACAAAACAGTGTGTCCCTAGTATGCCTCTACTAGACTAGCTCATTGATCAAAGATGGTTATGTTTCCTAGCCATAGACATGAGTTGTCATTTGATCAACGGGATCACATCATTAGAAGAATGATGTGATGGACTAGACCCATCCGTTAGCATAGCACTATGATCGTTTAGTTTTACTGCTATTGCTTTCTTCATGACTTATACATGTTCCTATGACTATGAGATTATGCAACTCCCGAATACCGTAGGAACACCTTGTGTGCTATCAAACGTCACAACGTAACTGGGTGATCATAAAGATGCTCTACAGGTGTCTCCGAAAGTATTCGTGGTGTTGGCATAGATCAAGATTAGGATTTGTCACTCCGAGTGTCGGAGAGGTATCTCTGGGCCCTCTCGGTAACACACATCATAATAAGCCTTGCAAGCAAAAGACTAATGAGTTAGCCACGAGATGATGTGTTACAGAACGAGTAAAGAGACTTGCCGGTAACGAGATTGAACTAGGTATAGAGATACCGACGATCGAATCTCGGGCAAGTAACATACCGATGACAAAAGGAACAACGTATGTTGTTATGCGGTTTGACCAATAAAGATCTTCGTAGAATATGTAGGAGCCAATATGAGCATCCAGGTTCCGCTATTGGTTATTGACGGGAGATGAGTCTCGGCCATGTCTACATAGTTCTCGAACCCGTAGGGTCCGCACGCTTAACGTTTGATGACGATCGATATTATGAGTTTATGAGTTTTGATGTACCGAAGGTAGTTCGGAGTCCCGGATTAGATCACAGACATGACGAGGAGTCTCGGAATGTCCGAGACATAAAGATTGATATATTGGACGACTATATTCGGACACCGGAAGTGTTCTGGAAAGTTTCGGAATTTACTGGAGTGCCGGGGGGGGTTGCCGGAACCCCCCGGGGGAATGGTGGGCCCTGGTGGGCCATAGGGGAGAGAGAGGGCAGCAGCCAGGAGGTGGCGCGCCCCCTCCCTAGGAGGAGTCCGAATAGGACAAGGGGAGGGGGGCGTGGCCCCTCTTTCCCTCTCCCTCTCCCTCTCTTTCCTTCCCCCTTCTTCCTTCTTTGGTAGTTCCTACTAGGAATAGGATTGCAATCCTATTCCTAGTAGGATTGCACCCTAGCCGCACCATTGGAGGGCCGGCCGGCCTCCCCCCTTGCTCCTTTATATACGGGGGCAGGGGGGCACCCAAAGACACACAAGTTGAATTGTTCCAGCCGTGTGCGGTGCCCCCCTCCACAGAAACACACCTCGGTCATACCGTTGCAGTGCTTAGGCGAAGCCCTGCGCCGGTAGATACATCATATCCGTCACCACGCCGTCGTGCTGACGAAACTCTCCCATGAAGCTCAACTGGATCAAGAGCTCGTGGGACGTCATCAAGCTGAACGTGTGTTGAACGCGGAGGTGCCGTACGTTGGGTGCTTGATTGGTTGAATCGCGAAGAAGTTCGACTACATCAACCGCGTCACTTGACGCTTCCTCTTTCGGTCTACGAGGGTACGTAGACACACTCTTCCCTCTCGTTGCTATGCATCTGATAGATAGATCTTGCGTGATCATTGGAAAATCTTAAAATACTACGTTCCCCAACAGTGGCATCATGAGCCAGGTCTATGCGTAGATGGTATGCACGAGTAGAACACAATGAGTCGTGGGCGATACTAGTCATACTGCTTACCAGCATGTCATACTTTGCTTCGGCGGTATTGTGAGATGAAGCGGCCCGGACCGACATTACGCGTACGCTTACGCGAGACTGGTTTCACCGTTACGAGCACTCGTTGCTTAAAGGTGACTGGCGGGTGTCTGTCTCTCTCACTTTAGCTGAATCAAGTGTGACTACGCCCGGTCCTTGTGAAGGTTAAAACAGCACATACTTGACGAAACATCGTTGTGGTTTTGTATGCGTAGGTAAGAACGGTTCTTGCTAAGCCCGTAGCAGCCACGTAAAACTTGCAACAACAAAGTAGAGAACGTCTAACTTGTTTTTGCAGGGCATGTTGTGATGTGATATGGTCAAGACATGATGAGTTATACGGTTTTGTAATGTTATCGGCAACTGGCAGGAGCCATATGGTTGTCGCTTTATTGTATGAAATGCAATCGCCATGTAATTGCTTTACTTTATCACTAAGCAGTAGCGATAGTCGTAGAAGCAATAGTTGGCGAGACGACAACGATGCTACGATGGAGATCAAGGTGTCGCGCCGGTGACGAAGGTGATCATGACGGTGCTTTGGAGATGGATATCAAAAGCACAAGATAATGATGGCCATATCATGTCACATATTTTGATTGCATGTGATGTTTATCTTATTATGCTTCTTATTTTTCTTAGAACGACGGTAGCATTATAAGATGATCCCTTACTAAATTTCAAGGTATAAGTGTTCTCCCTGAGTATGCACCGTTGCGAAAGTTCGCCGTGCCGAGACACCACGTGATGATCGGGTGTGATAAGCTCTACGTTCAAAAACAACGGGTGTAAGCCAGTTTTGCACACGCAGAATACTCGGGTTAAACTTGACGAGCCTAGCATATGCAGATATGGCCTCGGAACACTAGAGACCGAAAGGTCGAGCGTGAATCATATAGTAGATATGATCAACATAAGATGTTCACCATTGAAACTACTCCATCTCACGTGATGATCGGACATGGTTTAGTTGATTTGGATCGCGTGATCATTTAGATGACTAGAGGGATGTCTATATAAGTGGGAGTTCTTAAGTAATATGATTAAATTGAACTTTAATTTATCATGAACTTAGTCCTGGTAGTATTAGCATATCTATGTTGTAGATCAATAGCTCGCGATGTTGCTCCCCGTTTATTTTTTGATATGTTCCTAGAGAAAACTAAGTTGAAAGATGTTAGTAGCAATGATGCGGAATTGTTCCGTGATCTGAGGATTATCCTCATTGCTGCACAGAAGAATTATGTCCTTGATGCACCGCTAGGTGACATACCTATTGCATGAGCAGATGTAGACGTTATGAATGTTTTTGACAAAAGCTCGGTATCATGACTACTTGATAGTTTAAGTGCACCATGCTTTACGGCTTAGAACTAGGACTTCAAAAACGTTTTGAATGCCACGGAGCATATAAGATGTTCCAAGAGTTGAAATTAGTATTTCATACTCATGCCCGTGTCGAGAGGTATGAGACCTCTGAGAGTACTTTGCCTACAAGATGGAGGAGAATAGCTCAACCAGTGACCATGTGCTCAGATTGTCTGGGTACTGCAATTGCTTGAATCAAGTGGGAGTTAATCTTCCAGATAAGATTGTAATTGACAAAGTTCTCTAGTCACTATCACCAAGTTAGTAGAACTTCGTGATGAACTATAATATGCAAGGGATGACGAAAGTAATTCCCGAGCTCTTCGCGATGCTGAAATCGGCGGAGGTAGAAATCAAAAAGGAGCATCAAGTGTTGATGGTTAACAAGACCACTAGTTTCAAGAAAAAGGGCAAGGAAAAGAAGGGGAACTTCAAGAAGAATAGCAAGACAGTTTCTACTCCCATGAAGAAACCCAAGTCTGGAGCCAAGCCTGAAACTGAGTGCTTCTACTGCAAGGGGACTGGACACTGGAAGCGGAACTGCCCCAAGTATTTGGCGGATAAGAAGGATGGCAAAGTGAACAAAGGTATATTTTGATATACAGATTATTGATGTGTACTTTACTAGTGTTCATAGCAACCCCTGGGTATTTGATACCGGTTCAGTTGCTAAAATTAGTAACTCGAAACGAGAATTGCAGAATGAACAGAGACTAGTTAAAGGTGAAGTGACGATGTGTGTTGGAAGTGGTTCCAAGATTGATATGATCATCATCGCACACTCCCTATATTTTCGGGATTAGTGTTGAACCTAAATAAGTGTTATTTGGTGTTTGTTTTGAACATGAATATGATTTGATCATGTTTAGTGCAATACGGTTATTCATGTAAGTTAGAGAATAATTGTTGTTCTATTTACATGAATAAAACCTTCTATGGTCATACACCCAATGAAAATGGTTTGTTGGATCTCGATCGTGTGATACACATATTCATAATATTGAAGCCAAAAGATGCAAGGTTAATAATGATAGTGCAACTTATTTGTGGCACTGCCGTTTAGGTCATATTGGTGTAAAACGCATGAAGAAACTCCATAGTGATGGACTTTTGGAATCACTTGATTATGAATCACTTGGTGCTTGCAAACCATGCCTCATGGGCAAGATGACTAAAACTCCGTTCTCCGGAACTGTGGAGCGAGCAACAGAGTTGTTGGAAATCATACATACTGATGTATGCGGACCAATAAGTGTTGAAGCTCACAGCGGGTATCGTTATTTTCTGACCTTCACTGATGATTTGAGCAGATATGGGTATATCTACTTAATGAAGCACAAGTCTGAAACATTTGAAAAGTTCAAAGAATTTTAGGGTGAAGTGGAGAACCATCGTAACAAGAAAATAAGAGTTTCTACGATATGATCGTAGAGGTAAAATATTTGAGTTAGCGAGTTTGGCCTTCAATAAAAACAATGTGAAATAGTTTCACTACTCACGCCACCTGGAACACCACAGTATAATGGTGTGTCCGAACGTCATAACCGTACTTTATTAGATATGGTGCGATCGATGATGTCTCTTACCAATCTACCACTATCGCTTTTGGGGTTATGCATTAGAGACAGCTACACTCACGTTAAATAGGGCACCATCTAAATCCGTTGTTACGACACCTTATGAACTGTGGTTTGGCAAGAAACAAAGTTGTCGTTTCTTTAAGTTTGGGACTGCGATGCTTATGTGAAAAAGTTTCAACATGATAAGCTCGAACCCAAATCGGAGAAGTAAATCTTCATAGGATACCCAAAATAAACTGTTGGGTACACCTTCTATCATAGATCCGAAGGCAAGGTCTTTGTTGCTAAGAGTGGATCCTTTCTAGAGAAGGAGTTTCTCTCGAAAGAAGTGAGTGGGAGGAAAGTAGAACTTGATGAGGTAATTGTACCTTCTCCCAAATTGGAAAGTGGAACATCACATAAACTAGTTCCAAGTGATTCCTACACCAATTAGTGAGGAAGCTAATGATGATGATCATGAAACTTCAGATCAAGTTTCTGCTGAACTTCGTAGATCAACCAGAGTTCGTTCCGCATCAGAGTGGTACGGCAACCCGGTTCTGGATGTCATGTTACTGGACCATGATGAACCTACGAACTATGAGGAAGCGATGATGAGCCTAGATTCCGCAAAATGGCTTGAGGCCATGAAATCTGAGATGGGATCCATGTATGAGAACAAAGTGTGGACATTGGTTGACTTGCCCGATGATCGGCAAGCCATCGAAAATAAATGGATCTTCAAGAGGAAGACCACGCAGACGGTAATGTTACTGTTTACAAAGCTCGACTTGTTGCGAAAGGTTTTCGACAAGTTCAAGGAGTTGACTACAATGAGACTTTCTCACCCGTAGCGATGCTTAAGTCTGTCCGAATCGTGTTAGCAATTGCCGCATTTTTATGAAATCTGGCAAATGGCTAACAAAACTGCATTCTTTAGTGGATTTATTAAGGAAGAATTGTATATGATGCAACCAGAAGGTTTTGTCAATCCTAAAGGTGCTAACAAAATGTGGAAGCTCCAGCGATCCTTCTATGGACTGGTGCAAGCATCTCGGAGTTGGAATATACGCTTTGATAAGTTGATCAAAGCATATAGATTTATACAGACTTGCGGTGAAGCCTGTACTTACAAGAAAGTGAGTGGGAGCACTACAACCTTTCTGATAAGTATATGTGAATGACATATTGTCGATCGGAAATGATGTAGAATTTTCTGGAAAGCATAAAGGAGTGTTTGAAAGGAGTTTTTCAAAGAAAGACCTTGGTGAAGCTGCTTACATATTGGGCATCAAGATCTATAGAGATAGATCATGACGCTTGATAAGACTTTCGATAAGTACATACCTTGATAAGATTTTGAAGTAGTTCAAAATGGATCAGTCAAAGAAGGAGTTCTTGCCTGACTTGTAAGGTGTGAAGTTGAGCAAGACTCAAAGCGAGACCACGGCAGAAAAATATAGAGAGAATGAAAGTCATTCCCTATGCCTCAGCCATAGGTTCTATAAAGTATGCCATGCTGTGTACCAAACATGTTGTGTACCTTGCCATGAGTTTGTCAAGGGGGTACAGTAGTGATCCAGGAGTAGATCACTGTACAGCGGTCAAAATTATCCTTAGTAACTGGATGACTAAGGAAATGTTTCTCGATTATGGAGGTGATAAAGAGTTCGTCGTAAAGGGTTACGCCAATGCAAGCTTTGACACTAAATCCAGATGACTCTAAGTATCAATCTGGATGCGTATTGAAAGTGGGAGCAATTAGCTAGAGTAGCTCTATGCAGAGCATTGTAGACATAGAAATTTGCGAAATACATACGTATCTGAATGTGACAGACCCGTTGACTAAACTTCTCTCACAAGCAAAACATGATCACACCTTATTACTCTTGGGTATTAATCACATAGCGATGTGAACTAGATTATTGACTCTAGTAAACCCTTTGGGTGTTGGTCACATGGTGATGTGAACTATGGGTGTTATTCACATAACGATGTGAACTATCGGTATTAAATCACATGGCGATGTGAGCTAGATTATTGAATCTAGTGCAAGTGGGAGACTGAAGGAAATATGTCCTAGAGGCAATAATAAAGTTGTTATTTATATTTCCTTATATCATGATAAATGTTTATTATTCATGCTAGAATTGTATTAACCGGAAACTTAGTACATGTGTGAATACATAGACAAAACAGTATGTCCCTAGTATGCCTCTACTAGACTAGCTCATTGATCAAAGATGGTTATGTTTCCTAGCCATAGACATGAGTTGTCATTTGATCAACGGGATCACATCATTAGAAGAATGATGTGATGGACTAGACCCATCCGTTAGCATAGCACTATGATCGTTTAGTTTTACTGCTATTGCTTTCTTCATGACTTATACATGTTCCGATGACTATGAGATTATGCAACTCCCGAATACCGTAGGAACACCTTGTGTGCTATCAAACGTCACAACGTAACTGGGTGATCATAAAGATGCTCTACAGGTGTCTCCGAAAGTATTCGTGGTGTTGGCATAGATCAAGATTAGGATTTGTCACTCCGAGTGTCGGAGAGGTATCTCTGGGCCCTCTCGGTAACACACATCATAATAAGCCTTGCAAGCAAAAGACTAATGAGTTAGTCACGAGATGATGTGTTACGGAACGAGTAAAGAGACTTGCCGGTAACGAGATTGAACTAGGTATAGAGATACCGTAGATCGAATCTCGGGCAAGTAACATACCGATGACAAAAGGAACAACGTATGTTGTTATGCGGTTTGACCGATAAAGATCTTCGTAGAATATGTAGGAGCCAATATGAGCATCCAGGTTCCGCTATTGGTTATTGACCGGAGATGATTCTCGGTCAAGTCTACATAGTTCTCGAACCCGTAGGGTTCGCATGCTTAACGTTCGATGACGATCGGTATTATGAGTTTATGAGTTTTGATGTACCGAAGGTAGTTCGGAGTCCCGGATGAGATCACGGACATGAGGAGGAGTTTGGGAATGTCCGAGACATAAAGAGTGATATATTGGACGACTATATTCGGACACCGGAAGTGTTCTGGAAAGTTTCGGAATTTACCGGAGTGCCGGGGGGGGGGGGGGTTGCCGGAACCCCCCGGGGGAATGGTGGGCCCTGGTGGGCCATAGGGGAGAGAGAGGGCAGAAGCCAGGAGGTGGCGCACCCCCTCCCTAGGAGGACTCCGAATAGGACAAGGGGAGGGGGGCGTGGCCCCTCTTTCCCTCTCCCTCTCCCTCTCTTTCCTTCCCCCTTCTTCCTTCTTTGGTAGTTCCTACTAGGAATAGGATTGCAATCCTATTCCTAGTAGGATTGCACCCTAGCCGCACCATAGGAGGGCCGGCCGGCCTCCCCCCTTGCTCCTTTATATACGGGGGTAGGGGGCACCCAAAGACACACAAGTTGAATTGTTCCAGCCGTGTGCAGTGCCCCCCTCCACAGAAACACACCTCGGTCATACTGTTGCAGTGCTTAGGCGAAGCCCTGCGCCGGTAGATACATCATATCCGTCACCACGCCGTCGTGCTGACCAAACTCTCCCGTGAATCTCAACTGGATCAAGAGCTCGTGGGACGTCATCAAGCTGAACGTGTGCTGAACGTGGAGGTGCCGTACGTTCGGTGCTTGATCGGTTGAATCGCGAAGAAGTTCGACTACATCAACCGCGTCACTTGACGCTTCCGCTTTGGTCTACGAGGGTACCTAGACACACTCTTCCCTCTCGTTGCTATGCATCTGATAGATAGATCTTGCGTGATCGTAGGAAAATTTTAAAATACTACGTTCCCCAACAGAAGCAGGTGCTCCATGGCCACCGTCGCCTTTTCAAACATGGGTTGCATGCTGGATTCCGAGGTGGCCTGGAATATCTTGGCATTTGCGTCCTCGATCTTGGCCAGGATGTCACGGCCCTAGATCAGCCCTTGTTGTCTTTGCTTGTAGTTAGTTGCACTTGAGTGCATCATGCTTCATGACTACTTTCTTTTGAAGGTTGAAATGGGGATGGTTCAAACCCTAGCACTAAATGAACTCAACTAGGTTCAAATAAAAATCTTTTTGAATAAACCCAAAAATGCCTTCATCAATGTTTGATAATTTTGGCAAGGGTTTTGATCCAAACCAAAAAAATTGAACATTTTTAGGGATTTATTTGGGCTTTGAATTAAATCAATAAGTATTTGAATTGGGGCCATTTAAATGATATATATTTTTAAATAGCTCCAAATTATTTGAAACTTGCAGACGGCCTTTGGAATACTTCAGAGTGAGTCCAGAAAAAGCTTCAACATTATCTAAAATGTTTTAGTGCTCTAACTAAAACAAAACAGAAGAAATAAATAGAAAAAGAAAAAACAGAAAAAAGAGAGAGAGAGAAGCACACCTGGGCCAGCTTACCTGGCGCCCCAGCCGACCCAGCACTGTTGCAGGCCCAACCCACACCGCCGCCGTCGTCAAGCTGCTGCCAGGAGGACGGAAGCGCGTGGCCGCGGCATGCCGGCACGCGCCAGCCACATCCCGCCTGCCTGCCTGCGTCCCCGACACCCTGGACGCCTCCAACGTCGCCACACACACCCTGGACTCCCTCACTCTCTCCCTCGTCCTCACCTCTTCGCCTGCTCTCTCCCTCACACGTGCCCGAGCGCCACCGTCGCCGCCGCTCACCGCTGCCGCGCCCACCGCCGTTCCGACGACGCTCCGAGACGTCCAAGAGCTCCGCCTCGTCCACCACCTCCTCCTCACCGAGCAAAACAACGCCGGAAGCCCTGGAAGGCGCCAGCACCGCCGTTCCCCTCGTCGGCCACCGAGGATCGTCGTCATTCATTCGCCGCCTCCGATGCCTCCCCGAGCTCCCCGTCTGCTTCTTCCGAACCGCTGTGAGCCCCTGTTCGAAACCCCCCTTGCCCATCTCCTGCCGCATCCCGTAGTTAGCTCCACTGCCGTGGCCGAGCTTGCCGCCGCCCTGCCATGTCGCTGCCATGGCCATAGCCGCCGCCGCCCGCTTTTGAGCTCGCAGTAGTGCTAATTAAGCCCGCAGGAGTCTGTAGCACCGCCCGGTGGTGAAAATGGTGCCCTGTAGATTCGTTTCGCACGTTGCCGTGGTTCAGTCGCCGCTGGACCTCGTGGCCGGCGAGATTCCGGCCGCCCCGCGACCCCCTGTCCGGCCCACTGGATGCGCACGAGCAAGAGCTACTCCCTGGTGCGAGTAGCGCGACCAACAGCCGTCCCTAACGCAAGTCCGATGAGTTGCCTCCGCGGATTTGATCGCCGCCGGCCAAACTCCGGCGACATCTGATGCGGCAACGTCATTAGTATTAACCCCCCCCCCCCCGTAGTTAGCCACCTCACAACCACTGACAGTGGGCCCTAGCCCTGGTCAAACCCCAGTCAGCGCAGGTTTTGACCGGGATTAGTACCCGTGTCACTGACGTGTGGACCCCACACGTCAGGTTTGACCTGGATCGCGCCCTGTTGACTCGCTGACGTCATGATGACGCAGTGCTGACACAGTAAAGCCTTTCTGGAATTAAAATAAATCGGAAAAGGTTTAGAAATTCCAAAAAATGCTTTAAACTTCTAAAAATCATATAAAATCAACTGTAGCTCAGATGAAAATAATTTATATATGAAAAATGATCAGAAAAATCCAAGGAATCTGTTTATGTCATTTTCATGCATGTTTGAGCAAGTTAAACCTACTGATCAGGTCAAATCAATTAATGACATTTAAATAACCACATGTGGAGTTTGAATTTGAATCTTGGATTCAAACCAACTTCATTTAATTCATTGCTAGTTGCATTAGCTCAAATCACATTATATTGCCATGTCATGATCATGCATCATATTGTTGCATTACATTGATTGTGTTCTTTCTCTGTTGCCGGTGTTTGCCCCCTCTCAGTAGACGTTGTTCCGACGATGAGATCGATGACACCGATGAAGACATAGTGTTTCTTCAGAATTTCCAGGCAAGCAAACCCCATTTGAGCATTTCCTTACAATCCCACTCTCTCGCTCTTGCTCTCTTTTACTGCATTAGGACAACAACGATTGAACTGCTTTTTGCTGCGGTAGCTGAACCACTTTCCTCTGCATGACCTATCATTGCCACAGTAAATAGTTGAAACCCACTAGCATGAGTAGGAGTTGTTTGAGCCATGTTGTGCCTACTCATTCATGCTTTCTGGTTATGCCTGCTATTGCTTAGAGTTGTGTCAGGTTTGATTCATCGGGGATGAATTGGAATGGTGATGAACATATCCTACTGTGTGTGAGCTAAGTGTGTGAACACGATTTGGTAAAGGTAGCGGTGAGAGGCCATGTAGGAGTACATGGTGGGTTGTCTCACTTGGGCCGTCCTTAAGAACTGAGTTCTGTGTAAGTTGTCCAATGACTAGCTACTACCACACATTGGGTTCCGGTAACTCGACCCCTCTCAACTTATTAATCAACTAGATCTCTATCCAGGAGTTGCAACTAGTTTCTGGTATTTGTAGGTAGTGCTAGTAGTCTACCAAGTGGGCACCCGGTACAGGTGGGCTTGGGACAGACTAGGTGCAGTGGCCCGGTGTACCAAGTGGCACCCGGTTGGTGGGCTTGGGAACCCTGTACACATCGTTTGGGGCCGTGAGCGACACCCCGGCCGGATCTCCTTACGGATGGAACCCGAATAGGCGATAAACCTGGACTAGAGTCGTGTGTGGTTAGTCAGGTTGTGGCCGACACCCTTGCCAGGCTTCCGCTTGAAGGTTGCCGAGATACACGACGTGTACATGGCGGTAAGTGGCGAGAGCGTGTGCGAAGAAGTACACCCCTGCTGGGTTAACATGATCTATTTGAATAGCCGGGTCCGCGGTTATGGACTTCTTGGATGCTTACGTGGTACATAGACAAGTGAAAGTGGATACTCTAAAATACTCAAGACAAGTGTGAGTGCTATGGATGGCGTTCTCGTAGGGAGACGGGAGCGGATCCATAGTGGTGTATTGATTGGTGAATATGTGGACTCGTGTGCGCCACCTCAAAGAGTTACTTGCAATCGTAGTTCACGATAGCCACCGAGTCAAAGCTGGCTTGCTGCAGTCAAATTCCACCACCCCCTTTGTTGATAATGATGCATATGTAGTTAGTTCTGATGTAAGTCTTGCTGAGTACCTTTGTACTCACGTTTGCTTAATTCAAGTTTTTGCACAGAGACTTCTGTCTCACTAGTGGTTCCACGTGGACTTCGACATTTAGCTTGTTACCTCAGCTACGAGCTTGTGCCCTTGGGAGGTCTTGTAGATAGTCAGGCTTCTCAGCCTTTTTCTTTTGTAGTTGTTTGTACTCAAACATGTTATGCTTCCGTTGCCTGTATGCTCTGTATGTTGGGTCATGTGACCCCTGTTTGTAATAAATGCTATGATGGCTCTTCTGGGCCTTATATATATGAGTCATTGAGTTATGTTGTGATGCCATGTTGTACCTCACATACTTGCATGTTATGCGTACGTGTAATGTGTATTGCTATGTGTGGGATCCGACACCTAGTTGTTTACCATTGGTAGCC
Organism: Secale cereale; assembly: GCA_902687465.1. Classification (NCBI taxonomy): domain Eukaryota; kingdom Viridiplantae; phylum Streptophyta; class Magnoliopsida; order Poales; family Poaceae; genus Secale; species Secale cereale. The sequence continues at coordinate 236,726,122 of LR738714.1, forward strand.
TATCTTTCAAGGAAATGTCTCCTAGTGCTTCCACTAAGCCTTGGTAGCTTGCTACTGCTCCGGAACACTTAGGCTGGCCGGCATGTGTCCTTCTTCGTTCCTGTGTCTGTCCCTTGGGGGAAATGTCACGCGTTGTTCGTTTAAGTCCTTGTAGCTTGCTATGACTTGGGTTCATACGTTGATGTCCCACACGTTCGTTGCTGGGTCATGTATGCCTGTCTCTGTAATTTAGCGCCACTTTTGGTTTATAACTAGTCATGTCGGCCCGGGTTCTCTGTCATATGGATGCTAGCGACACTATCATATACGTGAGCCAAAATACACAAACGGTCCCGGGCCAGGTAAGGTGGCACCCGTGGGGATACCGTGCGTGAGTCCGCAAAGTGATATGATGTGTTACATGCTAGATTGGTGTGACTTTGGATCGGGGTCCCGACAGCTTTGGTATCAGAGCCAGGTTGACAGCCTGTAGGATTACCAAGCCAAACTGGTCGAAGTCGTGTCTAGAAAACTCTTTAGTTATATAAGGGAATTGATTGTGGAAGGGAACGTAAGGCTCTTTTTACTCCTTTACCTTATGACCTTCTGATCTGAGTCATCCTCTTCTTTTCTACGGGGATTAAGGAACAAGGCTTTCTCTCTGTCTATCAGGATCATGTTAATTGTGGATTCAACCCTCAGTTCAGTTTCTTCTACCGCCGTGTGTTGATAGTTGGTCTCAGATTCTTGTTATTGTGATGTTGAGGGGTTATGCCACCATTTTGCAGGATCTCTCAAATCTTTTGAGCATTTACAGCCGTTATGCTGTCCGAGTCATCCCAGGTCTCTAAACAATCTGATGCATTTGCAAATAATTCCTACCTGTTCTTAATGTCCTTTAGGCCAGATTAACCACACTAACTAGTGTGTTGAGGTACTCCATTGCCTCGACATAGATGGTTGGAGCATCTTCGAAGAACTATTGTCGGCGTATTGGGACGACACCTATGGGATCACGAGAATCCCTACTATGGTTGCGGGGCGCGGGGTTGAGAGAAGAGCGGATCAAACAGATAGCACACTGTTCGTTTATCCAGGTTCGGGCCGCAAGGATGCGTAAAACCCTACTCCTGCTTTGGTGGATTGTATATCTGTGTTCTTCAGCTAGCTATGGGGCGTGAGGAGCTCCAAAAAGCCGAATCCTCCTCCTGGTCGCCTCGGGCCTCCTTTTATAGAGAAAGGGGTTGCCACAGTGGCACATAGGAGGTGGAAAGGGTACAGTGATGCGAGGTTATCCCTCGCATTACATGACGAGGCGCATTTAATGCGTCTTGCTTAGGTGTCCTTGCTTTATCGGGGATGGGGGAGAGATCTGTCTTGTCCGCCGCCGCTCCTTCTTGTGTCGACACGCGCCCTGGCCAGCGATGCCTGAGATGCCATGTAGGCAGGCAGACAGTTGAGGTGGCGCAATGGTGGGTCTTCATGAAGATCTGCATGCCGCCATGCAGGTGCCTGCCCAGCTAGTTGGGTCGGCAGCTGTATAATGCGGTGGTAGTTCAGTCGGCGTGGGCCTGATGGTGGCCCTGCGGACGTCCTCGACAAGGGCCTTGCTGGGGCCCGGCAAGGGTCCTGCTACGGTGCCTGCTGTTATCCCCGGCAAGGTGGTTGCCGAAGGTCTTGTCATCTTCCTTGGCTCGGATCCCGCCAAGGGTTTCCGTATTCTTAGTGTGTATCTGATCTTGAATGTCTTCACAAAGATCTGCATGCCACTACGGGGATGTCTCCCGAATCCTTGCTCCATGGGGGCAGTGGACTCAATGGCGATTTGCTCCGTAGGCATGGGGGCGAGTTGCCGCGGCAAGGGTCTTGCCGGGGCTGCTAAAGCCGGCCCCGGCAAGGATCTTGCCGGGGCTGCTAAAACTGGCTCCCGGCAAGGATCTTGCTGGGGGAACCCGCTTCGTCCCTTTGCTCTTTGTGGTCTTGGCTTTGGGCTTCAGTCTTACCCTGGCTTACCTCCCTGGCCTTGCTTGGTGCGGCGGTGCCCGTGGCTCAGACTGCCTGTGCACAGTCATAGGGGTACAAAAAGTGTACCTCCATTTTTGTACACCGACAGGAGCCCCCGGGCCTGGGCCACACATAAGCGCGACGCGTTGTTGGGGTAGGCCCAGAACGGTGTGCGGGCAGGCGGGACGGTTTTTACCGCGGTAAGATTTTCCGCGCGCTGCGCATCCCAAGATCCGCGCGCGTGGCGCGGTGTGGAGGGGTGTGCGTGACGTGGGTGGAATGCGTGGGGCGGTTCCTGCAGGCATGCGTCACATCGTAGTAAAGAGGTGGCTTCGCGCCTTCCCCATTAACGGGGGGAGGCGTGGATGCGCGGCCCATTTACCGAATGGGGCCGAGGCGCGGTCCTCAAGGCGTCCACTCCCAATGGTCACGGGGTGGGGAGAGGTCGCCTCACCCGTCCCCTCGGTTCTGCACGTCTGCCATGTGTCTCCCATGCGCTAGGGGTGGCAAACGGTGGTGGCGGGAATCCGGGCCGTCGCTGGTTGGGGCGGCGGGTCGGTCCTGGCTCCCTACGCCTTCCGTGTCTTGATTGGCCGAGCGGGGCGGCCGAGCCCCAACCCCGTTCCTTTATAAAGAGCGAGAGGGGAGGGACGGCGCCCCGCATTCTTCCATCTTCTTCCTCCTTCAACTTCTGCTCCCCTCTTCCATTCGTCATGGAGAGAGGAAATCCCGGCCCTTCAACGGTGGCGGCGAGGGTCGCCGCTCGACAACGCGTCCCTCCTTCTCCTGCGCCTGCGGAGGCAGAGCCGGCTGCGAGGGGAAGGGAGAGGCGGCGAGGCCAGGGCGCTCGGGGAAGAGGAGGACGGGGTGGCCCGCCGGCCTCGCCTCCGCCAGCAGCTCCTCCTCCAATGGAGGGCCATGTTGGGGATGACCCTTGCGAGTTCTTCGTCAGGTTGCGCCGGCCACCGCGCCGTCGCCTTCGTCTCCCGACTCTTGCGCGGGTGATGGAGCTGGATCCGCTGGAGTCATTGCGGCTGCACATGAGGGGCTGCGGGATCAGTGGCATGCGGGTCCGCGTCAACTTCCCTGCTCCTCATGTGATGTATCTTCGTCAGGGATGGAAGATGTTTGCTCGTATCCAGAGCTTGACGGATGGGCTCACGCTCCATTTTAAGTTGGTGGAGGGTGGCCTTCTTTCTGTCAAGGTATTCGGGCACTTCGGGACTCGTGCAAGGTGCTGCGTGGAGAGCTCTTCTGATGACGAAGAGTCCTCCTCGAGCGAGAGTGACAAGGTGGACAGCGGCAGTGACTACGAGGGCAGTAGGCGGCAGGATGATGGGTTCGACTAGGTGTCGGGCGCCGCTCTTGGTGGCACCGGCGACCCCATCATCCGTGTTGCCGGATCCTTGAACTTCTCGGGGCTGTCCCCTTGGCGGCTGGCGTTGGGAGGCTGCGGAAGGGGAAGAGGGCGGGTGGCAAGGTCGTCATGCCGGAGTACGCGGGCACTGACGCCTTCGACTCGTATTGGCCTCCTGCCGCCTCGTCTTCGAGCTCTGCTTCCGGCGCCGCCATCACCATCCAGTCTTTGGGCGGCCACCAAGATGTTCTCTTGGTGTCTTCTGCCACCCGTAGCTCGCCTAGGCGCTCCTTTTTCCCTTCTCGCCTCCTTGACCTGCCTCCTAAGGAGAGGGACGAGAAATGCATTTCAGGCATCTTATCTCTTTTTAGTTTTTAAGCCTTCGGGCATCTGTTAAATTTAAAACTTGTAATCCCCTTGTTCATGTTTTTCATTCCATATGGACTGTACCTGAGTGGAATGTTTTTAATGAAAAAGGGATGTTTGCCAGGTCATTTGTTTGTGGGTGAAACCCACGACAAGGAATAAATCCTTGATATCTCTAAGATAAACATTTTCTCGCCCGACAACAGGCCTTGCCGTCTCCCTACATCGCTCGGCCTTTCTCACGCTTTTGGCAGAGGCAGGGATGAAGTGGGTTTAGGCTCCTTGTTTCATCCTTTCGCTGCCGCGACTACGAACAAACTTGGTCCCAGGAACGAGCCCTAGGGCCTAGAGTTATGGGAGCATAGTAGTTTAAGGAAAAAAATGAGGTTTCACATACCTTAGTTCATAATGGAAAGCATGATAAGGGATGTAGAACTTATCTGAAGCTGCAGCCCCCGGCAACCCTGGTTTGCCGTGGCTGAATCTTTGCTCTTGCAGCCCCCGGAAACACTGGCTTGCCGGGGCCTTGATGCTGGTCTCTTCCTTTTTTTTCTCAAGTGGTTTCGGCAAGGATATCTGTGCGTCCTATGAACCAAAGGAGATAAAAGAAAGACAAAGAGATGCAAAGTCGACCTCTGAGCTAGGGGTTAGCCGCCGCTAAGCACTATCAACCCTAACCAAGGACGAGACTCAAACTAGCATGCATGCTATAACTTAGGGCGCTAGCGCTTCATTTATTTATGCTTAGGGTCTGCGCCAGGCTTTGTACAAAGGGTTACATGCCTTGCCGGCAAGGCTTGTACAAAAGGTGGCTTGCCGGGGGGGCCGGCAAGCCGCGCCTTATGGGTAAAACTTGTGAAGATGCTCAATGTTCCAGTAATTACTCACCAGAATGGCATTTTCGGTCTCCAGGCGGACTGCGCCAGGCCTGGTGACTCGTATTACCCGATAAGGGCCTTCCCACTTCGGCGTCAACTTGTTGGTATTCTTGGCCGATTGAACGCGCCGAAGAACAAGGTCACCTTCCACAAATTTTCGGGCACGGACCTTGTGGCTAAGGTAGCGGCGCAAGGCTTGCTGGTAGCGTGCTGCTCTCACAGCCGCCCGAAGACGATCTTCCTCAAGGAGCGTTGCGTCGTCTTGCCGCAATTGCTCTTGCTCAAGCTCGTCATAAGCGAGCACTCGAGGTGACCCATATATGAGTTCAGTGGGGAGAAATGCTTCTGCCCCGTATACTAGGGAAAAGGGTGTCTGGCCGGTGGCTTGATTTGTCGTCGTTCTGATCGACCAAAGAATCGTCGGCAACTCATCAATCCAGCGCCTTCCACTCTTGTGCAGCTTGTCAAAGGTCTTTGTCCTTAAGCCTCGCAGTACTTCAGCGTTTGCCCTCTCAGCTTGACCATTGCTTCGTGGGTGAGAAACGGAAGCGAAACAGACTTTGCTGCCGAGGTCTTGGGTATATTGCATGAATGTGCGGCTTGTGAACTATGTGTCGTTGTCAGTGATGACCCTGTTGGGTACACCAAAATGGAACACTAGTCCCTTGAAGAATTTGACGGCTAACTGAGCTGTGACCTTCCTCACTGCCTCCACCTCTGGCCACTTTGTGAACTTGTCGATTGCGACGTACAAGTACTCAAAGCCCCCGACAGCGCGGGGGAAAGGGCCCAGTATGTCGAGCCCCCGGACCGAGAAGGGCCAGGAGAGAGGAATGGTTTGAAGGGCTTGAGCTGGTTGATGAAGTCTTTTTGAATGGAACTGCCACACTTCGCACCTGGTGACCAGTGTCGTCGCATCCTGGAGGACAGTGGGCCAGAAGAAGCCTTGCCGGCATGGGCCCTTGACCCTATGTGGGATCCACATATGCCTCCATGTATCTCTGCCAACAGCCCCAGTCCTTCCTCTCGAGGGATACACTTCAATTTCACACCGTTTGGTCTCTTTCTGTATAGGACGTCATCGACGAACTGGTACATAGCAGATCGACGGGATACTTTTTCCGCTTCTTCCTGCTCCTCAGGAAGTTCCCCAGTTTGGAGGAATCGGACGGTATGTTGTGCCCACGCTGGAGCCTGGGGCTCGACGGCGAGGACTAAAGGCATTTCTTCCGCTATTAGAGCGGCTGTCTCGATGACAAGAGGTTGACGCTCCGCCGGAGCTAGCCGTCCCATGGCGGGCTCAATGTCCTCGGCAACATCCTTGCCGGCGGCTCCGCGGAGCTCGGCGGGAAAGTACTTGCCGGTCCCTGATTTCCTCCTCTTGTTTTGCTCTGTTGATGGATCAACGGATGGCTGGGAAAGCTGAAGCACAAAGGTACCTGGTTCCACAGGTAACTTGAGGGCAGCGCGCTTTGACAGGTAATCGGCGATGCCATTCTCTGCTCGGGGAACATGCTCCGCCTGTATACCATCAAAACACTCTTCCAGCTTTCTCACTTCATCGACGTAGGCCTTCATCAACGGGCTCTAGTAATCTTTGTTGACTTGTTTGACGACAAGCTACGAGTCGCCCCTGACGATGTGTTTCTTGATTCCGAGGTCTGCCGCGATCCTAAGACCAGCAAGCAGCCCCTCATATTCAGCAGTATTGTTCGTTGATACCTCCCTAGGGAAGTGCAACTGGACCACGTACTTGAGGTGCTCTCCAGTGGGCGCGACCAGCAGTACGCCAGCCCCGGCGCCCTGTAAGGAGAAAGCTCCATCAAAGTACATGATCCAGTCACAACTCGCCTCTTTGCCGGGGAGAGCAGTTTCCTGGACTTCTTCATCAGGCATCGCGGTCCATTCCGCAACGAACTCCGCCAGGACTCGGCTTTGAATCGTCGAGGTACTTTCAAACTTGAGGCCAAAGCGGGACAGCTCCAGTGCCCACTCTACAATTCTTCCCGTTGCATCTGGATTGTGCAATATCCGCTGCATAGGGAGGCGAGTGACGACATTGATCTCGTGCGCCTGGAAGTAGTGACGCGGCTTCCTCGAGGCCATAAGAAGGCCGAAGAGCATTTTCTGCACACCGGAGTACCTTGATCTAGCCCCCTGCAAGAGGGAGCTAACAAAGTAGATCGGGTGCTGCATCATTTTTTTCCTTGGCGGCACTCCGACCGGCCGTGTCGTCTCTGCACCAACGGCATCAGGCTCTGTCGCTGCTATCGCCTCGTCATCAATTTCTCTCTGTGCCACTAGTACGGCGCTGACCACCTGGTTTGTTGCCTCCAGGTATAGCAGCAACGGTTCTTGTGGCCTAGGTGCAACTACTACTGGCGTGGAGGAAAGATACCTCTTCAAATCTTGCAATGCTGCTTCGGCTTCTGGCGTCCATTCCATTGGGCCCGCCTTTTTCAAGACCTTGAAAAAGGGAAGGGCGCGCTCGGCAGACTTGGAAATGAATCTGCTCATGGCGGCAACGCAGCCAGCAAGCCGACGCACATCCTTGACTCGTTTGGGTGCTTCAATATGTTCTATAGCTTTGATCTTGTACGGATTGCCCTCTATACCACGCTGCGACAGAAAGAACCCGAGAATATTGCCGGACAGGATGCCGAAGACGCACTTCTCAGGGTTCAGCTTGAGATTGATCTTGCGTAGGTTTGCAAATTTTTCTTGTAAATCCGGTATAAGGGTTGCCCTGTTCTTGGTTTTGACCACTATATCATCCATATAAGCCTCCATATTTCTATGGAGCTGGGATTCAAAACCAATCTGGACTGCTCTTGCAAACGTTGAGCCAGCACTCTTCAACCCGAAAGGCATTCGTACAAAATTACGTACCACATGGGGTGATGAATGCTGTCTTCTCTTCGTCTTCCCTTGTCATGAAGATCTGATGGTAGCCGGAGTAGGCATCGAGGAATGACAGCATGTCACACCCAGCCGTGGAGTCAACAATCTTGTCGATGCGCGGCAACGGGAAGGGGTCTTTCGGAAAAGCCTTATTGATATATGTGTAATCAATACACATCCTCCACTTCCCATTTGCCTTGCGCACCACCATTGGATTGGCCAACCACGTTGGATGGAGCACTCCTCTTACCAAACCCACTGCTTCCAGTTTCTGGATCTCCTCTGTGATGAACTCTTGTCATTCGAAAGCATGCTTCCTGACCTTCTGCTTGACGGTCCGCGCATGAGGACAGACAGCAAGGTGGTGCTCAATCACCTCCCTGGGAACGCCGGGGATGTCGGATGCTTGCCATGCAAACACATCGACATTTGCCCGCAGGAAGGTGATGAGCGCGTCTTCCTATTTGTCGTCAAGGGTAGAGCTTATCGTGAAAGCCCCTCCGGTGCTATCCTCCTTGACAGAAACCTTCTTGGTTCCCGGTGGTGTGGCCCTGGACTTCTTGTATCTGCCGGCGGAGCTCTCTGGCACATCCTCGACGGGAGCACGACACTCCGAAGTGGTGCGCTTGCCGGAGTGGGTGTCCGAGGTCTCACCGGTCTTCTTCTTGCCGGTGGAGCTCTCTGGCACGTCCTGGACGGGAGCACAACACTCCGAAGAGGTGCGCTTGCCGGAGTGGGTGTCCGAGGTCTCACCGGTCTTCTTCTCCTTATTCTTCCCGCTCGGGGCTCCGGTGGCAGGAGCAAGTGCCCTAGTGGCGGTAGCTGCTGCAACTGCTTGTTGGTATAGTTGGTCAGCGCAAATCAGCGCATCTTTCTTATCGGACGGGATGGTGATGATCGTCACAGGCCCTGGCATCTTCAGGGTGTTGTAGGCATAGTGTGACGCTGCCATGAACTTGGCCAGCGCCGGGCGGCCAAGGATCCCGTTGTAAGGCAAAGGGATCTTGGCAACATCAAACACGATCCTTTCTGTCCTGTAGTTCAGATCACTTACAAAAGTCACGGGCAGCGTGACCTTCCCCTTTGGTTGACTTCTCCCCGGGTTGACCCCCTAAAACGTGCCTGTCTGTTCGAGGTCTCCGTCAGGAATCTACAGCTTCTCGATCACGGTGGGCGAGATTAAGTTCAGACCGGTCCCGCCAGCGACTAGCATCTTTGTCACCTTGAGGTTGCGTATTGTTGGTGAAACCAACAATGGCAAGCACCCGATCGCAGTAGTGCGATCAGGGTGATCCTCGGCGTAAAAAATGATAGGCGTGCTGGACCATTTCAGCGGCTTTTGGGCACCAGATGACGGCTCCGCCGCTGTGATCTCACGCGCCCACTGTTTAAGCTGGCGGTGAGAAGTATGCAGCGAGGCGCCGCCATCGACGCACATGGACTCCGTGGCTTTCTGAAACTCTTGGTCGCCGGACTCGTCGTCCTTTTCATGATCGTCGTCTTCTGGCTTTCTGTCACGTCCCCGGGCAGGCCTCTCCTGCTGTTTATCCTTGCCGCGACGTCCTGCTTGGAAGTTACGCTTCTTGCCGGACCCCCCAACACTGTCCTGGCCCTTCTCCTTGTCCCGCCTCTCATATTCAGCCCTCTGCTTCACAGCAAGGAGCATAACCTGTCGGCAGTTCTGGAGATCATGGCCTTTGGTGCGATGGATCTTGCAGTATTGCTTGTCGGAATTTCCTGGCTTCTCGGCAATCGCCAAGGCCCGGCAGGCGACACACCCGAGAATTTCCTTGCCGGGGTCATCTGCCTTGGTTTTCTTGGCGGAGCCGGTGTCATCAGATCCCTCGACGACAAGCACAGCTTTACCTGTGCGCTTCCTGTTGCGGTGGCGGCCTTTCTTCGCCGGGGCGGCAGTATCCTCATCTGAAGAGTCGGTTTCCACACCGCGTCTTCGCCGGGGTACTTCCTTCCCTCTTTAGCCTGGGCACATCTATCAGCAAGAACATAGAGTTCCGCCACATCTTTCACCTTGGTCATTGCCAGTTCTTCACGCATCTTGCGGTTACGCACGTTCTGATGGAACGCGCTGCTGATGGCGGCAGGGTGAACATCAGGGATATTGTACTGTACCCGGCTAAACCTCTGTATACATTTGCGCAGACTCTCGCCTCCCTTCTGGGAATGACGTGCAGGTCACTTGCTTCGCCATGGGCTTGGTGACCTCCAGTAAAGGCGCCAACAAACTCATGGCACAAATCCGACAAGGAGGAAATAGTGTCCACCGGCAAGTGCATCATCCATGACATGGCGTTGGGTTTAAGAGCCCATGGAAAGTAATTCGAAAGCACCTTATCGTCGCGGGCTCCGGTAGCTTGCATCGCGATGGTGTAGATGCTGAGGAACTCCGACGGGTGGGTCTTGCCGTTGTACTTCTCGCCAACGTCAGGCTTGAAGGTGCGGTGAGTGGGCCACTGGAACTGCCGCAGCTCACGGGTAAAAGCCGGATAGCCTACCTCGTAAGGTAGGCCTCCAGGGCTCTCCGGTGCTGGGTGGTTCATAGCAGGCCAGGCTCACCTGTCTGACTGGTGGCGCGCTCTACGCCGGCGCTCGATGGTGGTTCGAGCGTCTTCATGAGCTCGCTCCTGACGAACTTGACGCTGGTCCCCGTGGGTCCGTGGGTCGGACGACGCTATGGAGATGTTGTCACCCGCGATGTCCCGAAGAGTCAACACACGTGGTACCGGGCGAGGAGGAGGCGAATGCACCGTGGCCACGGCGCTGCCGGTCCTACCGCCAGCCGTGCGTGGGACCCCATCAGAGCTTCGACCTGGGGGCTTCGCTGGACTTGGTTCATCCTTGTTGGCGACTGCGACAAGGCTTCGGATGGTAGCTCTCCATTCGTCGAGTTTCCCGTAACGGGAGGAAAGTCGAGGAGCAATTGCGCGCGCGCCAGGGCTTAGCCTGGGGTAAGCGGTAGCGAAACCTACACGGACCGTGACCCGCTTCGATCCCTGACCATGTCAGGAGGAGCTCCATCACGATCCCGCGGCCGCATGCCGTTTCCACCATCGCCGGGCGGGCGGTTCTTCTACGTCTCGGGAGTGGCGCTCGGGGCTCTTCCCGTGGCGACGCCCGGGATCTTCGGCGTGATGACACCGTTCGTCGCGCGCTGCTTGGGCGGAGCGCGCTGTTGGCGCCAGCGTGGGAGTCCTGGAGGCCCTGGCGTCGCCTTCGGGTGATGCGGCAGCGATCCGGGAAGGCCCCGCGCCACCCATGGAGGGCCTGGCTCCATCTTTGGATTTGGCGGTGTGTGGCCTGTCACCAGGCGCACAAACATCGCCACCTCCCAAACTCTGGCTGCTGGGACGGTGTTGGTGTTTGCGAGCAGCGCCCCAGGTCTTTTCCGTGACCGGTCCGCTGCTCGCCCGCATCGGGACGGGTTGTCCGGCTTCCGGCAGGCATACCGCCACCGTCGTCTTCTTCTAGGGCGCCATGATGATGAAGAAGCGTCGAACTAACTGCTAAAGCTGATTCTAACAACCGTGCTCCCCTACCTAGCGCGCCAAAGATGTTGACGTATTGGGACGACACCTATGAGACCACGAGAATCCCTACTACGGTTGCGGGGCCCGGGGTTGAGAGAAGAGCAGATCAAACAGATAGCACATGGTTCGTTTATCCAGGTTCGGGCCGCGAGGATGCGTAAAACCCTACTCCTGCTTTGGTGGATTGTATATCTGTGTTCTTCAGCTAGCTATGGGGCGTGAGGAGCTCCAAAAAGCCGAATCCTCCTCCTGGTCGCCTCGGGCCTCCTTTTATAGAGAAAGGGGTTGCCACAGTGGCACACAGGAGGTGGAAAGGGTACAGTGATGCGAGGTTATCCCTCGTATTACATGACAAGGTGCATTTAATGCATCTTGCTTAGGTGTCCTTGCTTTATCGGGGACGGGGGAGAGATCTGTCTTGTCCGCCGCCGCTCCTTCTTGTGTCGACACGCGCCCTGGCCAGCGATGCCTGAGATGCCATGTAGGAAGGCAGGCAGCTGAGGTGGCGCAATGGTGGGTCTTCACGAAGATCTGCATGCCGCCATGCTGGTGCCTGCCCAGCTGGTTGGGTCGGCAGCTGTATAATGCGGTGGTAGTTCAGTCGGCGTGGGCATGATGGTGGCCCTGCGGACGTCCTCGAGAAGGGCCTTGCCAGGGCCCTGGCAAGGGTCTTGCCGCGGTGCCTGCTGTCATACCCGACACGATGCTTGCCGGAGGTCTTGTGGTCTTCCTTCGCTGGGATCCAGCCAACATCTTCTTAGTGTGTATATGATCTTGAACGTCTTCACAAAGATCTGCATGCCACTATGGGGATGTCTCCCGAATCCTTGCCCCATGGGGGCAATGGACTCAAGGGTGATTCGCTCCGTAGGCGTGGGGGTGAGTTGTCGCGGCAATGGTCTTGCCGGGGCTGCTAAAGTCGGCCCCAACAAGGATCTTACCAGGGTTGCTAAAACTGGCTCCCGGCAACACTACAAGGAAATTGACATACTATGACGAAAATCCTTGTGACGGTGGTTCACAACATCACAGAAATACCTAATGTGTGACGTCTTGGAGGTCATGTCACCGATTACCGCAAATCGGTGATGATTAATGTCACTAAATCAACTAGGGCACTGGCGCCACTTGAATGCCAATTTGTATGACGTTCTGATAATTTCCATGATAAACCTACTAGTGACACATATTATTACGTATGTGTGGCACTCTTTTTTGGTCATATAACGACTAGCAGTAGGACTCAACATAGCAAGTTAGTAATTTATTTAAGAGGCGTGCATAACCCATTATGTTCCACAAGCTATATGGCGATTTGGAAATATTCAATAAACAACCATGTTTTACTAGTAAACCATATTCAAGTAGAAATATATAGATGTCATGTATGCACCATACAATTATATCTACCCCATGTTACTCTTAACTATACGTGAAAAAACTCAATATGAACTAGAATATATTTTACTGTTCTTGTATCGGGTTGCCCTATTTTTTATGCAGCAATGTAAATGTTTCAAATCACCCTGACGATCACGTTCTCAAATAGTTCGATTGATGTTTTCAAAGCGAATTTGTGCACTCAACACTAACATTCGTGAGGTGGTAGATTTGCAAGGATGGAGCCTAGCGTCGTCCTAAAGTTTTTATACATATTCTATTTCCTATAATTTGCTATTTCTGTTAAATTCTCATAATTATAAGAGATTGCATTTATATTTGACTCTGCAAATAAAACCTCCACCGCCGTCATTAGCCAGAGCCGCCCGCTCCACCTCCATTAAAAAAATACTTTGACATCCATTTTTCTATAAAGTTTTGCCAGTGTCACCATGTGTCAGTCAACCACGCAATTAGTTCTCACTTTTTTTCCAGCCCCGCGAAACTACCTCGCCCGCTATCTACCTTATCTCCCCAACCCATCTCCCCCACAACCGCATCGAGAGGCGAGGCGAGATTGGAGGATCCCGGTGGCGCACCTTGCCTGTTTTCGCCGTTGCGCTCTCGAGTGCCGGCGGCCCGCGCCTTCTCCCGCATGGCTGCTCGCCCGCCCTCCCTCAAACCCCGACCGCCGCGTTCGCTCCCCGCAAGGACCAGCAGCCACGCCTGGCCAGCCGACATCGCAGCCACCATCCTGTACAGGCGACATTAATATCTCGGCTCATCCTCGCCATCCGTGCTCAGAGGCTCCCGTGTCGACCGGATCGTAGCGCCGGCACCCCCACAATTTCCCCCAATTCCGGCTCCCACGACCACGCGAGCTTCTTCTGGTTGCCATTGGCGTTGGGAGGCTATGACTGATGACCCTAATGACGGCGGGATGGAGTCATATGCACGTGACTTGTTGTTCGGACGGCTTGCCGTTGCCGTCGAGTTGGAGCGAGAGGCCCTGGCTACGGACGGCGGTGGCGCAGATTCTTTCCTTTCTGTTTCATATAATCTTCCCTTTTTTGTACTAAGTATTTTTTGAAAATTCCATCTGTTGAGCCCAAAACTGATTAGTCTAGCTTAATTTTTAGGTGTCGTTTTACTCTTTCCCGTGTTAACAGTGGAGGTCCTCTTTGCAGGTTGCCAGGCTTATACTCAGAAGATCTAGGTAAGCTAGATCAAGGACGAAGATGTGAATAATTGTGAGTGCAGAAACAACTTACATTGCCTTTTTTAATCCCTTTTCAATGTATTACTTGCACAATTGTGCTGAAGCTTATTTTCAGCTACTCTCTTAGCCCCTGTCATTTATATGTGTCGTGACTCCCTGTACTAATAACACTGATGAATGTAGCTGTTATTCTTCAGTCTTCAAAACATTTAGTAACTGTACTCTACCAAGCAGATGGTATTGGTCGTGAAGAACTCATGGTAAAGAATTTTTTAGAAGACCTTTGCTTTTTGGGTAGTCTCCTTTTCTAACCAGAAATTGGATTTTCGCTGACTATTTTTACTACTCATTATTAACATTATAGAACTATTTTTGTTTTTCCAATCTAAGATGATCACAATTACCGCATTCAGTTGGACAGATTATGCTAATTGCATCCTAATGCACATGACCATAATTATCTAATTGAGATTAAGTTCAGAAGGTCATTTCCTAAAAGGCAAGGTTAGTCTTTGTTTACTTTTTGATATGTTTTGAGATAGCTTACCGCTCACGCCGCCGAGCGGTGTAGTGAAGGTTAGTCTGAACATTAAATATTTGTTAGGCATCAAATCATACAAATTGGTGAACATTTGTGGTTCTACTCTCTATATCTCCACAAATGACAAGGCATCAAATCATACATTTTACCTTTCCTTCCAATGATATTTACCTTTGACTCGTGAACAAATAAACTCAAATTTGATCTTTTGGTCATCCATATTGTTTGTTATTTGTTGAGAGATTATCTATCATTACAGTAAAAACGCCACATAGGTTTGACACTACTATTCTCCTGCAAAATAACAAGCAATCACTTCGTACAAGCTAAAATTCGTATTTCCTGATTAAATATATATTTGAGAGATGAAGAGGAGGTTGCTCTTGCTATGTCCAACACAATGGAAATATATTGTGAGAACCTACATCTTAAATAATATGTACATCAGTGTGGATTCGTCCACTTTAATTTTGTCTGCCTCATATCATAATAAAGTACTATAAATATTTGACTAATTACCTTCAGACTGATTCACAATTTCTGCCCATCCACTCTTTTACTCGTACTAATTAATCTAGTTGATGCTTTCTCTGTTCGGCACCTTCCTATTTGAACTAGTGTTGACTTACATAAGTTAATGTTGATTCCTTGCTTTCTTTTTCTCTAACTTGTTTGACCCTACAGATTGAAGGTTCTACCATGCCAAATACGCAAATCCGGCAGGTCTAGGAGGGCAGCTTCATGTATTCGTGCTAGAAAAAAGAATTAAATATAAGAGCACAGAGGCAAGAAATGCGAATGACTGTACTCCTACGCTTTTCTCTTTATGTTTCTTATTTTCCGCTTTTGTGTGCACACTACACTCGTGATTGTGAAATTGAAAGCACAAATGGGTTACTCACTTATTGTCATACTGACAAAGCTTGCTGCTTTTCAAGACTGATAGATGAAATCTTGCTCTTCCTTATGCATGTTCTTTAACCATTACAACTTGTTATTGCATTTACTGTTTCATTGGCCCATTTGTATACTTGCCTATACATTTAATAAGGTACTTCTCATTTTTGAGTCATAATTTAATAGATTGTAAGTTTCTTAGTGGTACTCTTGCACCATGTTGTCTTGTTTGTTCCATCTAATGAGCATGCAACGATGATGTGTTCCGTCAATTTATAGGCACTCTAAGGAGTTAGCTGCAAGAAGAATAACAAGATGGAGAACTTGAAGAGATGGAGAGGAAGAATCAAGAAAATTTGGAGTTGTGAAGAAGAGCCAGCACGACAAGAGTGAAGCCTTGGAAAAGAAGCAACAAGGAATGGAGACCTGATTGCTTTTCTCTCAGTCAAGGGCTCAAGTAACTTAGTAGTCCTTGTCCAAACCTGTTGGTGCATGAAGGTCATCCTTTTGTGATGAAAGATAGTTGCTGAGTGATACATAACAATCACAAGGCCAACACTTTTGTGGTCCTTAGTTATCTAAATATTATTTTCAACTTGTATATTGTCGTGATTGTCAAACTTGCGAATCAATGTTGTTTTTTTACTATTATTTAGAGGATGATTTGGCTGAAATGATTGAATTTATAATATGATTAGGTTGTCAACTACATTTTGTAGTCATGGGATAGTTTGGTTGGTGCTGACATGGCATAAGTCATGACAGTGCATCATCACTCAATATGGTAGATTATGCCATACTTGCTCCTAACATGTGACATTTAGTCGATCGTCATAGAAATAGCAAGTCATTGACGTTCTCGAAAATGTCACCGAATGTACCATTTTCAGTGACATTTATTTGTGTGCGCCGTCACTAGGAGTAATCTGTGACGGGGATTCTGTGACGATGCTTGTGACGCCCATAAAACGTCACTCATGGGTAATTTGTGACGTTATTAGCTATTCGATGACATTTATTGGCACGTCATAATAGGCCTGATCTCTTGTAGTGCAAGGATCTTGCCGGGGGAACCCGCTTCGTCCCTTTGCTCTTTGTTGTCTTGGCTTTAGGCTTCAGTCTTACCCTGGCTTACCTCCCTGGCCTTGCTTGGTGCAGCGGTGCCCGTGGCTCTGACTGCCCGTGCACAATCATAGGGGTACAAAAAGTGTACCCCCCTTTTTGTACACCAACAACTATAATATTGGTCTCTCGATAACCGGTAAAGTGGATGTCATGGCCAACACACCCAGCCGAAAGAACTATTGTTGTAGTATCTTAATTGAAGAAGTTGGCCACCTCCCCATAAGGATTTCCTAGGATTTACTCCCTAGTTGTTCCTGAAGTCCGACCTTTTACTTGACGTTCTAGGTACCAAACCATTTTAATAAATGGGTCGCGCTATCACATCAAGGAGAACATTAGAAGCGGAGTGCTAAATGTATCTTGGTCGATCGTCCAGATTTTTGCCCCTTGACTCCGCTAAGGTGAAATCTGAGAAAGTGTTATCTCCCATTGCATCTGCATCGTCCATCGCTATTCATCATGGTCGTATGTTGTGTTGTCAGCACCATTGGCACGGATAATGGTAAAACCTTGATGATTATGGAAATTCTCAAGTTCTTGAGAGAACACACAAGCACTAGGTTATATCACTGGCACTAACCGGGATTGCTCCTAGTGTTCTTGGTTATGCTATAACCTCTCAAAGAGTAGATTCACTCTCTACTGTTGGGTTTTTCCCAGTTAACAGAATCATTCCCGACATTTGCATTTTGTTCCCCGCTTGCACCTCAGTAATTGTTGTTCCAGATCATCTTCAAAAGTGGACTTGCCATGGGTCCCATCCATTTCCGGTGATAGGCAAAAATAACTCATTGCGTTGCCTTCAACAAGGTAGTCCACATCATTCTTTCTAGTCCGAGTATGTCATTCTACCGAACTCCTCCAAATGATCGATTGTGATTTTCCTTAGGCTGGTATAGGGAATTTCAATGATCTCCATATTAAAAGTAATTCTTTTTGCCACTTAGGGGAATAACTCTACGAGTCACCTTCGCTAAGGTGCCCCGTCTGGTGACATCGATCACCATCTTCTTAGGTGTGGAATTATTGCCTACCGAGTGAACCCACATCATTTGTTTCACTCCATCCCTCTAGATGTGTGTTCCGTGTCTCAGCTCAAGAGGTGTTCTTACGTCTCACCCCATGAGTTGATCTTGATTTGCTCGATCTTCGAGAAAATCAAATCCTGTAGAGCTTCCGTTCTTTTGTTGTCGTGTTGGATGAAGTTTTGAAAGCAAAGATGCCAAGATCAACATGATGCAATGAATCAGCAACTTTGAGGAGGACAGTTGGATCGTGAAGATTGTGTTGGCTTTGTGTCCCCTCTATCTTCTTACCTCACGTCTTGAATCTTGGGACGAGATTCTTGTTTAGTGGGGGTGAGTTGTCACAGCCCTAGATCAACCCTTGTTTTCTTTGCTTGTAGTTAGTTGCACTTGAGTGCATCATGCTTCATGACTACTTTATTTTGAAGGTTGAAATGGGGATGGTTCAAACCATAGCACTAAATGAACTCAACTAGGTTCAAATAAAAATCTTTTTCAATAAACCGAAAAATGCCTTCATCAATGTTTGATAATTTTGGTAAGGGTTTTGATCCAAACCAAAAATATTGAACACTTTTAGGGAATTATTTGGGCTTTGAATTAAATCAATAAGTATTTGAATTGGGGCCATTTAAATGCTATATATTTTTAAATAGCTCCAAATAATTTGAAACTTGCAGAGGGCCTTTGGAATACTTCAGAGTGAGTCGATAAAAAGCTTCAACATTATCTAAAATGTTTTAGTGCTCTAACTAAAACAAAATAGAAGAAATAAATAGAAAAAGAAAAACAGAAACGAGAGAGAGAGAGAAGCACACCTGGGCCAGCTTACCTGGCGCCCCAGCCGGCCCAGCACTGTTGTAGGCCCAGCCCACATCGCCGCCGTCGTCAAGCTGCTGCCAGGAGGATGGGAGCGCGTGGCCGCGGCACGCTGGCACGCGCCAGCCACCTCCTGCCTGCCTGCCTGCGTCCCCGACGCCCTGGACTCCTCCAACGTCGCCACGCACGCCCTGGACTCCCTCACTCTCTCCCTCGTCCTCACCTCTTCGCCTGCTCTCTCCCTCACACGCGCCCGAGCGCCACCGTCACCGTCGCTCACCGCTGCCGCGCCCACCGCCGTTCCGACGACGCTCCGAGACGTCCAAGAGCTCCGCCTCGTCCACCTCCTCCTCCTCACCGAGCAAAATGACGCCGGAAGCCCTGGAAGGCCCCAACACCGCCGTTCCCCTCGTCGGCCACCGAGGATCGTCGTCGTCGATTCGTCGCCTCCGATGCCTCCCCGAGCTCCTCGTCTGCTTCTTCCGAACCGATGTGAGACCCCGTTCGAAACCCCCCTTGCCCGTCTCCTGCCGCGCCCCGTAGTTAGCTCCATCGCCATGGCCGAGTTTGCCGCCGCCCTGTCATGTCGCTGCCGTGGCCACAGCCGCCGCCGCCCGCTTTTGAGCTCGCGGTAGTGCTAGTTAAGCCCGCCGGAGTCCGTAGCACCGCCCGGTGGTGAAAATGGTGCCCTGTAGATTTGTTTTGCACGTTGCCATGGCTCAGTCACCGCTGGACCTCGGCGGTGAGATTCTGGCCGCCCCGCGACCCCCTGTCCGGCCCACCGGATGCGCACGAGCAAGAGCTCCTCCCTGGTGCCAGCAGCGCGACCAACGGCCGTCCCTAACGCAAGTCCCGCGAGTTGCCGTCGCGGATTTGGTCGCCGCCGGCCAAACTCCGGCGACATATGACGTGGCAACGTCATTAGTATACCCGTGTCACTGATGTGTGGACCGCACACGTTAGCTTTGACCTGGATTGTGCCCTGTTGACTCGCTGACGTCATGATTATGCAGTGCTGACGCAGTAAAGCCCTTCTAGAATTAAAATAAATCGGAAAAGGTTTAGAAATTCTGGAAAATGCTTTAAACGTCTAAAAATCATATAAAATCAACCGTAGCTCAGATGAAAGTAATTTATATATGAAAAATGATCAGAAAAATCCAAGGAATCTGTTTATGGCGTTTTCATGCATGGTTGAACAAGTAAAACCTGCTGATCAGGTCAAACCAATTAATGACATTTAAATAACTACATGTGGAGTTTGAATTTGAATCTTGGATTCAAACCAACTTCATTTAATTCATTGCTAGTTGCATTAGCTCAAATCACAGCATATTGCCATGTCATGATCATGCATCATATTGTTGCATTGCATTGATTGTGTTCTTTTCACTGTTGCCGGTGTTTGCCACCTCTCAGTAGACGTTGTTCCGACGATGAGATCGATGACACCGATGAAGACATAGTGTTATCTTCAGAAGTGCCAGGCAAGCAAATCCCCTTTGAGCATTCTGATACAATCCCACTCTCTCGCTCCTGCTCTCTTTTACTGCATTAGGTCAACAACGATTGAACTGCTTTTTGCTGCGGTAGCTGAACCCCTTTCCTCTGCATGACCTGTCATTGCCATAGTAAATAGTTGAAACCCACTAGCATGAGTAGGAGTTGTTTGAGCCATGCTGTGCCTACTCATTCATGCTTTCTGGTTATGCCTGTTGTTGCTTAGAGTTGTGTTAGGTCTGATTCATCGGGGATGAATTGGAATGGTGATGAACATGTCCTACTGTGTGCGAGCTAAGTGTGTGAACACGATTTGGTAAAGGTAGTGGTGAGAGGCCATGAGGGAGTACATGGTTGGTTGTCTAACTAGGACCGTCCTAAAGAATTGAGTTCTGTGTAAATTGTCCAATTAGTAGCTACTACCACACATTGGGTTCCGGTAACTCGACCCCTCTCGACTTATTTTTCAACTAGATCTCTGTCCAGGAGTTGCAACTAGTTTCTGCTGTTTGTAGGTAGTGCTAGTAGTCTACCAAGTGGCACCCGATACAGGTGGGCTTGGGACAGACTAGGTGCAGTGGCCCGCTGTACCAAGTGGCACCCGGTTCGTGGGCTTGGGAACCCTGTACACATCGTTTGGGGCCGTGAGCGACTCCCCGGCCGGATCTCCTTACGGATGGAACCCGAATAGGCGATAAACCTGGACTAGAGTCGTGTGTGGTTAGTCAGGTCGTGGTCGACACCCTTGCCAGGCTTCCGCTTGAAGGTTGCCGAGATACACGACGTGTACATGGCGGTAAGTGGTGAGAGCGTGTGTGAAGAAGTACACCCCTGCAGGGTTAACATGATCTATTCGAATAGCCAGGTCCGCGGTTATCGACTTCTTGGATGCTTACGTGGTACATAAACAAGTGAAAGTGGATACTCTAAAATACTCAAGACAAGTGTGAGTGCTATGGGTGGCGTTCTCGTAGGGAGATGGGAGCGGATCCATAGTGGTGTATTGATTGGTGAATATGTGCACTCGTGTGCGCCACCTCAAAGAGTTACTTGCAGTCGTAGTTCAGGATAGCCACCGAGTCAAAGCTCGCTTGCTGCAGTCAAATTCCACCACCCCCTTTGTTGATAATGATGCATATGTAGTTAGTTCTGATGTAAGTCTTGATGAGTACCTTTGTACTCACGTTTGCTTAATTTAGTTTTTTGTAGAGAGACTTCAGTCTCACTAGTGGTTCCACGTGAACTTCGACGTTTAGCTTGTTACCTCAGCAACGATCTTGTGCCCTTGGGAGGGTTTTGTAGATAGTCAGGCTTCTCAGCCTTTTTCTTTTGTAGTTTTCTGTACTCAGACATGTTATGCTTCCGTTGCCTGTATGCTCTGTATGCTGGGTCATGTGACCCCTGTTTGTAATAAATGCTATGATGGCTCTTCTGGGCCTTATCTATATGAGTCGTTGACTTATGTTGTGATGCCATGGTGTACCTCACATACTTGCATGTTATGCATACGTGTAATGTGTATTGCTATGTGTGGGATCCGACACCTAGTTGTGTACCCTTAGTCACCTAGTTGTGTACCCTTAGTAGCCTATCTTATAGGGAAATGTCTCCTAGTGCTTCCACTGAGCCTTGGTAGCTTGCTACTGCTCCGGAACACTTAGGCTGGCCGGCATGTGTCCTTCTTCGTTCCTGTGTCTGTCCCTTAGTGGAAATGTCACGCGTTGTTCCTTTAAGTCCTTGTAGCTTGCTACGACTTGGGTTCATACGTTGATGACCGATACGTTCGTTGCTAGGTCATGTATGCCTGTCTCTGCAATTTAGCGCCACTTTTGGTTTATAACTAGTCATGTCGGCCCGGGTTCTCTGTCATATGGATGCTAGCGACACTGTCATATACGTGAGCCAAAATACGCAAACGGTCCCGGGCTAGGTAAGGTGGCACCCGTGGGGATACCGTGCGTGAGGCTGCAAAGTCATATGATGTGTTACATGCTAGATCGGTGTGACTTAGGATCGGGGTCCCGACAGCTTTGGTATCAGAGCCAGGTTGACTGCCTGTAGGATTACCAAGCCAAACTGGTCAAAGTCGTGTCTAGAAAACTCTTTAGTTATATAAGGGAATTGATTGTGGAAGGGAACGTAAGGCTCTTTTTACTCCTTTACCTTATGACCTTCTGATCTGAGTCATCCTCTTCTTTTCTACGGGGATTAAGGAACAAGGCTTTCTCTTCTGTCTATCAGGATCACGTTAATTGTGGATTCAACCCTCAGTTCAGTTTCTTCTACCTCTGTGTGTTGATAGTTGGTATCGGAATCTTGTTATTGTGATGTTGAGGGGTTATGCCACCATTTTGCAGGATCTCTCAAATCTTTTGAGCATTTACAGTAGTTATGCTGTCCGAGTCATCCCAGGATCTAAACAATCTGATGCATTTGCAAATCATTCCTACCTGTTCTTAATGTCCATTAGGCCAGATTAACCACACTAACTAGTGTGTTGAGGTACTCTGTTGCCTCAACATAGATGGTTGGAGCATTTTCCAAGAACTATTGTCGGCTTATTGGGACAACACCTATGGGATCACGAGAATCCCTACTATGGTTGCGGGGCGCGGGGTTGAGAGAGGAGCGGATCAAACAAATAGCACACGGTTGGTTTATCAAGGTTCGGGCCGCGAGGATGCGTAAAACCCTACTCCTGCTTTGGTGGATTGTATATCTGTGTTCTTCAGCTAGCTATGGGGCGTGAGGAGCTCCAAAAAGTCGAATCCTCCTCCTGGTCGCCTCGGGTCTCCTTTTATAGAGAAAGGGGTTGCCACAGTGGCACACAGGAGGTGGAAAGGGTACAGTGATGCGAGGTTATCCCTCGCATTACATGACAAGCCCCATTTAATGCGTCTTGCTTAGGTGTCCTTGCTTTTTCGGGGACGGGGGAGAGATGTGTCTTGTCCGCCGCCGCTCCTTCTTGTGTCGACACGCGCCCTTGCCAGCGATGCCTGAGATGCCATGTAGGCAGGAAGACAGCTGAGGTGGCGCAATGGTGGGTCTTCACAAAGATCTGCATGCCGCCACGCAGGTGCCTGCCCAGCTGGTTGGGTCGGCAGCTGTATAATGCGGTGGTAGTTTAGTCGGCATGGGCTTGATGGTGGCCCTTCAGACGTCCTCGGCAAGTGCCTTGCCAGGGCCCCGGCAAGGGTCTTGCCGCGGTGCCTACTGTCATCCCCAGCAAGGTGCTTGCCGGAGGTCTTGTGGTCTTCGTTGGCTGGGATCCCGCCAAGGGTCGCCGTCTTCTTAGTGTGTATCTAATCTTGAACGTCTTCACAAAGATCTGCATGCCACTACGAGGATGTCTCCCGAATCCTTGCCCCATGGGGGCAGTGGACTCAAGGGTGATTAGCTCCATAGGCGTGGGGGCGAGTTGCCGTGGCAAGGGTCTTGCCGGGGCTGCTAAAGCCGGCCCCGGCAAGGATCTTGCCGAGGTTACTAAAACTAGCTACCGGCAAGGATCTAGCCGAGGTAACCCGCTTCGTCCCTTTGCTCTTTGTGGTCTTAGCTTTGGGCTTCAGTCTTACCCTGGCTTACCTCCCTAGCCTTGCTTGGTGCGGTGGTTCCCGTGGCTCAGACTGCCCGTGCACAGTCATAGGGGTAAAAAAAGTGTACCCCCCTTTTTGTACACCGACAGGAGCCCCCGGGGATGGGCCACACATAAGCGCGACGCGTTGTTGGGCTAGGCCCAGAACGGTGCGCGGGCAGGCGGGACGGTTTTTATCGCGGTAAGATTTTCTGCGCGCTGCGCCTCCCTTGATCCGCGCGTGTGGCGCGGTGTGGAGGGGTGTGCGTGACGTGGGTGGCATGTGTGGGGCGGTTCCCGCAGGCATGCGACACATCGTAGTAAAGAGGCGGCTTCGCGCCTTGCCCATAAACGGGGGGAGGCGTGGAGGTGCGGCCCATTTACTGAATGGGGACGAGGCGCGGTCCTCAAGGTATCCACTCCCCATGGTCACAGGGTGGGGAGAGGTCACCTCACCCGTCCCCTCGGTTCTGCACGTCTGCCACGTGTCTCCCATGCGCTTGGTGTGGCAAACGGTGGAGGCGGGAAACCGGGCCGTCGCTGGTTGGGGCGGCGGGTCGGTCCTGGTTCCCTCCGCCTTCCGTGTCTTGATTGGCCGAGCGGGGCGGTCGAGCCCCAACCCCGTTCCTTTATAAAGAGCGGGAGGGAGGGACGGCGCCCTGCATTCTTCAATCTTCGTAATGGAGAGAGGAAATCCTGGCCCTTCAACGGTGGTGGCGAGGGTCGCCGCTCGACAACGCGTCCCTCCTTCTCCTGCGCCTGCGGTGGCAGAGCCGGCCGCGAGGGGAAGGGGAAGGGGTGAGGCCGTGGGCGACGCTAGGGCGCTCGGGGAAGATGAGGACGGGGTGGCCCGCCGGCCTCGCCCCCGCCAGCAGCTCCTCCTATAATGGAGGGCCATGTTGGGGATGACCCTTGCGAGTTTTTCGTCAGGTTGCGTTGGCCGCCGCGCCGTCGCCTTCGTCTCCCGACTCAATTTGCGCGGGAGATGGAGCTGGATCCGCCGGAGTCAGTGCGGCTGCACATGAGGGGCTGCGGGATCAGTGGCATGCGGGTCCGTGTCGACTTCCCTGCTCCTGATATGATGTATCTTCGTCAGGGATGGAAGACGTTTGCTCGTATCCACAACTTGACGGATGGGCTCACTCTCCATTTTAAGTTGATGGAGGGTGGCCTTCTTTCCGTCAAGGTCTTCGGGCACTTCGGGACTCGTGCAAGGTGCTGCATGGAGAGCTCTTCTGATGACGAAGACTCCTCCTCGAGCGAGAGTGACGAGGAGGACAGCAGCAGCGATGACGAGGGCGGTAGGCGGCAGGATGACGGGTCCGACTAGGTGTCGGGCGCCGCTCCTGGTGGCACCGGCGACCCCATCATCCGTGTCGCCAGCTCCTTGAACTTCTCGGGGTCGTCCCCTTGGCGGCTGGCATTGGGAAGCTGCGGAAGAGGAAGTGGGCAGGTGGCAAGGTCGTCATGTCGGAGTACGCGGGCAACGACGCCTTCGATGCATACTGACGTCCTGCCGCCTCGTCTTCGAGCTCTGCTTCCGGCGCCGCCATCACCATCCAGCCTTTGGGCTACCACCAAGATGTTCTCTTGGTGTCTTCTGCCACCCATAGCTCGCCTAGGTGCTCCTTTTTCCCTTCTCGCCTCCTTAACATGCCTCGTGAAGAGAGGGACAAGAAAGGCATTACGGGGATCTTATCTCTTTTTAGTTTGTAAGCCTTCGTGCATCTATTAAATTTAAAACTTGTAATCCCCTTGTTCATGTTTTTCATTCCCTATGGACTATACCTGAGTGGAATGTTTTTAATGAAAAAGGGATGTTTGCCGGGTTTTTGTGGGTGAAACACACGACAAGGAATAAATCCTCGATATCTCTAAGATAAACATTTTCTCGCCCGGCAACAGGCCTTGCCGTCTTCCTACTTCGCTCAACCTTTCTCACGCCATTGGCGGAGGCAGGGATGAAGTGGGTTTAGGCTCCTTGTTTCATCGTTTCGCTGCCGCGACTACGACCAAACTTGGTCCGAGGAACGAGCCCTAGGGCCTAGAGTTATGGGAGCATGGTAGTTTAAGGAAACAAAACGAGGTTTCACATACCTCAGTTCATAATGGAATGCATGATAAGGGATGGAGAACTTATCTGAAGTTGCAGCCCCAGGCAACCCTAGTTTACCGTGGGTGAATCTTTGCTCTTGCAGCCCCCGGCAACACTGGCTTGCTGGGCCTTGATGCTGGTCTGTTCCTTTTTTTCTCAAGTGGTTTCGGCAAGGATATATGTGCGTCCTGTGAACCAAAGGAGATAAAAAAAGACAAAGAGATGCAAACTCGACCTCTAAGCTAGGGGTTAGCCGCCGCTAAGCACTATCAACCCTAACCAAGGACGAGACTCAACCTAGCATGCATGCTATATTTAGGGCGCCAGCGCTTCATTTATTTATGCTCAGGGTCTGCGCCTGGCTTTGTACAAAGGGTTACATGCCTTGCCGGCAAGGCTTGTACAAAAGGTGGCTTGCCGGGGGGCCCGGCAAGCCGCGCCTTATGGATAAAACTTGCGAAGATGCTCAATGTTCCAGGAATTACTCACCGGAATGGCATTTTCGGTCTCCAGGCGGACTGCGCCAGGCCTGGTTACTCGTATTACCCGATATGGGCCTTCCCACTTCGGTGTCAACTTGTTGGTATTCTTGGCCGATTGAACGCACCGAAGAACAAGGTCGCCTTCCTCAAAGCTTCGGGCACGGACCTTGCGGCTATGGTAGCGGCGCAAGGCTTGCTGGTAGCGTGCTGCTCTCACAGCCGCCCAAAGACGATCTTCCTCAAGGAGCGTTGCGTCATCTTGCCGCAGTTGCTCTTGCTCAAGCTTATCATAAGCGAGCACTCGAGGTGCCCCGTATATGAGTTTAGTGGGGAGAACTGCTTCTGCCCCGTATACTAGGGCAAAGGGTGTCTGGACGGTGGCACGATTTGGCGTCATTCTGATCGACCAAAGAACCGTCGGCAACTCATCAATCCAGCGCCTTCCACTCTTGTGCAACCTGTCAAAGGTCTTTGTCCTTAAGCCTCACAATACTTCAGCGTTTGCCCTCTCAGCTTAACCTTTGCTTCGAGGGTGAGCAACGGAAGCGAAACATACTTTGCTGCCGAGGTCTTGGGTATATTGCATGAAGGTGCGGCTTGTGAATTGTGTGCCGTTGTCGGTGATGACCCTGTTGGGTACACCAAAATTTGACGGCTGACTGAGCTGTGACCTTCCTCACTGCCTCCACCTCTGGCCACTTTGTGAACTTGCCGATTGCGACCTACAAGTACTCAAAGCCCCTGACAGCGCGGGGGAAAGGGCCCAATATGTCGAGCCCCCAGACCGAGAAGGGCCAGGAGAGAGGAATGGTTTGAAGGGCTTGAGCTGGTTGATGAAGTCTCTTTGAATGGAACTGACACGCTTCACACCTGGTGACCAGGGTCGTCTCATCTTGGAGGACAGTGGGCCAGAAGAAGCCTTGCCGGCAAGGGCCCTTGACCCTATGTGGGATCCACATATGCCTCCATGTATCTCTGCCAACAGCCCCGGTCCTTCCTCTCGAGGGATACACTTCAATTTCACACCATTCGGTCTCTTTCTGTACAGGACGTCATCGACGAACTGGTACATAGCAGATCGACGGGCTACTTTTTCCGCTTCTTCCTGCTCCTCAGGAAGTTCCCCAGTTTGGAGGAATCGGACGGTATGATGTGCCCACGCTGGAGCCTGGGGCTCGACGGCGAGGACTAAAGGCATTTCTTCCGCTATAGGAGTGGTTGTCTCGACGGCAAGAGCTTGACGCTCCGCCGGAGCTAGCCGTCCCATGGCGGGCTCAGTGTCCTCGGCAACATCCTTGCCGGCGGCTCCGGGGAGCTCGGCGGGAAAGTACTTGCCGGGCCCTGATTTCCTCCTCTTGTATTGCTCTGTTGATGGATCAACGGATGGCTGGGAAAGCTAAAGCACAAAGGTACCTGGTTCCACATGTAACTTGAGGGCAGCGCGCTTTGACAGGTAATCGGCGATGTCATTCTCTGCTCGGAAAACGTTCTCCGCCTGTATATGATCAAAACGCTCTTCCAGCTTTCTCACTTCATCGACATAGGCCTTCATCAACGGCTCTGGTAATGTTTGTTGACTTGTTTGACGACAAGCTGCGAATCGCCCCTGACGATGATTTTCTTGATTCCGAGGTCTGCCGCGATCCTAAGACCAGCAAGCAGCCCCTCATATTCAGCAGTATTGTTCGTTGATACCTCCCTGGGGAAGTGCATCTGGACCACGTACGTGAGGTGCTCTCTAGTGGGCGCGACCAGTAGTACGCTAGCCCCGGCGCCCTGTAAGGAGAAAGCTCAATCAAAGTACATGATCCAGTCGCAAGTCGCCTCTTTCCCGGGGAGAGCAGTTTCCTAGACTTCTTCATCTGGCGTCGCGGTCCATTCCGCAACAAACTCCGCCAGGACTCGGCTTTGAATCGTCGAGGTACTTTCAAACTTGAAGCCACAGCTGGATAGCTCCAGTGCCCACTCTACAATTCTTTCCGTTGCATCTGGATTGTGCAATATCCGTTGCAAAGGGAGGCGAGTGACGAGAGTGATCTCGTGCGCCTAGAAGTAGTGACGCGGCTTCCTCGAGGCCATAAGAAGGCCGAAGAGCAATTTCTGCACACCGGAGTACCTCCATCTAGCCCCTGCAAGAGGGAGCTAACAAAGTAGACCGGGTTCTGCGTCATTTTCTTCCTTGGCGGCACTCCGACCGGCCGTGTCATCTCTGCACCAACGGCATCAGTCTCTGTCGCTGATATCGCCTCGTCATCAATTTCTCTCTGTGCCACTAGTGCGGCGCTGACCACCTGGTTCATTGCCGCCAGGTATAGCAGCAATGGTTCTTGTGACCTAGGTGCAACTAGTACTGGAGTGGAGGAAAGATACCTCTTCAAATCTTGCAATGCAGCTTCGGCTTCTGGCGTCCATTCCATTGGGCCCGCCTTTTTCAAGACCTTGAAAAAGGGAAGGTTGCGCTCGGCAGACTTGGAAATGAATCTGCTCATGGCCGCAATGCAGCCAGCAAGCCGACGCACATCCTTGACCCGTTTGGGTGCTTCAATCTGTTCTGTAGCTTTGATCTTGTCCGGATTGGCCTCTATCCCACGCTGCGACACAAAGAACCCGAGAAGCTTGCCGAACGGGACATCGAAGACACACTTCTCAGGGTTCAGCTTGAGATTGATCTTGCGTAGGTTTGTAAATATTTCTTGTAAATCCGGTATAAGGGTTGCCCTGTTCTTGGTTTTGAACACTATATCATCCATACAAGCCTCCATATTTCTATGGAGCTGGGGTTCAAAACCAATCTGGACTACTCTTGCAAACGTTGAGCCAACACTATTCAACCCAAAAGGCATTCCTATGAAACAATATGTACCACATGGGGTGATGAATGTTGTCTTCTCTTCGTCTTCCCTTGTCATGAAGATCTGATGGTAGCCGGAGTAGGCATCAAGGAATGACATCAGCTCACACCCAGCCGTGGAGTCAACAATCAGGTCGATGCGCGACAACGGGAAGGGGTCTTTAGGACAAGCCTTATTGATATCAGTGTAATCAATACACAACCTCCACTTCCCATTTTCCTTGCGCACCACCACTGGATTCGCCAACCACGTTGGATAGAGCACTCCTCTTACCAAACCCGCTGCTTCCAGTTTACGGATCTCCTCTGTGATGAACTCTTGTTGTTCCATAGCTTGCTTCCTGACCTTATGCTTGACGGGCCGCGCATGAGGACAGACAGCTAGGTGGTGCTCAATCACCTCCCTGGGAACACCGGGGATGTCGGATGCTTGCCATGCAAACACATCGACATTTGCCCACAGGAAGGTGACGAGCGCGTCTTCCTATTTGTTGTCAAAGGTGGAGCTTATGATGAAAGCCCCTCCTGTGTTGTCCTCCTTGACAGAAACCTTCTTGGTTCCCAGCGGTGTGGCCCTAGACTTCTTGTATCTGCCGGCGGAGCTCTCTGGCAAGTTCTCGACGGGAGCACAACACTCCGAAGAGGTGCGCTTCCCGGAGTGGGTGTCCGAGGTCTCACCGGCCTTCTTCTTGCCGGTGGAGCTCTCTGGCACGTCCTCGACGGGAGCACAACACTCCGAAGAGGTGCGCTTGCCGGAGTGGGTGTCCGAGGTCTCACCGGTCTTCTTCTCCTTCTTCTTCCCGCCCGGGGCTCCGGTGGCAGGAGCAAGTGCCCTAGTGGCGGCAGCTGCTGCAACTGCTCGTTGGTATAGTTGGTCAGCGCAAATCAGCGCATCTTTCTTATCGGACGAGGTGGTGATGATCGTCACAGGCCCTGGCATCTTCAGGGTGTTGTAGGCGTAGTGTGACGCTGCCATGAACTTGGCCAGCGCCGGGCGGCCAAGAATCCCGTTGTAAGGCAAGGGGATCTTGGCAACATCGAACACGATCCTTTCTGTCCTATAGTTCAGATCAATTCCAGAAGTCACGGGCAGCGTGACCTTCCCCTTTGGTTGACTTCTCCCCGGGTTGACCCCCTGAAATGTGCATGCCTGTTCGAGGTCTCCGTCAGGAATCTGCAGCTTCTCGATCACGGTACACGAGATTAAGTTCAGACCGGCCCCGCCATCGACTAGCATCTTTGTCACCTTGAGGTTGCGTATTGTCGGTGAAACCAACAGTGGCAAGCACCCGACCACAGTAGTGCGATCAGGGTGATCCTCAGCATCAAAAATGATAGGCGTGCTGGACCATTTCAGCGGCTTTTGGGCACCAGACGACGGCTCCGCCGCTGTGATCTCACGCGCCCACTGTTTAAGCTGGCGGTGAGAAGTATGCAGTGAGGCGCCCCCATCGACGCACATGGCCTCCGTGGCTTTCTGAAACTCTTGGTCGCCGGACTCGTCGTCCTCTTCATGATCGTCGTCTTCTGGCTTTCTGTCACGGCCCCGGGCGGGCCTCTCCTGCTGTTTATCCTTGCCGCGACGGCCTGCTTGGCCGTCACGCTTCTCGCCGGACCCCCCAGCACCGTACTAGCCCTTCTCCTTGTCCCGCCTCTCATATTCAGCCCTCTTCTTCCTAGCAAGGAGCTCAACCTATCGACAGTTTTGGAGATCATGGCCTTTGGTGCGATGGATCTTGCAGTATTGCTTGTCAGAGTTTCCTGGCTTCTCGGCAGCCGCCAAGGCCCGGCAGGCGACACACCCGGCAATTTCCTTGCTGGGGTCATCTGCCTGGGTTTTCTTGGCAGAGCCGGCGTCATCAGATCCCTCGACGACAAGCACGGCTTTACCTTTGCGCTTCCTGTTGCGGTGTCGGCCTTTCTTCGCCGAGGCGGCAGTATCCTCATCTGAAGAGTCGGTTTCCACGCCGGCGTCTTCGCAGGGGTACTTCTTTCCCTCTTCAGTCCGGGCACATCTGTCAGCAAGAACATAGAGTTCCGCCACATC
Organism: Secale cereale; assembly: GCA_902687465.1. Lineage (NCBI taxonomy): Eukaryota > Viridiplantae > Streptophyta > Magnoliopsida > Poales > Poaceae > Secale > Secale cereale. The sequence continues at coordinate 236,756,704 of LR738714.1, forward strand.
TTTCACCTTGGTCATTCCCAGTTCTTCATGCTTCTTGCGGTTACGCACGTTCTGATGGAACGCGCTAATGATGGCGGCAGGGTGAACGTCAGGGATATTGTATTGTACCCGGCTGAACCTCTGTATACATTTGCGCAGACTCTCGCCTCCGTTCTGGGGAATGACGTGCAGGTCACTTGCTTGGCCATGGGCTTGGTGACCTCTAGTAAAGGCGCCAACAAACTCATGGCACAAATCCGACTAGGAGGAAATAGAGTCCACCGGCAATTGCATCATCCATGACATGGCGTTGGGTTTAAGAGCCAATGGAAAGTAATTCGCAAGCATCTTATCGTCGCGGGCTCCGGCAGCTTGCATCGCGATGGTGTAGATGCAGAGGAACTCCGACGGGTAGGTCTTGCAGTTGTACTTCTCGCCAACGTCAGGCTTGAAGGTGCGGTGAGTGGGCCACTTGAACTGCCGCAGCTCACGGGTAAAAGCCGGACAGCCTACCTCGTATGGTAGGCCTCCAGGTCTCTCCGGTGCTGGGTGGTTCACAGCAGGCTCTGCTTGCCTGTCTGACTGGTGGCGTGCTCCGCGCCGGCGCTCGATGGTGGTTCGAGCGTCTTCATGAGCTCGCTCCTAAAGGACTTGACGCTGGTCGCCGTGGGTCCGTGGGTCGGACGACGCTATGGAGATGTCGTCACCTGCGACGTCCCGACGAGTCGACACACGCGGTACCGGGCCAGGAGGAGGCGAATGAACCGTGGCCACGGTGCTGTCGGTCCTCCCGCCACTGGTGCGTGGGACCCCATCGGAGTGTCGTCCTGGGAGCTCCGCTGGACTTGGTTCATCCTTGTTGGCGACTGCGACAAGGCTTCGGATGGTGGCTCTCCATTCGTCGAGTTTCCCCGTAACGGGAGGAAAGTCGAGGAGCAACTGCGCGCGCCATGGCTTTGGCTGGGGTTGGCGGTAGCAAAACCTGCACGGACCGCGACGCGCTTCGACCCCTGACCATCACGATCCCGCGGTCGCATGCCGTTTCCACCAGCGCTTCGGCGGGCGGGCAGGTCTTCTACGTCTCGGGAGTGGCGCTCGGGGCTCTTCCCATGGATTGTATATCTGTGTTCTTCACCTAGCTATGGGACGTGAGGAGCTCCAAAAAGCCGAATCCGCCTCCTGGTCGCCTCGGGCCTCCTTTTATAGAGAAAGGGGTTGCCACAGTGGCACACAGGATGTGGAAAGGGTACAGTGATGCGAGGTTATCCCTCACATTACATGACAAGGCGCATTTAATGCGTCTTGCTTAGGTGTCCTTGCTTTATCGAGGACGGGGGAGAGATCTGCCTTGTCCGTCGCCGCTCCTTCTTGTGTCCACACGCGCCCTGGCCAGCGATGCCTGAGATGCCATGTAGGCAGGCAGCTGATGTGGCGCAATGGTGGGTCTTCACGAAGATCTGCATGCCACCACGCAGGTGCCTACCCAGCTGGTTGGGTCGGCAGCTGTATAATGCGGTGATAGTTCAGTCGGTGTGGGCCTGATGGTGGCCCTGCGGACGTCCTCGGCAAGGGCCTTGCCGGGGCCATTTGCAAGGGTCTTGCCGCGGTGCCTGCTGTCATCCCCGGCAAGGTGCTTGCCGGTGGTCTTGCGGTCTTCCTTGGCAGGGATCCCGCCAAGGGTCGCCGTCTTCTTAGTGTGTATCTGATCTTGAACGTCTTCACAAAGATCTGCATGCCACTACGGGGATGTCTCCCGAATCCTTGCCCCATGGGGGTAGTGGACTCAAGGGTGATTCGCTCCGTAGGCGTGGGGGCGAGTTGCCGCATCAAGTGTCTTCCCGGGGCTGCTAAAGCCGGCACCGGCAAGGATCTTGCCGGGGCTGCTAAAACTGGCTCCCGACAAGGATCTTGCCGGGGGAACCCGCTTCGTCCCTTTGCTCTTTGTGGTCTTGGCTTTAGGCTTCAATCTTACCCTGGCTTACCTCCCTGGCCTTGCTTGGTGCGCCAGTGCCCGTGGCTCAGACTGCCCATGCACAGTCATAGGGGTACAAAAAGTGTACCCCCCTTTTTGTACATCGACAACTATAATATTGGTCTCTCGATAACCGGTAAAGTGGATGTCATGGCCAACACACCCAGCCGGAAGACCTATTGTTGTAGTATCTTAATTGAAGAAGTTGGCCACCTCCCCATAAGGATTTCGTAGGATTTACTCCCTAGTTGTTCCGTATGGATTTTTGTGCTCCTGAAGTCCGACCTTTTACTTGACGCTCTAGGTACCAAACCATTTTAATAAATGGGTTGCACTATCACATCAAGGAGAACATTAGAAGCGGAGTGCTAAATGTGTCTCGGTCGATCATCCAGATTTTTGCCCCTTGACTCCGCTAAGGTGAAATCTGAGAAAGTGTTATCTCCCTTTGCATCTGCATCGTCCATCGCTATTCATCATGGTCGTATGTCGTGTTGTCAGCACCATTGGCACGGATAATGGTAAAACCTTGATGATTATGGAAATGCTCAAGTTCTTGAGAGCACACATAAGATATAGGTGTTATCACTAGCACTAACCGGGATTGCTCCTAGTGTTCTTGGTTATGCTATAACCTCTCAAAGAGTAGATTCACTCTCTATTGTTGGGTTTCTTCCCAGTTACCAGAATCATTCCCGACATTTGCATTTTGTTCCCGGCTTGCACCTCAGTAATTGTTGTTCCAGATCATCTTCAAAAGTGGACTTGCCATGGGTCCCATCCATTTCCAGTGATAGGCAAAAATAACTCATTGCCTTGCCTTCAACAAGGAAGTCCACATCATTCTTTCTAGTACGAGTATGTCATTCTATCGCACTCCTCCAAACGATCGATTGTGATTTGCCTTAGGCTGGTATAGGGAATTTCAATGATCTCTATATCAAAAGTAATTCTTTTTGCCACTTAAGGGAATAACTCTACGAGTCACCTTCGCTAAGGTGCCCTATCTGGTGACATCGATCACCATCTTCTTAGGTGTGGAATTATTGCCTACCGAGTGAACCCTCATCATTTGTTTCACTCCATCCCTTTGGATGTGTGTTCCGTGTCTCAGCTCAAGAGGTGTTCTTACGTCTCACCCCATGAGTTGATCTTGAGTTGCTCGATCTTCGAGAAGAACAAATCCTATAGAGCTTCCGTTCTTTTGTTGTCGTGTTGGATGAAGTTTTGAAAGCAAAGATGCCAAGATCAACATGATGCAATGAATCAACAACTTCGAGGAGGACAGTTGGATCATGAAGATTGTGTTGGCTTTGTGTCCCCTCTGTCTTCTTACCTCACGTCTTGAATCTCAGGATGAGATTCTTGTTTAGTGGGGGTGAGTTGTCACAGCCCTAGATCAGCCCTTATTGTGTTTGCTTGTAGTTAGTTGCACTTGAGTGCATCGTGCTTCATGACTACTTTCTTTTGAAGGTTGAAATGGGGATGGTTCAAACCCTAGCACTAAATGAACTCAACTAGGTTCAAATAAAAATCTTTTTCAATAAACCCAAAAATGCCTTCATCAATGTTTGATAATTTTGGCAAGGGTTTTGATCCAAACCAAAAATATTGAACATTTTTAGGGAATTATTTGGACTTTGAATTAAATCAATAAGTATTTGAATTGGGGCCATTTCAATGCTATATATTTTTAAATAGCTCCAACTAATTTGAAACTTGCACAGGGCCTTTGGAATACTTCAGAGTGAGTCCAGAAAAAGCTTCAACATTATCTAAAATGTTTTAGTGCTCTAACTAAAATAAAACAGAAGAAATAAATAGAAAAAGAAAAACAGAAAAGAGAGAGAGAGAAGCACACCTGGGCCAGCTTACCTGGAGCCCTAGGCGGCCCAACACTGTTCCAGGCCTAGCCCACACCACCGCCGTCGTCAAGCTGCTGCCAGGAGGACGGGAGCGCGTGGTTGCGGCACGCCGGCACGCGCCAGCCACCTCCTGCCTGCCTGCCTGCATCCCCGACGCCCTGGACTCCTCCAACGTCACCACGCACGCCCTGGACTCCCTCACTCTCTCCCTCATCCTCACCTCTTCGCCTGCTCTCTCCCTCACACGCGCCCGAGCGCCACCGTTGCCGCCGCTCACCGCTACCGCGCCCACCGCCGTTATGACGATTCTCCGAGACGTCCAAGAGCTCCGCCTCGTCCACCTCCTCCTCCTCACCGAGCAAAACGACGCCGGAAGCCCTGGAAGGCGCTAGCACCGCTGTTCCCCTCGTCGGCCACCGAGGATCGTCGTCGTCGATTCGCCGCCTCCGATGCCTCCCCGAGCTCCCCGTCTGCTTCTTCCGAACCTCTGTGAGCCCCCGTTCGAAACCCCCCTTGCCCGTCTCCTGCTGCGTCCCGTAGTTAGCTCCACCGCCGTGGCCGAGCTTGCCATTGCCCTGCCATGTCGCTGCCGTGGCCACAGCCGCCACCGCCCGCTTTTGAGCTCGCAGTAGTGCTAGTTAAGCCCGCAGGAGTGCGTAGCACCGCCCGGTGGTTAAAATGGTGCCCTTTAGATTCGTTTCGCACGTTGCTGCGGCTCAGTCGTCGCTGGACCTCGTCGCCGGTGAGATTCCGGCCGCCCCGCGACCCCCTGTCCGACCCACTGGATGCGCACGAGCAAGAGCTCCTCCCTGGTGCCAGCAGCGCGACCAACGGCCGTCCCTAACGCAAGTCCGGCGAGTTGCCGCCACGGGTTTGCTTGCCGCTGGCCAAACTCCGGCGACATCTGACGTGGCAACGTCATTAGTAT
>LR738714.1:236761504-236892011 GCA_902687465.1 Secale cereale
CCCCGTAGTTAGCCCCTTCACAGCCACTGACAGTGGGCCCTAGCCCTGGTCAAACCCTAGTCAGCGCAGGTTTTGACCGGGATTAGTACCCGTGTCACTGACGTGTGGACCCCACATGTCAGGTTTGACCTGGATCGCACCCTGTTGACTCGCTGACGTGATGATGACGCAGTAAAGCCTTTATGGAATTAAAATAAATCGAAAAAGGTTTAGAAATTCCAGAAAATGCTTTAAACTTCTAAAAATCGTATAAAATCAACCGTAGCTCAGATGAAAATAATTTATATATGAAAAATGATCAGAAAAATCCAAGGAATCTGTTTATGGCATTTTCATGCATGTTTGAACAAGTTAAACCTGCTGATCAGGTCAAATCAATTAATGACATTTAAATAACCACATGTGGAGTTTGAATTTGAATCTTGGATTCAAACCAACTTCATTTAGTTCATTGCTAGTTGCATTAGCTCAAATGACAGCATATTGCCATGTCATGATCATGCATCATATTGTTGCATTGCATTGATTGTGTTCTTTCTCTGTTGCCGGTGTTTGCCCCCTCTCAGTAGACATTGTTCTGACGATGAGATCGATGACATCGATGAAGACTTAGTGTTATCTTCAGAAGTGCCAGGCAAGCAAACCCCCTTTGAGCATTCCGATACAATCCCACTCTCTCGCTCCCGCTCTCTTTTACTGCATTAGGACAACAACGATTGAACTACTTTTTGCTGCGGTAGCTGAACCCCTTTCCTCTGCATGACCTGTCATTGCCACAATAAATAGTTGAAACCCACTAGCATGAGTAGGAGTTGTTTGAGCCATGTTGTGCCTACTCATTCATGCTTTCTGGTTATGCCTGCTATTGCTTAGAGTTGTGTCAGGTCTGATTCATCGGGGATGAATTGGAATGGTGATGAACATGTCATACTGTGTCTGAGCTAATTGTGTGAACACGATTTGGTAAAGGTAGCGTTGGGAGGCCATGTAGGAGTACATGGTGGGTTGTCTCACTCGGACCGTCCTTAAGAACTGAGTTATGTGTAAGTTGTCCAATGACTAGCTACTACCACACATTGGGTTCCGGTAACTCGACCCCTCTCGACTTATTAATCAACTAGATCTCTGTCCAGGAGTTGCAACTAGTTTATGGTGTTTGTAGGTAGTGCTAGTAGTCTACCAAGTGGCACCCGGTACAGGTGGGCTTGGGACAGACTAGGTGTAGTGGCCCGGTGTACCAAGTGGCACCCGGTTGGTGGGCTTGGGAACCCTGTACACATCGTTTGGGGCCGTGAGCGACACCCCGGCCGGATCTCCTTACGGATGGAACCCGAATAGGCGATAAATCTGGACTAGAGTCGTGTGTGGTTAGTCAGGTCGTGGCCGACACCCTCGCCAGGCTTCCCCTTGAAGGTTGCCAAGATACATGATGTGTACATGGCGGTAAGTGGCGAGAGCGTGTGTGAAGAAGTACACCCCTGCAGGGTTAACATGATCTATTCGAATAGCCGGGTCCACAATTATGGACTTCTTGTATGCTTACGTGGTACATAGACAAGTGAAAGTGGATACTCTAAAATACTCAAGACAAGTGTGAGTGCTATGGATGGAGTTCAAGTAGGGAGACGGGAGCGGATCCATAGTGGTGTATTGATTGATGAATATGTTGACTCGTGTGCGCCACCTCAAAGAGTTACTTGTAGTCGTAGTTCCGGATAGCCACCGAGTCAAAGCTAGCTTGCTGCAGTCAAATTCCACCACCCCCTTTGTTGATAATGATGCATATGTAGTTAGTTCTGATGTAAGTCTTGCTGAGTACCTTTGTACTCACGTTTGCTTAATTTATGTTTTTGCAGAGAGACTTCAGTCTCACTAGTGGTTCCGCGTGGACTTGGACGTTTAGCTTGTTACCTCAGCTACGATCTTCTACCCTTGGGAGGGTCTTGTAGATAGTCAGGCTTCTCAGCCTTTTTCTTTTGTAGTTGTCTATACTCAGACATGTTATGCTTCCGTTGCCTGTATGCTCTGTATGTTGGGTCATGTGAGCCCTGTTTGTAATAAATGCTATGATGACTCTTCTGGGCCTTATCTATATGAGTCGTTGAGTTATGTTGTGATGCCATGTTGTACCTCACATATTTGCATGTTATGCGTACGTGTAATGTGTATTGCTATGTGTGGGATCCGACACCTAGTTGTTTACCCTTGGTAGCCTATCTTACAGGGAAATGTCTCCTAGTGCTTCCACTGAGCCTTGGTAGCTTAATACTGCTCCGGAACACTTAGGCTGGCCGGCATGTGTCCTTCTTTGTTCATGTGTCTGTCCCTTAGGGGAAATGTCGCGCGTTGTTCCTTTAAGTCCTTGTAGCTTGCTACGACTTGGGTTCATACGTTGATGACCAACACGTTCGTTGCTGGGTCATGTGTGCCTGTCTCTGTAATTTAGCTCCACTTTTGGTTTATAACTAGTCATGTCGGCCCGGGTTCTCTGTCATATGGATGCTAGCGACACTATCATATACGTGAGCCAAAATACGCAAACGGTCCCGGGCCAGGTAAGGTGGCACCCGTGGGGATACCGTGCGTGAAGCCACAAAGTGATATGATGTGTTACATGCTAGATCGGTGCGACTTAGGATCGGGGTCCCGACACAGGGCGACATCGGCGGCACGGACGGCAGCTCGAGCGCTCTCAGCATTTGGAGCCGCCGTAGCAGCAGCAGCTACAACCTACTTGGCTTCCGCAGTTGCACTCTCGACTGCCGTAGACGCCCTCTTGGCGGATGTTGCCGCGATCAATGTGGATGCAGCGGCACTCTCGGTCTAGGCGGCCGCGCTCTCGGCGCAGGCGGCAACGCTCGGGGAGGACGCGGCCATCATACGGGCCTTCACGAAGCGTTTCCATGGCGATATCTTTGCAAGAAGGAGTTGCGGAAATGGGGATCGGGATTCATGGATTTGAGGGTTTCCGGCACTAGAGCAGACGAGCCAGCGAACTTAATGAAGAAGACTTAAATCGACCCAGGAATTTTCATCGCAAACGGTTCCTACAAAAAATTGTGTGTGATGTTGTTTATATTTTTTATTTCTTGTGAGAGATGAATTTGGAGTAAAGTGGCAATGGATGGTGTTTTGAATGTATGAGAAAATATGTAGTACTAATATAACTATCATGTCAAATTTTGGAAAATTTCAGGGGTCATTTGACCTTTTAAGAAATTTAAGTGATTTTCTAGCCATTTAATGACCGTAATTCATATTTGAACTACATGTACATACAACAGCTAACCATAACCCGAATCATAGCCCGAGAGACAGAAGAGAGGTCACAATAGAGCATCCTTGTCACAATACCGTGGGGGGGGGGGAAGAAGGGGTTGGAGGCCCTCCCGAGCCGGTGCTGTCTTGGAGAGAATGGCACGGCCGCCGATCTGGATGCGTGGGCAGCTCTTGGTCTCCTCCCTCGCCGCCGAAGACCGCGTGAACGATGCACCTACACCCATGCCCCGGTCGAGGTGGTCCCGCCGGATTTGTGACCAATGGTGGGCAGAGAGAGAGTGTGTCCACCTATGTATTGCTTAGATCCCGAGAGCATGAGAGAGTGAAAGAGAGGAACCATAGTGAAACACGCGCCGAGGCTCCTGCTTATATGTATTTTGTAGTGATTTTGTTGTAGCAACTGTTATTAAATTGAATACGCGCTAACCACTATTTTCATTTAAAGTTCAAGTAAAAATAAAACTCGATCAATAACGTGCCACCGCTTCTAGGTTGCACTATCAAATCACCGCGTCCAGGACGCACTATGTATTGTACTATCATTCACGTGCAGTCCCCGACCCTCCATCAAGTTGAAAACTAGACTAGTCCAAATGAGGATGCCTATTTGTAAAAAAATGCGCTCCTAGCTTAAAAAAATGTGCTCCTACGTGTACCCGCGAGTGGGTGTGAGAGAACTAGTGCGTGCATGCACTGCTTCTCTTCGTGAGAGTACAATATACTACGCCCAAAGAACGTTCGCCACAAGAGTAAAAGTATAAGTGTGTGACGTGTGAATTAAAATAAAAGGTGCGCGACGTCTTTTATTTTTTAGAAGTTCTCATGGTAAGTTGTGAAGAGCACATATGTGTGTGACGTCTACCTACAGATTGACGGTGGGTGCGAGAGGACTCGAGAGAGTCATGACTCGTGAGGGTGCGTGTGTGCGTGAGAGAGAGGGGGCACGTATCCACGCAATGCATGTGTCCGTAAATCATATCTGACAAACGTTCGCCACTAGTTGTTTCCTGACGAACACCATAAGAACCGTTAGATGGGCATCCGATAGTGTCATTTTTTCCATGGCATTTAACATAATAGACACTTCGACACACAATTCTTCCAAGTGAGTGTTAGCAACTGCCGTATGATCCTCCCTCCGTTCCAAAATGTAGTGCATATAGCTTTATTGAAAATTCGAACCTCGCAAACTTTTACTGAGTTTCGTATACCAACATGCACATAAAGAATACCCAATATATATCATTTCATTCGTCTTAGAAAGGTAACTATAGAGATGGGGGAGGAATGTACAAAGAAAGATCGTCGTATCACCTGCAGCAATTTCAACCATCCTTTGGTATGGAGGAATATCATAGGAACTCTATACGATATGATTTTATAGGAAATTTTCCTTTAGAGCCAATTGCTTCATAGGAATAGATTAATATACTCTACATTTCAAAGGAAAATAAACATTAGCCTAGATTCAACAAAAAAGTTCATATGATGTGAACCAAATGGCATCTCTTTTCCAATCCCTGTTCATAGGAATTGAGATACATGTCATCTCTAGATTCAATAGAAAAGTTCCTATGATGTGAACCAAATGACATCTCTTTTCTAATCACTACTAATTAATAGGAATCGAGATACGGAGTGGTACATGTCATCTTGATGTTCCGTGCAACACACATGCATCTTGCTAGTAAGAGTAGTGATATCTCCATTGCTCCCCGAACCCAAAATTCTCCTTCATTCCGTAAAACCGAGCGGCTCACGCTTAAAATGGCGTCGACTAGAACTCAATCCCTCTCCCCTTTATTACTGCGTGGCCCCGCACGCCGTAGTACTCCAACAAACCCTACCCGCCACACACATGATCAGATTCTTCAAGAGGACGAGGGAGAAGCAGACTCGTAGTGGAGGCTCCTACCCTAGGGCGCCCTAGGTAGCTGCCGCATGCATCAATGCTCTTGTGCCCTAGAGTGAAATGATGGTTGCTACGTCCATCCAGCTTAATGCAGGAAAGGTGGGGCTTCGTGATTTGACCCCTCATCGCTCATTTACTACTACTGCGGCGCTACGACAAGGGTGCCTTCAAGTCCAACTGCTGCTCCGAACTGTAATTTGGTGCGTCGCACGTGGAACAAGACGGTGGATGAGCCGCATGTTAACCAAAAGGGTCCTGTAAGTGTGTCACCATTTCATGTGCGGACTGACCCTGCTGAGTTGCTACGCCAACGCGACAGGAGCAGCCCACCACCTGGATTTGCTCCTTGGAGAATCCTGATTAATATTGATCTAAAAAGATAGTATCCATATCTCTACTTCTTCTCTACTCTTATAGAAAACCGAGTTGGTGATGATGGTGTACCTGCCATCCTGCAATATAGACTATCCGATCTATATCTGATAGATAGAAAGCAAACTATGACAATTTGCAAAGAGATACCCGCAGCCCTCCCCACATTTGTAGATAAGCCCTTGTCTCATTCATATTTGTCTCCCACAACATAAACAACTTGTATAAATGCATCGTGATGTTGTGGGATTTCGGGTTCTGCAAACCCTTGAGAGATTCGAACTCTGGGGTGCGCACGAAGAACACTCTCTTCCCAGCGCGCTCACCCTATGATTCCACGGCCTAGCTTGACAAACTCAAAGAACAAGGGACACAGAGGATTATACTGGTTCGGGCCACCTTGAAGTGTAATACCCTACTGCTGTGTGTGTGGTGGATTGCCTAGTATAGATGAGGATGAACTAGTACAAGGGATGAACAGCCTCCGAAGGAGAGGTGTTATTGCGCTCAGATGAGCTTGTGGTGTGTGTGGGGTGGAATGGATCCGGTGCCAAATCAGATCCCCCTCTATGGTGGTGGCTAGGTCCTATTTATAGTAGCCTTGGTCCTCTTCCTAAATATCGGTGCGAAGGGATCCCACAACGGCCAAATTTGATGGGGAACATCTACTACAAGCTATCCTGACAAAAGTAGTCTTCGCCTGCCAAAGGCTCTAGTGGGGACGCCGCACCGGGCTCCACGATGACCTTCGTTCTGCAGCCCTGACGGTCCTTTGTCTTCTTGCGCCGATATGGAAACCTTTGCCTGATCCCTCGAGACTCTGCGTCTACGCTTGCCCTCTTAGCCTCAAAGAGGAAACATGTACACTGCACCCGCTGGAGCCCCCTTGGCTTTGGTCGTCATGGCTCACGTCACGTGAACCTCGTGAGGTGCACCTTGCATAGATATCTCCGCTCCTCGGGAGCTAGCCTAGAGAGACTGCCCCTAGGGAGGTCTTGTTGTCGCCCGCCTCGCGAGGCTTGGACCCTCGTGAGGGTCTTGAGTTGTTGTAGCTGTAGTTGGGTCATACCAGGCCACTGATGGAGCCACGTCATGGGCCGCAGGCAGGCAAGTCTAGGTACCCCCATCCACAGGACGCCGACAGTAGCCCACGGGCCCAAGGCACGCATGGACTTGGCATCGAGGCGAAGCCAAAGGGGCATGGGCGAAGCGCCATGGGCACCAAACGGCTGCGGCCTCGATCAACGCATGGTGACTTGATCTGACGTGGGCATCTCCACTTCCCCATGCTGCATTGGTAACCGCCCAACTTGACGAGACACTGCTGCATGCACAGAAGAAACATCATTACGTGACATCTTGGAGGCCAACAGTTCGCCTCCTCTAGGCTATGAATGGGGGGGGGGGTGAAGCCCCTCTTACCCATCTCCTTCTTCTTGTCGCCCGCTTCTTCTTCCTCCTCCTTTCTTCGCCCTCTTCTTGCAACTTCCATGGCGCCACCCAAGAGGTCCTCAGCCACGGAGAAGGGGAAACCTCACTGTCGGCATCCAGGGAACCAGGGTACCCAGACTTGCCTGCCTGCGGGCCGCGACGCGCTCCTACTACGGCCCAGCTGATCGACCAGCTGCTCAAGACCCTCGCGAGGGGGCTAGGCCTCACGAGGAGAACGACATCAAGACCCCCTCAGGAGTGGCCTCGTCTAGGCTGCTCCGGAGGGGTGGGGAACTCAAGGCCAAGCCTTCCTCAGGAGGAGGGAGTGACGCAAGCAGTGATGCACCACGCCAGCGGGTGCCAGCGCGTGCCAGCGGCGCAGTTGCCGTTTTGGTGCAAAGGAGACACCGCATGCGCAGGTTCCCGATGGGCGAGACTAAGGTTTCCCCTTCGGTGCAACAAGACCGAAGACCGCAAGGACAACAGGGAGGATGTCACCACTGAGCCCACCACCGCGTCATTGTTTGATCTCTTTGCAGGCGAAGATCGCTTTTGTCATGATAGGAGTGCCCTTGTGTTCCCGCTCAAAATGACCGTTGTGCGATCCCTTCGCACCTAAACATTTCGGAGGAAGAGGACCCTCACTGCCTATATAAGTAGCTAGGGTCTCCACTGGGGAGGCAACTCATCTAGATCTGCATCTAGATCCGGATCGACCTCATCTCAAACACCCCACCTTCAAGGAGCAAGAACACTTGCCTCCTGACCCTCTTGAGCTCTCCTCCTGAGCTCAAGAACCACTTTACTTGTTCATACTCAAGCCCTCCTGAGGCTAATCCACTCAAGCAGGACGTAGGGTTTTACACCACAAGGTGGCCTGAACCTGGGTAAACTCGTGTGTTCTTTTACTTGTTGCTTGTTCGAATCTCACCAACGGGCGAGGGCGTAGCGCTAGGTAGACGTGAGTGGGAGAGATCTTCGTTCACGCCCCTGTGTTCGAACTTCTTTGGGTTTGTGGAGCCCGTAATCCAACATTTGGCGCGCCAGGTTGGGGGTGTGTCGAAATCTCGCCTCTCCGACAACCTCGTCCCACTCTCGTTCGTCGACCTCGCTTGACCGCCATGGTGGACACACGCCGAGCGCGCGCCGCCCGCCGTGCCGCCAATGTTGCTGAGACGGCGCCTGCGGGCAACGGTGCACCGCTCCGCCCCAACTCGCCGGTCACCAACGCCGCCACCGACCCGGCCGTCCACGAGCAGCAGGACTCGTTGCTGCCGCTGTCTGTGCGGCGCGGTGGCCGCACGGCGACACCATCACCCTCGCCGGCCGCGGCGTTGTCTTCGCTGATCCGTCGCGGGCTGGTCTACCAGCAGCCTGCGCTACGGATGGCGCGGGACCTCCTACGCTACCGTCCAGCGGACGACCTCTACGATGAGTGGCTCCACCACATCACTGAGCTCGTCAACGCCGCCGGGGGAAGTACATGCACTGACCCACTCCTCCCGTCCTCCGTCGCTCATGGTGGGGAACGTGGAACACGGCGTCCCGGCTCCACCTCCACTACACGGCGCCGGCCAGGGGCTTAGAAGCGAGGCTCCAAGGCGCGAGCATTCCCGCAGGGCCCCTGTGCGCGACGAGGAGAGCTGCCAGGTGGTCCCGCATCCCCAGGCAGAGGCTCACGGGCTCCCAGTTCCGCAGCACCAGAACCGCGCACCACAGGAGGTGGTGGCGCCTGTACCCCAGCAACTAGCACCGCAGGCGCAGGGGCGCCTGCAATCATGAGCATGGCTGGATGTCGCGCCCTAACTCTAGAGCTGCGGCGCCTCGTCTGGCCCGACAAGTTCAAGCCGGATCTGCCTCCGCGTTACGACGGCACCGCCGACCCCGCAGAGTTCCTTCAACTTTACGAGCTGAGCATCGAGGCATCAAACGGCACCGAGCAGGTCATGGTGAACTTGTTCCCCATGGCCCTCAAGTACGGCGCTCGCTCCTGGCTTCTGAACCTCCCCGCAGAATCCATCTCCTCATGGGGAGAGATTCGTGACCGTTTTATCGCCAACTTCCACGGGACCCGCGACTGAGCCCCGGCGGCCGCGGATCTGCCCCGCGTGAAGCAGCAACCTGGGGAGACCCTGGAGAATTACATCCAGCGATTCAACACCGTGCGCCTCAGGATACCCAAGGTCTCGGACGAGGCCATCATCTCGGTGTTCTCTGATGGTGTCCGTGACGTCAGGATGAAGGAGGAGCTCGCCATCCACGAGGACCTGTGCACGGCCCTCGAGATGTACAACCTTGCAGGAAAGTGCGCCAGGGCAGAGGAAGAACACTTGTCTCTCCTGGAGCTGCCTGAAGCGGAGGCAAAGGCCAAGGAAGCAAAGCGCAAGGGACCCGTCGTGCTGGCTGCGGAGCCAGAAGTGAAGCATGGCTGCGGCTACAACGACCCCCCCCCCCCAGAGACAACCGTCCGTACTGCGTCTTCCACGATGTTCACAGCCACAACACCAACGACTGCCAACAGCTCAGGGCGATGCGCAGCGGGCTCGTCGGGCAGCGTCCTGAGTGCGACAACCGCGGCTACAGCCGCGGAGGGGGGCGTGGTGGAGGACGCTGGGAAGGTAGGAACTCGCTCCAAGGATGGTGTGATCAACCTCGCGAAGACCGCTGGCAGGAGCAGCCTCGTGATGCCCCCTGGCGCGACCAACCTCGTGAGGCGCCCTCAGGGCAACACGGGCTTGCCTCCGCTGCCACCACCGCCAAGAAGGAACGACGACGACCGCCAGGGAGATGAAGCAGGGGGCTTTTAGGAGCTACGCACGGTTGCATGCATCTTGGGAGGAGCCCACGCTCTAGCTTCCCACCGCATCTTCAAGCAGTTCCCTCGTGAGGTGAACACGACGCTCCTCGGGCCTGACGCCGCGCGCAACCTCAGGTGGACCAAGCAGGTCATCGCCTTCGACCCCAAGACCAGCTCAAGTGCACCGCAGCGCCAAGCACTCTCCCGATGCTCTGCACTCCGACCATCAGCAACGTCCTCGTGACCAAGACCCTCATCGACGGTGGAGCAGGGCTCAACGTCCTCTCTGGCCAGAACTTTGAGACGCTCCAAGTCCCCTACGATCAGCTCCACCCAACCAAGCCATTCTACAGAGTCACAGATGACTCCACGCTCCTGATGGGGCAGGTCCGCCTCCGCATCACCTTCGGCGATCGCGACAACTATCACACCGAGCTCATCGTCTTTGACATCGCCAACATTCACCTCCCGTACAATGCCATCCTGGGGTATCCGGCCCCCGCCAAGTTCATGGCATCAACCCATCATGGCTACAATGTCCTCAAGATGCCCGGGAGTGGCAGGGTCATCACAATCGCCTACGACGAGAAGGAAGCAGTGCGTTCCCTGGAGCGTGCCTACTAGACTGCAGCAGTCGAGAGTTCAGACGAAGATGGAGCCGTCTTCGCCCTGCAGACCGACCCCAAGAAGAAGAAGAACCGGCCCGCAAAGGGACCTCAAGACGTATGGGCTCCTAACAGCACCGCCTCAAGACCCGCGCCTGCTGACGAGGCACCCTCCACCCTCACATAGGGAGGCGTGCCCAACGCCCCTCTCAGGACGGGCTCGGGGGCTCTCCTCTGGAGTGCCTCTGGTTTGACCAGCGTCACGACGGAGGTGTTTGGGCACCACCCGCAGGCGTGTCTCGGCGCGCGTTTGTGTGAGCCCAGCGTGAGCCATACAGCTCTGGGGGCTCAAGACTTCATCGATCAAGTTACCGAGGAACTTTAGTACGCAAGGCTCATACGTAGTGGGCGCAACCGCACGGCACCAAGCCCACCTACCCGCAACCCAAGCAACCAATTCCGCGTCTGTGTCGACATCGCGGGCCTCAACCGAGCCACTTCTCTGGAGCCCTTCTGGCCGACGGCTGTCGGCTGGAGGAGGACTATCCCCTGCAGTTATGCTCGCACGCTCTTCGGCTTCCGCAACGCAGCTGCCATGTTCCAGTACCTCACGCGACAGGCTTCGGGAGCTCAGGAGGATCAGTGGCCGGCGGTCCTAACAGAGCAGGAGCCGGACCCCTGTGACCACTTAGGGCCTCCGGAGCCCCTGGGCCTCAGGAGCCCGGCGATCCTCAGGAGCGACCCGCACGAATCGCGTCTTCAGCTACCCCAACTCTTCTTCGATGACAAGTATCAGGTGATGCCTCAGGTATTCAATCGAGGGCGCCCCCGGGGCTGCATCATCCTCGGGCTATTGGGGGCTCATCCCCACAGCTGCATCTTTTGTGCATAAAGCAAGGCTAGTTGTTTCTTCCTACTTGCATTATCTATATGATTGGCGTTCTCACCGCCGCTAAGGTCATGAGCCCTTGTGAGCCCGCCTGCGACCGCCCCATGATTAAGGACTGGCACGACGTCTGTGCTTGGGTTCGTCCCTGCAGCGTCGCTAAATCCAAGGGCTCAGCTTTGTCTCCCAAGACATTCCGTGACGTCACCTGCCATGATTCTTGGTGCCTTGTTCTCGCATGGGCTAATCGTGGATGGGTAAGTGGGGGCCCGTGGCAGGTGCCCCGCTCACGCGGAAACTGCGCGCTAGTTGCTTTTCTTTTGGACTATTGCATGAGAAGACTGGGCATGGCGTCTGTGCTCGGGTCCGTCCCTGTAGCGTCGATAAATCTAGCGGCTGAGCTCTGTCTTATGGGCCGGTCCCGCTAACGTCACCTCCTGGGGTCGTTGGTGCTGGGGCATTCTCATGCGATGCCCTCTAGAGATGCACTCGGCCCAGGTCGACTCAACGCATCTCAATTCACATTTTCCAAAAGAAGACTCAGGCGCAACCCGCTTTAGGGTAGGGTCTCGTGTGTGATGCGTAAGCCCACGAGAACTTCCTCAGAGTCGTTCAGCTCGTCCCGAGGAGGGCCCATATACACCTTGGATGTCCTGCCGTGCAAGCCACGTGTCAGGACGGGGCTGTACAAGCCGCGGATCTCTCCTGGTGGGAGGCTCCCTCCCATGGTCCAGTGGAAGTACCATGCTCCGCGCTGGCAGAACCAACTGAGGAGCGGTTTTGCCCACGAACCAGTGGAAGCACCAAGATCCGCGCTGGCTGCTACGACCGAGGCGCGGTTATGCCCACACTCCATGCAAGTGTGGTAGCTCTATGCTCCGCGCTAGTTATAAACAACTGAGGGCGGCCCCCAGCGGCCGCACCAACCTCAGGGAGCTTTTCAGCTCACGACACTCACACCTTCTCCTTGGATGGGTGTCGCGAGGGGGTTAGGAACGGGGCCTATGCTCAGGTCACGCCTGGCAGACGCCACCCTACCATGTGCCCAGACACCTGGCTTTCTCGCGACCCCATCCTAGGCGAAGGCTCGTGAGCAAGGTATGGTGCTCGTTCTCCCTCATGAGAGCCATTCTTACGTCAAGGGGGACCCCTGGGCATCGCGACCCAGGGGCCTCACTAGTCACGTAGCCCATCACTCCTTGAGCCTGGTGCTCAACAGCTGTCGAGGTACGCACGGGGCTGGGCCCAGCCGACGCAGAACGCAAATGGGATCGCTTGAGCGTTATGGGGGACCCTTGGGCATTGCTACCTAGGGGCCACACTAGCCACGTAGCCCTCATTCCTTGATCCTAGTTATTACGATAACTCCGGTCACCCGGAGGGCTCAATGGCGATCGAGGTATGCGCGGGGTTGGGCCCTGCCGACGCAGAGCACCTAAGAAAACATGAAAGGAAGCAAGCACGGAAATCACCAAGTTCAAGTCTAGTTATTACAATAACATCAAGTTCTCCAAATTCAAGCAAGTCCTTACGCCTCCCCGAGGCACTTGCGTTTCTCTCATCTTGACAGGTTACAGGTCAGGCATCGCCGAGCTTGCCATCACCAGCCCCCGCCTCCTCGGCCGCGGTAGCAGCGACCTAGAGGAACGCCCACACCAGCCCCTTGAACTTCTCCTCCAGGACCTTGGCAGCCGCGCCCTCTATGCTCGGCGACCTCGGGAGTAGCTGCTGCCACCCCCTCGCGAAGGCAACTTTGGCGCAGAAGGGCGAGCTCCTGAGGATCATGCCTCAGGGCCCCAACTAGCTAAAAGCGCTTACCCCCTGGCCTTGCACGTGGCATCACGACCCGGCATACCAGCGGTGGCCCAGGCACCTCATGGGGCGGGTCCCGAGAGCGCAGAGTTCCGCCTCATTGGGAACCCGACAAGCGCGGCCCCGCGGCCATCAGCAGTTGGCAGGACAGGGCACGATCAAGTGTCACTGCTGCCCGATCGCAATGGACCACTAACATAAGTGTCCAACGCCCACATTCACTCACGTACCTACTCCTCCACCAACCGTAATTGTGAATTCGCTGGAGCACGAAGGCCTGTCTCGCCGGCTCTTGCGGTCGCTACCTGCACGCCAAGGGGGACCTCCCGAGCATCGCGCCTTGGGGGCTCTTACCGGACCCTGGGCCGCTCACCTCCTGGCCTTGACCACGGCATCGCGACCTGGCATAGCAGCGACGGCTGAAGCCTTCCTAGGGACTGGGTCTCGCAGGCGTAGGGCCCTAAGCTACCGCGGAGACGGAAGAAAGGGAAAATCTTGCTCTAGCAAAGGATCTCATGAGGAACATAAGTTGATGACATCGGATAACAGCAAGAGTGTCGCAAAAGATTTACATGCCCTCGTGGGGACATCCATGGTTGACTCAAAGGGACGAAGCAAAAGAAGGAGGCTTCCGGAGGGAAACGGCCCGGGCTCCATCAGCGGTGACGGAGGCTGGAGGACGCTGCTCCCCTCCGGCAGTGAGAGCGGTGACTCGGCGGCTCGTTGCTCTCGTTAGAGCTCGAGGCCATCCCAGGAGAATCATAGCTACTGCTGGAGGCGTCTGGGGCAAAGCCGACAGTGAAAGCTTCACCCCGAGCCTCATCGCCCTGGCAGCCTCGGAGATGGTCACCGGCGGGCCCATCCTTTGCGCTGCACGCCAGCCGCCGGCCGTCCGCCCCGAAGACCTTGAAGGTCAACATGGACAAACCGTCCAGAGTGAAATGAAGAATGTGCCTCCCGACAGGGCGCAGGCGCGGCGCACCACGCCCCAACCCCGGGTCATGTAGACCTTGCCGAAGGAGATCACCTCCACGTCGGCGTATGAAGGGGAAAGATGGCACCCTTCGTGCCGCAGCTGCATCGTTACCCGTCCGCGAGCTGAGAGCACATCCTTCAAGAATGGGGGAAAGAGGATCCAAGAATGCGGAGGGGCTCCCGCCCACACGAAAAACTCGTGGACATCATCTTCAGTGTGGGAAGGTGATGGGAGGCATGAGATAACTTGCCTCTCCGGGCGGCTGGCCGCACCACCCCCGTCGCCGCCGCCCGCCATCGCATGCATGTCGCCGGGGCACCCAGGCGAAGCGTGAATCCTGGTGGCGCCCGCGTACACCATGTATGGGCGTCCGCCATCCTCAGGGGCACCCTTGAGGAGTCGTGGTGCCTCTTCTTCGGCGGCAGCTGTTCGGGCTCCACCATCGGAGCCTTCCCTTTCTGTGCAACCGAGAACCTGCGTATCGGTGATACGTCTCCAACGTATCTATAATTTTTGATTGTTCCATGCTATTATTTATGAAGTCTTGGATGTTTAATGGGCTTTATCATTCACTTTTATATCACTTTTGGGACTAACCTACTAACCCAAAGGCCAGTTTAGATTGTTGTTTTTGCCTGTTTCAGGGTTTCGTAGAAAAAGAATATCAGACGGAGTCCAAACGGAATGAAACCTTCGCGAGAGATATTTTTGGAGAAAATCACGCACGCGGAGCTTGAGAACCACGTCAAGGGACAGAGGGCTGGCACATGAGGGTGGGGGGCGCGCCCCCCTTCCCAGGGCGCGCCCCCTACCTCGTGGCCCCCTCGAGCGTCCCCCGTTGCCCTCCTTCTTCCTATATAAGCCTACGTACCCCAGAAACTCCGTGAACAGAAATAAAACCCTAATTCCACCGCCGTACCTTCTGTTCCCATGGAGATCCCATCTTGGAGCCTGTTCCGGAGCTCAACCGGAGGGGGATCCATAACGGAAGCCTTCATCATCATCATCATTGCCCTCACCATGAGTTGTGAGTACTTTACCACAGACCTTCGGGTCCATAGCTAGTATCTAGATGGCTTCTTCTCTCTCTCTAGATCTCAATACAAAGTTCTCCTCAGTCTTCGAGGAGATCTATTCGATGTAATCTCTTTTTGCGGTGTGTTTGTCGAGATCCGATGAATTGTGAGTTTATGATCAACGTTATCTATGAAAGATATTTGGTTCTTCTCTGAACTTTTTATGTGTTCTCATAATATCCTTGCAAGTCTCTTCGAATTATTGGTTTGGTTTGGCCTACTCGATCTATAGTTCTTGCAATGGGAGAAGTGCTTGGCTTTGGGTTCAATCTTGCGGTGTCCTTTCCCAGTGACAGCAGGGGCAGCAAGGCACATATTGTATTGTTGCCATCAAGGATAAAAAGATGGGGTTTATATCATATTGCTTTAGTTTATCCCTTTACATCATGTCATCTTGCTTAAGGCGTTACTCTGTTCTTATGAACTTAATACACTAGATGCATGCTGGATAGCGGCCGATATGTGGAGTAATAGTAGTAGATGCAGGCAGTAGTCGGTCTACTTGTCTCGAACGTGATGCCTATATACAATGATCATGCCTAGATAGTCTCATAATTTTTCGCTTTTATGTCAATTGCTCGACAGTAATTTGTTTACCCGTCGTAGAATATCTCTATCATGAGAGAAGCCACTAGAGAAAACCATGGCCCACGGGTCTAATGTCAACATATCAATCTACATCTACTTTACTTTTACCGCTTTTATTTGCTGTTCTCATAAACTAAAAATACCAAAAATATAAACTATCGTCTCTATTAGTTTTCACTTTCATAAGTGATCGTAAAGGGATTGACAACACCCTTATCACGTTGGCTGCACAGTTCTTATTTGTTTGCGCAGGTGCGAGGGACTCGCGCATGTTCTCCTACTGGATTGATACCTTGGTTCTCAAAAACTGAGGGAAATACTTACGCTACTGTGCTGCATCACCCTTTCCTCTTCGAGGGAATACAACGCAAGCTCGAGAAGTAGCAAGAAGAATTTATGGCGCCGTTGCCGGGGAAGCTTATGCAAAAGTCATATACCAAGTACCTATCACAAATGCATATCCTTAGCATTACATTTTTTGCCTCTCGTTTTCCTCTCCCCCACTTCACCCTTGCCGTTTTATTTGCCCTTCTTCCACCGTGTGTTTTCCGTTCGCTTGCTTCTTGTTTTCTTGTGTGTGTTGCTTGTTTGCTTGCCCTCATGTCTGAGATGGGGGACGATCCTATCGAGAAGGGTAGTAATATCGAGGGCAACGTCTATGTTGATCCCCCGGATGAAGCTACCACTTTACATACTAAGAAGTTCCGGGTTGGTAGTGGTAATATCATTGGAAAAGGAGTTCTTCAAGACTTCTTTACTTGTGTTGTTGCTTTGCCCACTATGGGTGGCTCTATTGTTCATAGAACTAGTAGCCTTGCGGATGCTGTATCCATGCTTATAGTAGAAATTGAAAGGCAATTTATCAATATGCATCCCTGTATTCAGAGATTTTTTTTGGAGTTTTCCAACATCGAGCATTCTTCTGTTAAGCGTGCATCTACTATCTGTTTGGCTCATGAATTTAGATATATCATGAAAGAGGCCAAAGAAATCTTTGCTCATTACGGGGTAGATGTCGGTCGACCTCCCATAGAGGCTATCTTGTTCAATCAAGAAGACATAATGCGGCTACGATCGCTTGATCATGTTGTTTTTAATGGAAACCTTGGAAAAAAGGTTCCCATTGAGGTCTTGATTGATAGAATTTCTGAGATGAATGATGACTTTGGTGTTCAAAACAATGGGTTAGGCTTCTCCCTTGAGCGAAGGCTTATGACCTTTTGCCAAAAGAATGCCTACAATGATGAATTGGTTGTTCACTACAAAGGGCCAAAGACGAACCTATTCCCCCTGAGATTGATGTAGGGGACTTTTTGTCACACCCTGCATTTTGTAACATGTTGTTTGTAACTTTGAAGCATGAAAATTTGGACCAGCAATTTTTTTTAGCATCATTTGGCTTTTATTTGGAATTGAGTTTTCTTCATTTGCTTTTTCATGTGCTCATTAAAGTCAACTATGATCTCTTGTAGATTTCATCTCTATACTCTAAACTTCTGCCCAATGATCATACCAAGTGTTATATAACAATATAGTATTTTCTTACAAAATTATTTTGGCCAAAAAGTATTTTATAAATTTAGTTTTCCAAAAACCCCTGAATTGAGATTTGCACTGCAAGTACTTGATTAAGGGTGTGAAAATTATTTCAAAAGGTTTATTTGAGACCTAGTAGTCATAGGACTCCTAGAAACCACAAAGGTATAATTTTAAAAGTTATTTTCCTATTTTATTTAAAAGCTTTTTCTTAAGGCCAGAAATGGTCTTTAATAGGGGAAAATTATTTAACTGTTTCAAAAATATTTGCCAAAATTCAGAGAGACTCATAGGACATATATTGTCCATATATAAGAGTTTCAACACTTGGTCATGTTCAAAATAATGGGCTAAACCCTCTAAAACCCTTTCTGGATATTTCAAGCTTTTGAAATATTTACAAAGGAAACTTAATCCAAAAATTCCAGGGAAATTCTATCATGTCATATATGGCATATTTGATGATCTTGCCAAGTCCCATACCTTGGGAAGCAAGAAAACCTCCTCAAACCCCTTCATAACTATTCTGTCCATATTTGAAGTTTGAGCAACTTTACATTGCCAAACTTGTCCAAATGCTCTCAAACTTGGTGCACATGCTAGAATGGCCTAATAAGGCACCTAGACCAAATGGCACAAGATTTGGAATAGAGCAACTTGATCAGATCACCTCAAAACCCTTTCTGTTCAAATGCAAACTTGAACAACTTTACATTACCAACTTTTTATCTGGAGCCTCAAACTTTGTGGGCATGATCAATACCCCAAATGATGATGCTACAACAAGTGGTGCATCAAGGGGAGATGATTAGCTTGACTCAATCAAGATGAAACTATTTCTGTTGATTTCTAGGGTTCACCAAAGTTACATTGGCTAGTTTCTTCAAATGAGCCCAAATTTGGTGAAGCACCCTATTTTCTCATGTCTTTCAACCCTGTCAAGTGCCATGTCAAGTGAACTTCATTTACTTGATCAAACACAGATCAAACACCTTCTGCAGAAATTCTAAAACCTCCATTTTGACCACTTTCACTTTTCTCCATGGCCTCAACTTCTTACCACAGGCTCATTGAGTTACCAGCTACCTCCAGTAACTCCCCCAGCACCCCAGCTCCATGATTGGAAGGTGAAACCCCAGCTTTACCTTGCTGTACAGCCAACTTTCACCTTGTTACCAGCCCTCCCCCTCTCTCTCTGCAACCCCAGAGCATCCAAGGCCACAGAGAAATTCTTTACTCCTCCCTCTACACACCAGACACTGTTGGGCACGCTAGAACGGACCAAGCCGGCGAGAGCATGCTGATGCCAGCCATACGCACGCTCCAGAGCGCGCGAACAGTGCACCTCGCACGCTGGCTCGGGCCAATCGCCGCTCCCCGACAGCCTCGGGCCTCCCCCTCGCGCCAATCGAGGCCCCTCGACGTCCGCGACCTCCCCGGCGCTGTCCCCCCTCCTCCTGCGCCCTCCAGTAGCCGTTGTCGCACGCGCGCTGGCCGCCCGCGGCAGCCACTCCTCTGCCTCGCACGCGCGTTGGCCGCCCGCGGCAGCCACTCCTCTGCCTCGCACGCGCGCACCTCTCTGTCGCTCCCCCGCTCCTCCACTTACCTCAGCTGGACGTAGAGCTCGTCCAGGAACTCCCCAGACTCATCCCCGTAGCCTCCCGTGCGCTGTAGCCTCGCCGGTGAGCTCGCCGGCGCACTGGACCACGGGTCCTCGTCGAGCCCATATAAATAGGCCTCCCCGAGCTTCTCCAACACCACCACCAGCCTCACACCTCTCCACTGATCCCTCCTGCATCACCAGCTCGACCCTAGGACGCCCCAGTGCTCGGGATCGACCGGAGCTCCGCCGCGTCGGGCCGCCGGCGATCTCGAGGTACAGGCCTCCCCTGCCCCTCCTTCCACTCATTTCGGAACCGCCGCACCTCACTGACCCTTTCCCCTCTCTTTCCCCCTCCATTTGCAGTCGGAAACGACCCCGACCACCGTCCTCCGACGAGCCTCCGCCGTCGCACCTCGCCGCCGGTGAACCAGGGCTCCCCGCCGTGCCGCACTACCACCGCTACAACCGCGACACGACACTGAGTCCGTCCCTGGCCTCCGTTGCCGTCGCCGTGGCCGGAATCGTCGCCGGTGAGCTCGCCGCCGCCGTGACCGAGGGGTTAGAGATGACAGGCGGGCCCCGCCTGTCATCCCCCCACCTCTCTCCCCTCCTCTGTGCCGCTGACCCATGGGCCCCGCCCTTCAGGTTTGAAACCTGACGTGAGCGCGCGCTGGCTCCGTGCGGCTGGGCCAGTCCGTCTGGGCCGTGCACTGTGGCCTCTTCTGGCCCAGTGCGCAGGACCCCTTTTTCTTTTTCTTTTCTGTAAATGATTTAAACATTTATGCAGAAAAGAATATTGATCCAAATTAAATATTTCCAACTCCTAAAATCTTGTAATATTCCAACCTATTTAATGGTACTACTTTCACTCAAATCCATGAAACCTTGCTGTACTGTTCAAATTTAAATTCAAATTTAAGCAGTATAACTCCTGTTCAAAAATCAATATATCCTATTCTGTAACTCCAAAACTCCAACTAAGATTTTTTCCCCATCTTAGAAATCTCTCTAGTATTTTTAAAAATGAGTTGACATTTTTCTGAGCACTTTGACTTTTCTGTTTTATTTGTATTCTTATTTTCCCGTGGTTATTATGCGACGTATAGATCCCGTATTTGACGAAGTTGCTGTGGAAGAAGAAGGAGAAGGACTAGAAGACTTTGAAGACCAAGCCAATCCAGGCAAGCAGCCCTTTGACCATGATACACTTGTTCTTCGGAACCCGTTTGTTTCCGATGCATGATGATTAGGGTTACGATGGTAACCTAGATGAACCACCACATGATGCATGCCTTATTGTTGATCTTGCTATGTGCTGGATATCATGCAAATAGTTGGTCTTGATGATGCATGTGTGATATGAACCCCCGTAGTTGAAAACTTTGCATGAACCCATCGGGTGCCCCTAATGCCCGAGGGTGATGAAGTGTTAGGTCATCACTTGAGAAAGAAGTGATGTGCCGGTAATATCATGAGCATGGTGGAATGATGGATTAGATTTATGTGTGACTACCGTCCCAACCAAACATGTGCAACCACACTACCCCTTATGGGACGGGGCTTTATTGATTACTTAGGTCGATACTAGCATGGTGCCCGCATTACTAGTGACGGGAAGACTTGAGGTCTTTCCCGGGATGGGGTCGTGCTTGGATAGGCGGCCATGACTGTTTTCACAGGGCACCGGACACACCGTTGGTCCCTTCGGGTACGCGTGAACATTGAAATTAGGGCAAGTCCCGTGATCTATTGTTTGTACCCGAGGGCCGTGTGCCAACGAGTGGACTCTATGTTAGTGTCGTCTAAGGAAAGGTAATGACCGGGTGCTTACCCCGGGTACTTGAGGTACCGCGGGTCGTGGATGACACAGAAGTTCCCCGGATCTTGTGGGTAAAGTGCGCAAACTCTGCAGAGTGTCAAACTATTCGAATAGCCGTGTCCACGGTCATGGACAGTTGGGTGGTGCTACTTAAACTATGTCCAGAATTTTACTTCATCAGTATTGGTATGTGTGTGGCAAGTCAAGGATGGTGACTTGACACGATGAGTTGAATTCTTAATCATGTTGATATCGGTAACCTGCCTTCGAGGTTACGCAAGGTTATTGATGCATAAACTTGATAATAGCATATTGCTCTAGCTTTCTGCTAGATTGTTCATTATTGTTCCATTGCATTGTTACTTGAACCACATCATGGGTTGCTTGCGAGTACATTCAAAGTACTCATTGGCTTGCCACTGGTTATTTAATTGTCCAGGCATGGAAGAACAGGATTATGAGGAAGAGTTCTTTGGAGACGACCATGCGAACTAGGACGCTATCCCAGTCAGAATGCCTGTAGGGTTAAGGCAGATGGCTTGGGTTCTACCCGTTTATCGAAGACTTCCGCTACTTGAGTTATTTGCTATTCAGCCCGTGAGGCTCTATCTATGTAAGACTTGGCCATAATGGCCTTAATTCGTGTAAGACTATTTGTATGGATGTAAGACTCTTGTTATTTCAGCTTCTGTGTGTTCAGTGAGCATTGATCTCTGGGATCACTGTACACGTGCATTCGGTGATCTCGACTTCTAAGTCGGGGTCCCCACAGAGCTGGTATCAGAGCCATCCTGACTGTAGGAAGCCTTAGTTAGCATGGGCGTTAGTTAGTTGAGACCCCTTTTTCAAAACCTTCTGAACCTCTCTCCTTTTATAAACCTGAGATTTTCTCAGTTTATTCCCTCCTATTCCACCTTTGTAGATGGCCGCTGTTCCCGAAGAGCACCTGACCACTGGGTTTCCCCTACTTCTCGAGGATAGCCTCCAGGAGTGTCAGTTCCACCGAGCACCCATCCTCACCTACCACGAGCATTGGGTGAGTGATACTGAGGTGGAGTACCATGTGGAAGTGATCGTGAAGGCAAACGATCCTCCCACAAGTTGGTTCTTCGAGGGACCCCAGATGGCGACACTACCACTTGCTGCCGAGGCTGCTGCACTCAAGGCACTAACCCGTCTCCGCGAGCTTCTTCCAGAGATGGTAGCCAAGATGGCAACTCGCTTCTTACCTTACCGGAAGGAAGGTGACGAAGAAACCAGCGCACTAGCCCCTCCACTGAAGGAAGGACTCTCGCTTCGGTTCCAGACCTACTTCAGTCTATGTGCCGACAGATTTGCACAAGACTTGGCCTCGGAATCAATGAAGCTTCGAGAAGAACTTTACAAGACCAAGGCACTTCTTCGTCGAGCTCAAGAGAAGGCAAACAGGATCAAGAAGGAAGGAGCACCTTCTGGACAATCCGCTATCGCATATCGAGGCGGAAGGCCCTCCGAGGATGTGACTTCCAAGGGTGAAGAACCACCTCGGCGACGCCGGATGACAGCAAGGGAATACCGCAAGCTTTTCCCTGCACCACCGTCGAAGCACCGTCGTATCCAACTCCTCCACTCCCCCACTCCCTCCAGCGACAAGGGAGCCCAGACAGATGAAGACAAGGAGGAAGACCCAGAAGAGCCAGAATACGCGACCGAGCATTCCGCCGCTTAGGCATTATTCGCTACTCGGATATGCCCGTTGTAACCCCTACGGTAGGATAGGTCGTGTAACCCCTATGCGCAGTCGAGTCCTTGTATGGTTCATATGAAACCATCTAGTGTTTGCTTTTGTCGTGTCTGGATGTAAGTCGTAATCTTCATTCGGGAATGTGTAAACGACTACATCACCCATCTGGATTTTAATAAATGTGTTTTGGCCTTACGGCCCTTGCATGATTTGATTTAGTGTCACACCCACCCCCTTACTAGGCACCCATCTATCTTGCTTTTCCTCTTCCGAGTCATGAGACCTTTTACCGCTCCAACAGGATGCCTGTTGTAACTCGTACAGGTACCTCTACCCAGCAGCCCGAAGCCGGAGCATCCTCTCAGCCAGAGGCAGACCACGACCAAACCAACGACCAAGCTCCACCACCACCTCCTCCAAGCATGGACATGGCTCAGCTTCTCCAAGCTTTCCGAGAGGAACGCCAAGCAAACACTGCAGCTCTTCAGCTGATTGCTCAAGCTGTCGCCAACAACCGCCAGCCGGCGGGGAATGGCAATGGACGTTCCACGTTGGCAGAGTTCAAGAAGCATGCACCGCCAACCTTCATCGAGACTGCTGAACCCCTGGATGCAGATGACTGGGTCCGTTCCATTGAGGAAATCCTGGAACTAGTCGGATGCACCGAAGACCGTGAGAAAGTGGCTTATGCAGCCCACTGCCTCGGGGGAACCGCAAGAGCTTGGTGGGATGGATTCAAGGTCATGCATGTTGAACAAGACATCACTTGGGTTAACTTCAAGGCAGAATTCCGCAAGGCCCACATTCCTTTCGGAATCATGGCTATCAAAAAGTGTGAGTTCCGAGCCCTGAAGCAAGGAAGTGGCACTGTCAAGGAGTACATGCAGAAGTTCAGCATTCTGTCAAGGTATGCCCCTGAGGATGTCAGCACTGATGCTGCCAAAAGAGAGCGCTTCATGGAAGGCCTTAATCAGACTCTGCAATACTCGCTTGTCGTGTGCGACTGCCCATCTTTCCCTGGCCTGGTGAACAAGGCACTTATGCTTGAAGACAAGCGGCGTGCTTTGGAAGACACTCGCAAGCGCAAGTTGGTCAGTAAGGGAAGTTCCAGCAACCAGAAGCCTCGTCCATGGCAGTCAGCCCCGACCAAGCCAACCTATCAGCAGCCAAGAACTCCTGCACCTCGTGCCAATCCTCAGCCTCAGCAGTATGCCAACCCCAGGCCAGCTTTCAACCCCAATACCAGTGGTGGCAACAAGATCAACACTCCAAATCAAGTCACTTGTTTTGGGTGTGGTCAGCCCGGACACATCTCCAGGGTGTGCCCCAACAAGAAGCCTGATGCCCCGCGCCCCAATGCGCAGAACCAGGGACAAGGCCGTGGTATGCCACCAAGGAACCCAGCTTCTCGCAATCCGCCAAACTATGGGAAGGGGCGTGTGAATCACGCCACTGCTGAAGAAGCCCAGGAAGACCCGGACGTCGTGCTGGGTACGTTCCTTGTCAACTCAGCACCTGCAACTGTCTTGTTTGATTCTGGAGCAACGCATTCATTTGTCACTCAAAGATTTGCATTAAAAAGTGGCATGACCCCTACACCCCTGAATAACCCTATGGTGGTACAAACCCCCGGAGCCGAGATGAGAGCCAAGATAGGCTGTAAAGGAGTCGGTATTACCATTAACGGTGTAGACTTCCTAGCAGACCTTATCATCCTGAGATCGCAAGGCTTGGATGTGATCTTAGGGATGGATTGGCTCAGCAAGCACCAAGGCTTGTTAGACTGTGCCAATCGGACAGTCACTGTGACCAATGACCAAGGAGTAGAAGTCAAGTTTGCCCCCAACTCCTCTTCCGCTCAAGCCGCTAAAGTCAACTGTCTGTCTGAAGTTGGGCTAGATCAAGTACCGGTGGTATGTGAGTATCCTGATGTCTTTCCGGATGAACTACCGGGAATGCCCCCTGACCGTGACATTGAGTTCATCATCGAGCTCGTGCCCGGAGCAGGACCCATCTATAAGAAGCCTTATAGAATGGGGACGGAAGAATTAGCCGAGTTGAAGAAGCAGTTGGAAGAGCAGCTAAGGAAGGGATTTATCCGCCCAAGTGCCTCCCCTTGGGGATCTCCTGTTCTGTTTGTGGCCAAGAGGGACGGTACCATCCGCTTATGCATTGACTATCGTTCCCTCAATGAAGTTACAATCAAGAACAAATATCCACTTCCCAAGATCGAAGATCTGTTTGATCAACTCAGCGGAGCCAAGGTATTCTCCAAGATCGACCTCAGATCTGGGTACTACCAGCTGAAGATCAGACCCCAAGATATTCCGAAGGCGGCATTCGTAACCAGATATGGCCTGTACGAGTGCACGGTCATGTCTTTTGGGTTAACCAATGCCCCAGCCTACTTCATGTACCTCATGAATAAAGTCTTCATGGAATATTTGGACAAGTTCGTTGTTGTCTTCATTGATGACATTCTTGTGTTCTCGAAGTCGGAGGAAGAGCATGAGCAGCACCTGAGGATGGTCCTAGACAAGCTTCGTGAGCACCAACTGTATGCCAAATTCAGCAAGTGTGAGTTTTGGCTGCACAAAGTTGGATTCTTAGGTCATGTCTTGACCGAGGAAGGCTTATCTGTTGATCCTGCAAAGATCGAAGCTGTGACCCAATGGCAATCTCCAACAACCGTCAAGGAAGTCAGAAGCTTCCTCGGATTAGCGGGCTATTACCGCAAGTTCGTGGAAAGATTCTCTAGCATTGCACGACCAATGACTCAGCTCCTCAAGAAGGACAAGAAGTTCGAGTGGACGGCAAAATGCGAAGAGAGCTTCCAAGAGCTCAAGAAGAGATTGACCACCGCCCCAGTTCTGGCAACACCTGATATTCACAAGGAGTTCGTGATATATTGTGATGCCTCTCGAACCGGATTGGGAAGCGTTCTGATGCAAGAAGGCCGCATCATAGCATATCTCTCCAGGCAGCTACGACCCCATGAGGAGAACTACGCTACTCACGATCTTGAGCTAGCGGCAGTAGTTCATGCCTTGAAGACATGGCGGCATTACCTCCTAGGGAAACGGTGTGAGATTTACACAGACCACAAAAGTCTGAAGTATATTTTCACCCAAAAAGAGTTGAACATGAGGCAGCGGAGATGGTTGGAACTCATCAAAGACTATGACCTCAGTGTTCAGTATCACCCTGGGAAGGCCAACGTAGTGGCCGATGCCTTAAGCAGGAAGGCTTGCTCTTTGAATGTCATTATTCAAGAAAGACAGCCAGCCTTGTTTAAGGAGATCGAACAATTCAGTTTGGAATTGGTCACCCCTGGATTTCTGGATCATTTGGATGTCAGACCAACCCTGATGGATGACATCAAGAAGGATCAAGAAGGACACGCAAGCATTGAAGGTATCAAGAAGAAGATGAAGCTGGGAAAGGCCCCAGGATTCTCCGAAGATGAGCACGGGATTGTTTGGTACAAAGGTCGCCTCTGCGTACCAAACAACACCGAGCTGAAGACGCTGATTCTGCAAGAAGCCCACGACACCCCGTATACCATCCACCCCGGAGGAACCAAGATGTACCAAGACTTGAAAGCACGATTCTGGTGGCACGGTATGAAGAGAGAGATTGCAACCTATGTTGCAAAGTGTGATGTGTGCCAAAAGGTCAAGGATGAATATCAGCGACCTGTTGGATTGCTTCAACCACTCAAGGTTCCTGAGTGAAAGTGGGATAAAGTCGGAATGGACTTCATCACTGGACTACCAAGGTCGAATCGAGGACATGACTCTATCTGGGTCATAGTCGATCATTTGACCAAGGTGGCTCATTTCATTCCTGTCAAGACCACTTATGATGGCAACCAGCTGGCAGCTCTCTACATTGACCGAATCGTAAGTCTTCACGGTGTTCCCAAGGAGATTGTGTCAGATCGAGGAACCCAGTTCACCTCGAGGTTCTGGAAGAAGTTCCAAGAAGCCTTGGGAACCAAATTGTCTTTCAGCACAGCTTTCCACCCATAGACCGGAGGTCAAACTGAGCGAGTCAATCAGATTCTCGAAGACATGCTCCGAGCCTGTGTCCTGGCATATGGAGCCAAGTGGGAAGACTGTCTCCCTTTTGCCGAGTTCTCCTATAACAACAGTTACCAGTCAAGCCTTCAGATGGCACCATTTGAGGTGTTGTACGGACGCAGATGCCGCACACCCCTCAATTGGTCAGAGACTGGAGAAGGACTAGTCTTTGGTCCGGATATTCTCCGCGCAGCAGAAGAGCAAGTCCAACTAGTCAGAGAGCGATTAAAGGCAGCCAAGTCAAGGCAGAAGAGTTATGCTGACACTCGACGCCGAGACATGAGTTTCCATGTTGGGGACCATGTGTACCTGCGGGTAACTCCTCTGAAGGGAACCAAGCATTTCCATGTCAAGGGGAAGCTCGCACCAAGGTTCATTGGACCCTTTGAGATCACTACACGACGAGGAGAAGTGGCTTATCAGTTGGAACTACCACCTGAGCTATCCGATGTGCACAATGTGTTCCATGTGTCACAACTCCAGAAATGTCTCCAGGTTCCAGACAAGCCCAGTCTCTACAGGGATGTGGATCACCAAGCCATTGATCTGCAGCCTGACTTGACCTACCGCGAGAAGCCCATCCGTATTCTGGACGAAGCAGAACGACGTGCGCGGAGCCGTACCATCAAGTACTTCAAGGTCCAGTGGAGCAACCACACCGAAGCAGAAGCAACCTGGGAACGAGAAGACTATCTTAGATCTGAGTTTCCCGACCTCTTTTAAGCCCTAGTTTAGGAATCTCGGGGACGAGATTCTTGTAAGGGGGGTAGGTCTGTCACACCCTGCATTTTGTAACATGTTGTTTGTATCTTTGAAGCATGAAAATTTGGACCAGCAAATTTTTTTAGCATCATTTGGCTTTTATTTGGAATTGAGTTTTCTTCATTTGCTTTTTCATGTGCTCATTAAAGTCAACTATGATCTCTTGTAGATTTCATCTCTATACTCTAAACTTCTGCCCAATGATCATACCAAGTGTTATATAACAGTATAGTATTTTCTTACAAAATTATTTTGGCCAAAAAGTATTTTATAAATTTAGTTTTCCAAAAACCCCTGAATTGAGATTTGCACTGCAAGTACTTGATTAAGGGTGTGAAAATTATTTCAAAAGGTTTATTTGAGACCTAGTAGTCATAGGACTCCCAGAAACCACAAAGGTATAATTTTAAAAGTTATTTTCCTATTTTATTTAAAAGCTTTTTCTTAAGGCCAGAAATGGTCTTTAATAGGGGAAAATTATTTAACTGTTTCAAAAATATTGCCAAAATTCAGAGAGACTCATAGGACATATATTGTCCATATATAAGAGTTTCAACACTTGGTCATGTTCAAAATAATGGGCTAAACCCTCTAAAACCCTTTCTGGATATTTCAAGCTTTTGAAATATTTACAAAGGAAACTTTCTCCAAAAATTCCAGGGAAATTCTATCATGTCATATATGGCATATTTGATGATCTTGCCAAGTCCCATACTTTGGGAAGCAAGAAAACTTCCTCAAACCCCTTCATAACTATTCTGTCCATATTTGAAGTTTGAGCAACTTTACATTGCCAAACTTGTCCAAATGCTCTCAAACTTGGTGCACATGCTAGAATGGCCTAATAAGGCACCTAGACCAAATGGCACAAGATTTGGAATAGAGCAACTTGATCAGATCACCTCAAAACCCTTTCTGTTCAAATGCAAACTTGAACAACTTTACATTACCAACTTTTTATTTGGAGCCTCAAACTTTGTGGGCATGATCAATACCCCAAATGATGATGCTACAACAAGTGGTGCATCAAGGGGAGATGATTAGCTTGACTCAATCAAGATGAAACTATTTCTATTGATTTCTAGAGTTCACCAAAGTTACATTGGCTAGTTTCTTCAAATGAGCCCAAATTTGGTGAAGCACCCTATTTTCTCATGTCTTTCAACCCTGTCAAGTGCCATGTCAAGTGGACTTCATTTACTTGATCAAACACAGATCAAACACCTTCTGCAGAAATTCTAAAACCTCCATTTTGACCACTTTCACTTTTCTCCATGGCCTCAACTTCTTACCACAGGCTCATTGAGTTACCAGCTACCTCCAGTAACTCCCCCAGCACCCCAGCTCCATGATTGGAAGGTGAAACCCCAGCTTTACCTTGCTGTACAGCCAACTTTCACCTTGTTACCAGCCCTCCCCCTCTCTCTCTACAACCCCAGAGCATCCAAGGCCACAGAGAAATTATTTACTCCTCCCTCTACACACCAGACACTGTTGGGCACGCTGGAACGGACCAAGCCGGCGAGAGCATGCTGATGCCAGCCATACGCACGCTCCAGAGCGCGCGAACAGTGCACCTCGCACGCTGGCTCGGGCCAATCGCCGCTCCCCGACAGCCTCGGGCCTCCCCCTCGCGCCAGTCAAGGCCCCTCGACGTCCGCGACCTCCCCGGCGCTGTCCCCCCTCCTCCTGCGCCCTCTAGTAGCCGCCGTCGCACGCGCGCTGGCCGCCCGCGGCAGCCACTCCTCTGCCTCGCACGCGCGCACCTCTCTGTCGCTCCTCCGCTCCTCCGCTTACCTCAGCTGGACGTAGAGCTCGTCCAGGAACTCCCCAGACTCATCCCCGTAGCCTCCCGTGCGCTGTAGCCTCGCCGGTGAGCTCGCCGGCGCACTGGACCACGGGTCCTCGTCGAGCCCCTATAAATAGGCCTCCCCGAGCTTCTCCAACACCACCACCAGCCTCACACCTCTCCACTGATCCCTCCTGCATCACCAGCTCGACCCCAGGACGCCCCAGTGCTCGGGATCGACCGGAGCTCCGCCGCGTCGGGCCGCCGGCGATCTCGAGGTACAGGCCTCCCCTGCCCCTCCTTCCACTCATTTCGGAACCGCCGCACCTCACTGACCCTTTCCCCTCTCTTTCCCCCTCCATTTGCAGTCGGAAACGACCCCGACCACCGTCCTCCGACGAGCCTCCGCCGTCGCACCTCGCCGCCGGTGAACCAGGGCTCCCCGCCGTGCCGCACTACCACCGCTGCAACCGCGACACGACACAGAGTCCCTCCCTGGCCTCCGTTGCCGTCGCCGTGGCCGGAATCGTCGCCGGTGAGCTCGCCGCCGCCGTGACCGAGGGGTTAGAGATGACAGGCGGGCCCCGCCTGTCATCCCCCCACCTCTCTCCCTCCTCTGTGCCGCTGACCCACGGGCCCCGCCCGTCAGGTTTGAAACCTGACGTGCGCGCGCGCTGGCTCCGTGCGGCTGGGCCAGTCCGTCTGGGCCGTGCACTGTGGCCTCTTCTGGCCCAGTGCACAGGACCCCTTTTTCTTTTTCTTTTCTGTAAATGATTTAAACATTTATGCAGAAAAGAATATTGATCCAAATTAAATATTTCCAACTCCTAAAATCTTGTAATATTCCAACCTATTTAATGGTACTACTTTCACTCAAATCCATGAAACCTTGCTGTACTGTTCAAATTTAAATTCAAATTTAAGCAGTATAACTCCTGTTCAAAAATCAATATATCCTATTCTGTAACTCCAAAACTCCAACTAAGATTTTTCCCCATCTTAGAAATCTCTCTAGTATTTTACAAAAATGAGTTGACATTTTTATGAGCACTTTGACTTTTCTGTTTTATTTGCATTCTTATTTTCCCGTGGTTATTATGCGACGTATAGATCCCGTATTTGACGAAGTTGCTGTGGAAGAAGAAGGAGAAGGACTAGAAGACTTTGAAGACCAAGCCAATCCAGGCAAGCAGCCCTTTGACCATGATACACTTGTTCTTCGAAACCCGTTTGTTTCCGATGCATGATGATTAGGGTTACGATGGTAACCTAGATGAACCACCACATGATGCATGCCTTATTGTTGATCTTGCTATGTGCTAGATGTCATGCAAATAGTTGGTCTTGATGATGCATGTGTGATATGAACCCCCGTAGTTGAAAACTTTGCATGAACCCATCGGGTGCCCCTAATGCCCGAGGGTGATGAAGTGTTAGGTCATCACTTGAGAAAGAAGTGATGTGCCGGTAATATCATGAGCATGGTGGAATGATGGATTAGATTTATGTGTGACTACCGTCCCAACCAAACATGTGCAACCACACTACCCCTTATGGGACGGGGCTTTATTGATTACTTAGGTCGATACTAGCATGGTGCCCGCATTACTAGTGACGGGAAGACTTGAGGTCTTTCTCGGGACGGGGTCGTGCTTGGATAGGCGGCCATGACTGTTTTCACAGGGCACCGGACACACCGTTGGTCCCTTCGGGTACGCGTGAACATTGACATTATGGCAAGTCCCGTGATCTATTGTTTGTACCCGAGGGCCGTGTGCCAACGAGTGGACTCTATGTTAGTGTCGTCTAAGGAAAGGTAATGACCGGGTGCTTACCCCGGGTACTTGAGGTACCGCGGGTCGTGGATGACACGGAAGTTCCCCGGATCTTGTGGGTAAAGTGCGCAACCTCTGCAGAGTGTCAAACTATTCGAATAGCCGTGTCCACGGTCATGGACAGTTGGGTGGTGCTACTTAAACTATGTCCAGAATTTTACTTCATCAGTATCGGTATGTGTGTGGCAAGTCAAGGATGGTGACTTGACACGATGAGTTGAATTCTTAATCATGTTGATATCGATAACCTGCCTTCGAGGTTACGCAAGGTTATTGATGCATAAACTTGATAATAGCATATTGCTCTAGCTTTCTGCTAGATTGTTCATTATTGTTCCATTGCATTGTTACTTCAACCACATAATGGGTTTCTTGCGAGTACATTCAAAGTACTCATTTGCTTGCCACTGGTTATTTAATTGGCCAGGCATGGAAGAACAGGATTATGAGGAAGAGTTCTTTGGAGACGACCATGCGAACTAGGACGCTATCCCAGTCAGAATGCCTGTAGGGTTAAGGCAGATGGCTTGGGTTCTACCCGTTTATCGAAGACTTCCGCTACTTGAGTTATTTGCTATTCAGCCCGTGAGGCTCTATCTATGTAAGACTTGGCCATAATGGCCTTAATTCGTGTAAGACTATTTGTATGGATGTAAGACTCTTGTTATTTCAGCTTCTGTGTGTTCAGTGAGCATTGATCTCTGGGATCACTGTACACGTGCATTCGGTGATCTCGACTTCTAAGTCGGGGTCCCCACACTTTTGTCCCATTAAATTTAGCCCTTTTGATTACTTTTTCTTGCCACAAAGGAAGCTTCCTGCTGAACGTAGGGAATATGAGATGAGCTTTCGCGACATATCGTATCACTATGGTATTCCCTAGATATATCTTGTATTGTGCCTAGCTAGGGGCGTAAAACGATAGCGCTTGTTGGGAGGCAACCCAATTTTTTGTTTTTTGTTTTTGTTGCTGTTAGGGAATAAATATTGCATCTAGCCTCTGATTATATGTGGTTTCATGTTTTGTTTAGTGTTTGTGCCAAGTAGAACCTTTGGGAAGACATGTGTGAAGTTTATGTGATCTTGCTGTGAAAAACAGAAATCATTAGCGCTTGCTAAAGTAGTCTTCAGATTTTACTGGAGCGTGCTTTTTAGTTGATTCTTTTTGCAGATCACTGGTAGACAAATTCCGCAAATTACCAAGTTATTTTGATTTTTTTGGAGTTCCAGAAGTAGGCGAAACCTGCAGATTACTACCGATTGTTCTGTTTTTGACAGATTCTGTTTTTCGTGTGTTGTTTGCTTATTCCGATGCATCTATGAGTAGTATTGGAGGATATGAACCATAGAGAATTTGGAATACAGTAGGTTTAACACCAATATAAACAAAGAATGAATTCATTTATGTACCTTTGAGTAGAGATTTGTTTTCTTATAGTAACGGAGCTCACGAGAATTTTTGTCTAAGTTTTGTGTTGTGAAGTTTTCAAGTTTTGAGCATTGCTTTCATGGACTATGGAACAAGGAGTAGCAAAGGCCTAAGGTTGGGGTTGCCCATGGCACCCCAAGTAAATTCAGGATAATCAAAAGTCTAAGCTTGGGGATGCCCTGGGAAGGCATCCCCTCTTTCGTCTTCATCCATTGGTAACTATACATGGAGCTATATTTTTATTCGCAACATGATATATGTTTTGCTTGGAGCGTCTTGTATAATTTGAGTCTCTGCTTGTTAGTTTGCCACAATCATCCTTGCTGGACACACGTATTTGAGAGAGTTAAATATGGCCTAGAAATTATTAGAACACTCTATATGCTTCACTTTTACCTCTTGAATTGAATAGTTTTTGCTCCAGTGCTTCAGTTATATCTTTTAGAGCACAGTGGTGGTAATATTTTGTAGAAATTGTTGAACTATCATGCTTCACGTATATCCTTTTGAGAGTTTGTTAGAACATCATGGTAATGTATTTACGCTAAAGAAACTAGTCTTCACATGATAGACATCCAATGTCAATGTAGTAAAAAAATCACACTAAGTGCATTGAACAGAATGAGATGTTGGATGCTTGATAGTTGTTTTGAGACATGAGGATAGTGATATTAGAGTCATGCAAGTGGAGTTATGATGAAATATAGAAATACTTGTGTTAAGGTTAGTGATTCCCGTATCATGCACGTATGGTGAACCGCTATGTGACGAAGTTAGAGCATAAGGTATTTGTAGAGTGACAACCTTTGTGCGGAGGTCGGGGGCGCGCGATGGTTAACTCCTACCAAACTGCCCCCTAGGAGCATGCGATGATTGCTTTGTTTTGATGACTCATAGATTTTTGCCATAAGGATATGAGTTCTTATGACTAATGTTGAGTCCATGGATTATACGCACTCCCACCCTTCCACCATTGCTAGCCTCTCTTGTACCGCGCAACTTTCGCCGGTGCCATAAACCCACTATATATCCTTCCTCAAAACAGCCACCATATTGTTCCTCAAAACAGCCACCATACCTACCTATCATGGCATTTCCATAGCCATTCCGAGATATATTGCCATGCAACTTTCCATCGTTTCATTCATATGACACGCATCATATTGTCATATTGCCATTTGCATGATCATGTAGTTGACATCGTATTTGTGGCAAAGCCACCATACATAATTTTTTATACATGTCACTCTTATTTCATTGCACATACCGGTACACCGCCGGAGGCATTCATATAGAGTCGTACTTTGTTATTATAGTATCGAGTTGTAATATCTTGTTGTAATGAAAGTGTGATGATCATCATTATTAGAGCATTGTCCCATGGGAGGAAAGGCTAAATCTATAAAGCCCCTCCGCCAAAAAAGAAAAAAAAAGGCCAAAGAAAAAAAAAGGCCCAAAAAAAAGAAAAAAAATGGACAATTGCTGCTATCTTCTTTTCCACACTTGTGCTTCAAAGTAGCACCATGTTCTTCATTGTAGAGAGTCTCATGCTTAGTCATTTTCTTATACTAGTGGGAATTTTTTATTACAGAACTTGGCTTGTATATTCCAATGATGGGCTTCCTCAAATGCCCTAGGTCTTCGTGAGCAAGCAAGTTGGATGCACAACCACTAGTTTCTTTTGTTGAGCTTTCATTCTTATTTAGCTCTAGTGCATCTGTTGCATGGCAATCCCTACTCACTCACATTGATATCTATTGATGGGCATCTCCATGGCCTGTTGATACGCCTAGCCCATGTGAGACTATCTTCCTCTCTTTTTGTCTTCTCCACAACCACCTATATTCCACCCATAGTGCTATATCCATGGCTCACGCTCATGTATTGCGTGAAAGTTGAAAGGTTTGAAAAGATAGAGTATGAAAACAAATGCTTGGCTGAAATCAGGGTTGTGCATGATATTAATATTTTTTGTGATAACGAGGGAGCATAGTCAAAACTATATGATTTTGTAGGGATAACTTTCTTTAGCCATAGTATTTTGAGAAGACATGATTGCTTTCTAAGTATGCTTGAAGTATTATTGTTTCTTATGTCAATATAGACTTTTATCTTGAATCTTTCAGATCTGAACATTCATGCCACAATTAAGAGAATTACATTGAAAAACTATATTGGTTTGCATTCCACATCAAAAATTCTTTCTTTATCATTTCCCTACTCGAGGACGAGCAGGAATTAATCTTGGGGATGCTTGATACGTCTCCAACGTATCTATAATTTTTTATTGTTCCATGCTATTATTTATGAAGTCTTGGATGTTTAATGGGCTTTATCATTCACTTTTATATCATTTTTGGGACTAACCTACTAACCCAAAGGCCTGGTCCAGATTGCTGTTTTTTGCCTGTTTCAGGGTTTTGCAGAAAAAAGAATATCAAATGGAGTCCAAACGGAATGAAACCTTAGCGAGAGATATTTTTGGAGAAAATCACGCACGCGGAGCTTGAGAACCATGTCAGGGGACAGAGGGCTGGCCCATGAGGGTGGGGGGCAGGCCCCCCTTCTCAGGGCGCGCCGCCCTACCTCGTGGCCCCCTCGAGCGTCCCTCGGTGCCCTCCTTCTTCCTATATAAGTCTATGTACCCCAGAAACTCCGTGAACAGAGAGAAAACCCTAATTCCACCGTCGTACCTTCTGTTCCCGTGGAGATCCCATCTTGGAGCCTGTTCCGGAGCTCCACCAGAGGGGGATCCATCACGGAGGCCTTCATCATCATCATCATCATCATCGCCCTCACCATGAGTTGTGAGTAGTTTACCACAGACCTTCGGATCCATAGCTAGTATCTAGATGGCTTCTTCTCTCTCTCTGGATCTCAATACAAAGTTCTCCTCGGTCTTCGAGGAGATCTATTTGATGTAATCTATTTTTGCGGTGTGTTTGTCGAGATCCGATGAATTGTGAGTTTATGATCAAGGTTATCTATGAAAGATATTTGGTTCTCCTCTGAACTTTTTATGTGTGCTCATAATATCCTTGCAAGTCTCTTCGAATTATTGTTTTGGTTTGGCTTACTAGATCTATAGTTCTTGCAATGGGAGAAGTGCTTGGCTTTGTGTTCAATCTTGCGGTGTCCTTTCCCAGTGACAGTAGGGGCAGCAAGGCACGTATTGTATTGTTGCCATCGAGGATAAAAAGATGGGGTTTATATCATATTGCTTGAGTTTATCCCTCTACATCATGTCATCTTGCTTAAGGCGTTACTATGTTCTTATGGACTTAATACACTAGATGCATGCTGGATAGCGGTCGATGTGTGGAGTAATAGTAGTAGATGCAGGCAGGAGTCGGTCTACTTGTCTTGGACGTGATGCCTATATACAATGATCATGCATAAGTAGTCTCATAATTATTTGCTTTTCTATCAATTGCTCGACAGTAATTTGTTTACCCGACTTAGAATATCGCTATCATGAGAGAAGCCACTAGAGAAAACTATGACCCCCGGGTCTATTCTCAACATATCAATCTACATCTACTTTACTTTTACCAATTTTATTTGCTGTTCTCATAAAATAAAAATACCAAAAATATAGACTATCATCTCTATCAGATATCACTTTCATAAGTGACCATAAAGGCATTGACAACCCCTTATCACGTTGGCTGCAAAGTTCTTATTTGTTTGTGCAGGTGCGAGGGACTCGCGCATGGTCTCCTACTGGATTGATACCTTGGTTCTCAAAAACTGAGGGAAATACTTATGCTACTGTGCTGCATCACCCTTTCCTCTTCGAGGGAATACAACGCAAGCTCAAGAAGTAGCATTCAGCGCCATGGAAAAAGCATCGACGAAGAAAGAGGAGTTGGGGTTTGATCCGCAACACTCAAGTGAACGCGGGGGGGGGGGGCTTCACCCCCTGTTTATAGGCTGAGAAGATCGATCGCCGGCCACTCACGCACGGCCATGATGACTCTGTCGTCCGCGCCAGGGAGACGTCAAGTCG
This sequence comes from Secale cereale, assembly GCA_902687465.1. Classification (NCBI taxonomy): domain Eukaryota; kingdom Viridiplantae; phylum Streptophyta; class Magnoliopsida; order Poales; family Poaceae; genus Secale; species Secale cereale. The sequence goes on from LR738714.1 coordinate 236,797,826, forward strand.
CACGGTCACCAAAGCCACCTGGGGAAGCGGAGACGCCACGTCCCATCCAATCGTCACGCGCTGGCTTGGCCCGCAGTCTTTAGGGGCCCACGGCGCTTCGTCCTCGACTAAGGCTTCGCCCTGAAGCCAACTCCGCGCGCGCCTTGGGCCTGGGGGCTACTGTCGGCGTCCTGGGAACCAGGGTACCCAGACTTGCCTGCCTGCGGGCCGCGATGCGCTCCTACTACGGCCCGGTGTGGCCCAGCTGATCGACTAGCTACTCAAGACCCTCGAGAGGGGGCTAGGCCTCGCGAGGAGAACAACATCAAGACCCCCTAAGGAGCGGCCTGGGCTAGGCTGCTCCGGAGGGGCAGTGAACCCAAGGCCAAGCTTGCCTCAGGAGGAGGCTGTGACGCACCGCGCCAGCGGGTGCTAGCGCGTGCAAGAGGCGCAGTTGCCGTTTTGGTTCTAAGGAGACAGCGCAGGCACAGGTTCCCGAGGGGCGAGACAAAGGTTTCCCCTTAGGTGCAACAAGACCGAAGCGCGCAAGGACAACAGGGAGGATGTCACCACCGAGCCCACCACCGTGTCATCGTCTGATCTCTTTGCAGGCGAAGACCGCTTTTGTCAGGATAGGAGCGTCCTTGTGTTCCCGCTCAAAATGGCCATTGTGGGATCCCTTCCCGCCTAAACATTTCGGTGGTATAGGACCCTGTCCTTCTAAATAAGTAGCTAGGGTCTCCACTGCGGAGGCAACTCATCTAGATCTGCATCTGGATCCAAATCGACCTCATCTCAAACACCCCACCTTCAAGGAGAAAGAACACTTGCCTCCTGACCCTCTTGAGCTCTCCTTCTTAGCTCAAGAACCACTGTACTTGTTCATACTCAAGCCCTCCTGAGGCTAATCCACTCAAGCAGGACGTAGAGTTTTACACCGCAAGGTGGTCTGAACCTGGGTAAACTCGTGTGTGCTTTTACTTGTTGCTTTTTCGAATCTCACCACCGGGCGAGGGCGTGGTGCTAGGTAGACATGAGTGGGAGATATCTTCGTTCACGCGCCTGTGTTCAAACTTATTTGAGTTTGCAGCACAGTAGCGTAAGTATTTCCCTCAGTTTTTGAGAACCAAGGTATCAATCCAGTAGGAGACCATGCGCGAGTCCCTCGCACCTGCACAAACAAATAAGAACTTCGCAGCCAACGCGATAAGGGGTTGTCAATCCCTTTACGGTCACTTACGAAAGTGAGATCTGATAGAGATGATAGTTTATATTTTTGGTATTTTTATTTTATGAGAACAGCAAATAAAAGCGATAAAAGTGAAGTAGATGTAGATTGATATGTTGAGAATAGACCCGGGGGCCATAGTGTTCTCTAGTGGCTTCTCACATGATAGCGATATTCTACGGCGGGTAAACAAATTACTGTCGAGCAATTGATAGAAAAGCAAATAATTATGAGACTATCTAGGCATGATGATTTTGTATAGGCATCACGCCCGAGACAAGTAGACCGACTCCTGCCTGCATCTACTACTATTACTCCACACATCGACCACTATCCAGCATGCATCTAGTGTACTGAGTTCATAAGAACAGAGTAACGCCTTAAGCAAGATGACATGATGTAGAGGGATAAACTCAAGCAATATGATATAAACCTCATCTTTTTATCCTCGATGGAAACAATACAATACGTGCCTTGCTGCCCCTACTGTCACTGGGAAAGGAAACCGCAAGATTGAAACCAAAGCCAAGCGCTTCTCCCATTGCAAGAACTATAGATCTAGTAGTCCAAACCAAACCAATAATTCGAAGAGACTTGCAAGGATATTATAATCATACATAAAGAGTTCAGAGAAGAACCAAATATTTCTCATAGATAATCTTGATAATAAACCCACAATTCATCGAATCTCGACAAACACATCGCAAAAAGAGATTACATCGACTAGATCTCCTCGAAGACCGAGGAGAACTTTGTATTGAGATCCAAAGAGAGAGAAGAAGCCATCTAGACACTAGCTATGGACCCGAAGGTCTGTGGTAAACTACTCAAAACTCATGGTGAGGCGATGATGATGATGTAGAAGCACTCCATGGAAGATCCCCCCCTCCGGCGGAGCTCCGGAACAGGCCCCAAGATGGGATCTCACCGAGAATAGAAGGTTCCAGCGGTGGAACTAGGGTTTTCTCTGTTGTTCTGATGGTTTCGTGGTACGTAGGCATATATAGGAGCAAGGAGGGCACCGGGGGCCTTACGTGGGACCCACGAGGCAGGGGGCGCCCCCACCCTCGTGGGCACCACGTAAGCCCTCCTCCGTAGTCCTCAAGTCTCCCGTGCGTGATTTTCTCAAAAAATATCTCTCCCGAAGGTTTAATTCTGTTTGGACTCCGCTTGATATCCCTTTTCTGTAAAACCATGAAATAGGCAAAAAACAGCAATCTGGACTGGGCCTTTGGGTTAGTAGGTTAGTCCCAAAAATAATATAAAAGTGTGTGACAAAGCCCATTAAACATCCAAAACATCATAAATAATAGCATGGAACAATAAAAAATTATAGATACGTTGGAGACGTATCAAGCATCCCCAAGCTTAATTCCTGCTCGTCCTCGAGTAGGTAAATGATAAAAATAGAATTTTTGATGTGGAATGCTAACCAACATAGTTTTTCAATGTAATTCTCTTAATTGTGGCATGAATGTTCAGATCTGAAAGATTCTAGATAAAAGTCTATATTGACAAAAAAATAGTAATACTTCAAGCATACTAACATAGCAATCATGTCTTCTCAAAATACTATGGCTAAAGAAAGTTATACCTACAAAATCATAGAGTCTGGCTATGCTCCCTCTTCATCACACAAAATATTCATATCATGCACAACCCCGATTTCAGCCAAGCACTTGTTTTCATACTCTATTCCTTCAAACCTTTCAACTTTCACGCAATACATGAGCGTGAGCCATGGACATGGCACTATAGGTGGAATAGAGTGTTGGTTGTGGAGAAGATAAAAAGGAGGGAGATATTCTCACATCGACAAGACGTATCAACGGCCTATGGACATGCCCATCAATAGATATCAATGTGAGTGAGTAGGGATTGCCATGCAATGGATGCACTAGAGCTAAATATGTATGAAAGCTCAACAAAAGAAACTAGTGGATGTGCATCCAACTTCCTTGCTCAAGAAGACCTAGGGCATTTGAGGATGCCCATCGTTGGAATATACAAGCCAAGTTCTATAATGAAAATTCCCACTAGTATATGAAAGTGACAAAACATGAGACTCTATATCATGAAGAACATGGTGCTACTTTGAAGCACAAGTGTGGAAAAAGATAGCAACAATTGTCCCTTTTTTTGGGCCTTTTTTTTGTTTGGCCATTCCATTTTTTTTCTTTTTTTTCTATTTTTTGTGGAGGGGCTTTATTGATTTAGCCTTTCCTCACATGGGACAATTCTTTAATAATGATGATCATCACACTTTCATTGAATTACAACTCGATATTACAACTCGATACTAGAACAAGTATGACTCTATATGAATGCCTCCGGCAATGTATCAGGATGTGCAATGAATCAAGAGTGACATGTATGAAAAATTATGCATGGTGGCTTTGCCACAAATATGATGTCAACTACATGATCATGCAAGGCAATATGACAATATGATGCGTGTCATATGAACGGAACAGTGGAAAGTTGCATGGCAATATATCTCGGAATGGCTATGGAAATGCCATGATAGGTAGGTATGGTGGCTGTTTTGAGGAATAATATGGTGGCTGTTTTGAGGAAGGATATATAGTGGGTGTATGGTAGCGGCGAAAGTTGCGCGATACAAGAGAGGCTAGCAATGGTGGAAGGGTGAGAGTGCGTATAATCCATGGACTCAACATTAGTCATAAGAACTCATATACTTATTGCAAAAATTTATGAGTCATCAAAAAAATCAATGCATGCTCCTAGGGGGAAGGTTGGTAGGAGTTAACCATCGCGCGCCCCAGACCTCCACACAAAGATTGACACTTTACAAATACCTCTTGCTGTAACTTCGTCACATAGCGGTTCACCATATGTGCATGCTACGGGAATCACTAACCTTAACACAAGAATTTCTCAATTTCATAATAACTCCACTATCATGAATCTAATATCACTATCCTCATATCTCAAAACAATTATAAAGCATCCAACTTCTCATCATATTCAACGCACTTAGTGTGAAAGTTTTTACTACATTGATATTGGATGTCTATCAAGTGAAGACTAGTTTTATAGCCTAAGCACATTACCATGCTGTTTTAATAGACTCTCAAATGTATATAAGTGAAGCATGAGAGTTCAACAATTTCTTCAAAATATTATCACCATCGTGCTCTAAAGGATATAAGTGAAGCACTAGAGCAAATACTATTCAACTCAAAAGATATATGTAAAGCACAAAGAGTGTTCTAACAATTCCTAGGCCATATTTAACTCTCTCAAATAGGTGTGTCCAGCAAGGATAATTGTGGCAAACTAACAAGCAAAGACTCAAATTATACAAGACGCTCCAAGTAAAACACATATCATGTGGTTAATAAATATATAGCTCCGAGTATAGTTACCGATGGATGAAGACGAAAGAGGGGATGCCTTCCCTGGGCATCCCCAAGCTTAGACATTTGGGTGTCCTTGAATTTTACTTGGGGTGCTTTGGGCATCCCCAAGCTTAGGCCCTTTCTACTCTTTGTTCCAAAGTCCATCAAAGCAATACTCAAAACTTGAAAACTTCACAACACAAAACTTAGACAAAAATCTCGTGAGCTCCGTTAGTATAAGAAAGCAAACCACTACTCAAAGGTACTGCAATCAATTCATTCTTTGTTTATATTGGTGTTAAACCTGCTGTATTACAACTTCTCTATGGTTCATACTTGCCAATACTACTCATAGATGCATTGAAATAAGCAAACAACACACGAAAAACAGAATCTGTCAAAAACAGAACAGTCCATAGTAATCTGCAGGTTTCGCATACTTCTCTAACTCCAAAACATTCAAACTAAGTTGGTAAACGTGATGAATTTGTCTATTAATCATCTACAAAAAGAATCAAATAAATAGCACGCTCCAGTAAAATTTGATGACCATTCTAGCGAGCGCTAACGATTCTATTTTTCACAGCAGGATCACATAAACTTCACACAAGTCTTCCCAAAGGTTCTACTTGGCACAAACACTAAATAAAACACAAAACCACATCTAAAGAAAAGCTAGATGCAATATTTATTCCTAAACAGAAGCAAAAACAAAAAATATAAAATTGGGTTGCCTCCCAACAAGCGCTATCGTTTTACGCCCCTAGTTAGGCACGATACATTGATAGATCTAGGTATTGCCATCTTTGGAAGGCAATCCATAAGTGGCTCTCATAATAGATTCATATGGTAATTTAATTTTCTTTCTAGGAAATTATTCCATGCCCTTCCTTAATGGAAATTGGAATCTAATATTTCCTTCCTTCATATCAATAATTGCACCAATCGTTCTAAGGAAAGGTCTACCAAGAATAATAGGACATGAAGGATTGCAATCTATATCAAGAACAATGAAATCTACGGGCACATAATTCCTATTGGCAACAATAAGAACATCATTAATTCTTCCCATAGGTTTCTTAATAGTGGTATCCGCAAGATGCAAATTTAAAGAACAATCATCAAGCTCATGGAAACCTAGCAAATCACACAAAGTTTTTGGGATAGTGGAGACACTTGCACCCAAATCACACAAAGCATAGCATTCATGATCTTTAATTTTTATTTTGATAGTAGGTTCCCACTCATCATAAAGATTTCTAGGGATAGAAAGTTCTAACTCAAGTTTTTCTTCATAAGATTGCATCAAAGCATCAACTATTTGTTTAGTAAAAGCTTTATTTTGACTATAAGCATGCTGAGAGTTTAGTACGGATTGCAACAAGGAAATACAATCAATCAAAGAGGAACTATCATAATTGAATCCCTTGAAATCCAAAGTAGTGGGTTCATCACTATGCAAAGTTTTAATATCTTCACTCCCACTTTTAACAATTTTAGCATCAAGGTCTAAAAACTCCGAATCACTGGGACACCTTAAAGTAGAATCATCTCCAATACTATCTTCAACAAGATTTATGCTAGAAAACAAGGATCTAATAGGAGACACAACAATAACTTTCAGATCTTCATCTTTATTTTCATGCTCTTCCAGTTTAGCAGCCATCTTATTGATCAAAGTGGACTGTTTATCCGAAATTTGGGCTATTAAGTTCTCAAGATGGGCAAACTGAGATTTCAAGCCATAAAATTCCTTAGACATATCATCAGGGTCCTTATTCATATATTCCATAAATTCAATTTGTTCTTTAAGCTCACTTCTAAAAAAAATCATTGTGCTCAAATTGTATAGTCATAGAATTTCTAACATTGTTTTTCAATCTCCTCCAACCTCTTGAGGTGAGGGTCAACACTGATAGGTAGAGCCATAGAGACAAGCAAGCAATCCAACACACACAAGCAAACAAGAAGCAAGCGAAAAACACACGGCAGAAGAAGGGCAAATAAAACGGCAAGGGTGAAGTGGGGGAGAGGAAAACCAGAGGCAAAAATGTAATGCGAAGGATAAGGATTTGTGATAGGTACTTGGTATATGACTTTTGCGTAAGCCTCCCCGGCAACGGCGCTAGAAATTCTTCTTGCTACTTCTCGAGCTTGCGTTGTATTCCCTCGAAGAGGAAAGGGAGATGCAGCACAGTAGCTTAAGTATTTCCCTCAGTTTTTCAGAACCAAGGTATCAATCCAGTAGGAGACACGCGCGAGTCCCTCGCACCTGCACAAACAAATAAGAACTTCATAGCCAACGCGATAAGGGGTTGTCAATCCCTTTACAGTCACTTACGAAAGTGAGATCTGATAGAGATGATAGTTTGATATTTTTGGTATTTTCTATTATAAGAACAGAAAGTAAAAGCGGAAAAAGTAAAGTAAGTGTAGATTGATGTGTTGAGAATAGACCCGGGGGCCATAGTGTTCTCTAGTGGCTTCTCTCATGATAGCGATATTCTACGGCGGGTAAACAAGTTACACTCGAGCAATTGATAGAAAAGCAAATAATTATGAGACTATCTAGGCATGATCATTATATATAGGCATCACGTCCGAGACAAGTAGACCGAAACGATTCTGTATCCACTACTATTACTCCACACATCGACCACTATCCAACATGCATCTAGTGTATTGAGTTCATAAGAATAGAGTAAAGCCTTAAGGAAGATGACATGATGTAGAGGTATAAAGTCAAGAAATATGATATAAACCCCATCTTTTTATCCTCGATTGCAACAATACAATACGTGCCTTGCTACCCCTACTGTCACTGGGAAAGGACACCGCAAGATTCAACCCAAAGCCAAGCACTTCTCCCATTTCAAGAACTATATATCTAGTAGGCCAAACCAAACCAATAATTCGAAGAGACTTGCAAGGATATTATAATCATACATAAAGAGTTCAGAGAAGAACCAAATATTTCTCATAGATAATCTTGATCATAAACCCACAATTCATCGGATCTCGACAAACACACCGCAAAAAGAGATTACATTGAATAGATCTCCTCGAAGACCGAGGAGAACTTTGTATTGAGATACAAAGAGAGAGAAGAAGCCATCTAGATACTAGCTATGGATCCGAAGGTCTGTGGTCAACTACTCACAACTCATGGTGAGGCGATGATGATGATGTAGAAGCACTCCGTGGAAGACCCCCCCTCCGGCGGAGCTCTGGAACAGGCCCATGGAATCTCACAGGAACAGAAGGTTATGGCGGTGGAACTAGGGTTTTCTCTGTTGTTCTGATGGTTTCGGGGTACGTAGGCATATATAGGAGGAAGGAGGGCACCGGGGGCCTTGTGTGTGACCCATGAGGCAGGAAGCGCGCCCCCACCCTCATGGGCACCACGTAAGCCCTACTCCGTGGTTCTCAAGTCTCCCATGCATGATTTTCTCCAAATATATCTCTCCCGAAGGTTTCATTCCATTTGGACTCCGTTTGATATCCCTTTTCTGTAAAACCCTGAAATAGGCAAAAAACAGCAATCTGGACTGGGCCTTTGGGTTAGTAGGTTAGTCCCAAAAATAATATAAAAGTGTATGACAAAACCCATTAAACATCCAAAACATTATAAATAATAGCATGGAACAATCAATAATTATAAATACGTTGGAGACGTATCAGTGCTGAACTCCAGTTGGAACGCTTGCAGGTTGATGTTCCATTCAGCGACCCTTCCCACAGAATTGGGTCTCCTCAACACCCTCTCCAATGGGTAATAAGATACAATCTTGATGGGATGGCCTTGGAAGTAGTGGCGCAGCTTGCGCGAAGCGACGAGGAGCGCGAGTAGAAGCTTCTGCGGCATGGGGTAGCGTGCCTGAGCATTGCGGAGCATTGTGTTGACGAAGTACACCGGGTGCTCAACGAGGGTGGGAGCCAGGCTCTCCCGATGTTGTGGTGCCTCCTAAGGCGAGAGGGCCTCTGGAGCTTGGTCACCGGACGTAGTAGTTGGGCCTTTAGGAACGTCATCTCGTTGAGCTTGGTCGTCGGCTGGCCCTGGCGGAGCCTCGTGAGTGTCGCCCAGGGGCTGGGCGGCCTTGTCCTAGAGCTCCTCCCGGACTGCCACCAGCGCTACGCTGGCGGAGTGTGGTGTCGCGGATAGGTAAAGCACTAGGGGCTCTTGGGGTTTCGGTGCCACCATTACCGGCGGTCTAGTGAGGTACTTCTTGAGGTCTTCGAATGCTGGGTCGGCCTCTAGGGTCCTCTCAAACGGGCCTTTCCTTTTCATCAGTTTGAAGAAGGGAAGGGCATGCTCCCCCAGCTTGGAGATGAAAAGCCCAAGCGACGTCACGCAGCCGGCCAACTTCTGCATCTCCTTGAGGGTCTTCGGTTGACTCATCTTCTCTATGGCCCTGACCTTCTCGGGGTCAGCCTCGATTACTCTGTGCGACACCAAGAAACCCAGTAGCTTGTTCACACTTCTCCGGGTTGAGCCTCAGGTCTACCTTGCATAGGCTGGTGAAGGTCTCTTCTATATCTTCAATGAGGGTCTTGGCCTCCCGATATTTTACCACGATGTCATCAGCGTAGGCCTCAGCGTTCCTCCCGAGTTGTTCTCCCAGGGCTCTCCCAGGGCAATTTGGACCAACAAAAACTTATTTGATCATTTGGCTTTTATTTGGAGTTGATTTTTCTCTCTGTGATTTCAAGTTCTCTTTAAAGTCAACAAAGCCTCACCTTCTATACTTCATCTCCTTGCCCCAAACTTCTGCCCAATGATCATACCATGTTACAGAACAATATAGTATATTCTTACAAAAATAATTTGCCAAATAGTCTTTTCTAAAATTAGTTTTCCGAAAACCCGTGAATTGAGATTTGCACTGCAAGTACTTGATTTGGGGTGAGAAAAATCCTTAAAAATTTATATTTTAATCCTATTAAGTATAGGACTCCCATAAACCACAAAAGTATAATTTTAAAAGTTATTGTCCTATTTTATTTAAAGTCTTTTTCTTTAGGCCAGAAATGGTCGTAATAGGTGAAAATTAGTTAAATATTTCAAAAATATTTTAGAAAATTCAGGGAGACTCATAGGACATATATTGTCCATATATAAGAGTTTCAATACATGGTCATCTTCAAAATATTGGACAAATCCCTCAAAAACTCTTTCTGGATATTTCAAGCTTTCGAAATATTTACAAAGGAAATATTCTCTCAAAAATCCAGGAAAATTCTAGCAAGTCACATATGCATAATATGATGACCCTGCAAGGTTTCTACTCTACCCAAATTGTTTTGGTTCACAAAAGTGCCCCAAAACCATTTCTGTTCAGATTCAAATTTGAACAACTTTACATTACCAACTTGTTCCAAATGCCCCCAAACCTTGTGGACATGTTCACAACCCCAAATGATGACACTACACCAAGTGGTGCATCAAAAGGAATGGATTTGCATGACTAGATCTCGTTAAATGCTTTTCTATTGATTTCTAGGGTTTACAAAAGTTGCATTGGCAACTTTGCCCAAATGAGCTCCAATTTGGTGGAAGGGCCTAATTGTATGTGCCATTTCATCATGTCGAGTCTCATGCCAAATGAAACCCATTTGCTTGCCCAAACAAACTACAAACACCTTCTGGCCAATTACCAAAACAGCAACTTTGGCTTCTTCCACTAATCCAAATAGGCTCAAGTTTTAACACAGCACCACCAAGACCACTTGTACCTCTAGTAACAATGGTTGCACCTCAGTTCAATGATTGAGGGGTGAAACCATCTCTTTTACCTCTCTGGACAACTCCTTGCACTCTTCTCTCTCAACCCCCTCTCATTCTAGAAGCCCTCCAGAGCATCCAATGCCATTTCCCTATAGTTACTGCCTCCCTTAGGTACCAGACACTAGTGGCCACGCCCACAGGGCATAAACAATGCCGGTGCCGGCCATACGCACGCTCTGGAGCGTGCTACAGTGCGCTCTAGCACTGTAGATGCTCCTGGCCAAGCGCCTCCAGCCACCTCGGCCAGCTGAGGCACCTCTACGTCCAAGACACGCCACAGCCTGGTCCCCCTCCTCATTCTCCCTCCTATGGCCTCCTTCGCACGCGCGCCGGCTGTCCTCAAGCTCCAATCCTTGGCCTCACACGCGCGAGCTCTATGGAGCCTCCCCCGCTCCTTCTCTTCCCTCCTCTGGACGTGGACCTCGTCCACGAACGGCCTAGGCTCTTTCCCAAGCGCTCTCACGGCCTCTAGCCACGCATGTGATCTCGCCGGCGCACAAGTCCACGGTGGACCTGCGCCCGGCTATATAAGCCAGCCCCGGGCCGCTCTAGTGGCATCAGCCTCCCCCTCACACCTCCTAGAGCACGCCTGCACCACTCACACGCCCTTAAGGGGCTTCTGTGCTCGGGATCGACCGGAGCCCCGCCGCCTCTTATCGCCGTCGATCCAGAGGTACACGCCTCCTCCGCCCCCACTCTCACTCTATCTGGAACCACATGGATCCACTGATCAATTTCCCTCTCCTTTCCGCATCAATCACAGGCCATACACAGCTATTGCTCCACCACCTGACGCACCGCCGCCTAGCCACATCGTCGCCAGCGAGCCAGGCCACCCTGGCGGCCAACTCCTCATCCACCAGAACGGCGACAACCTGCCGAACCCGACGGTACCTACCCCACCTCCAGCCGTGCCCTATATCGCTGGCGGCGAGCTCACCGTCGGCTTTGGATGGAGGTAGACGATGGCGGCCGTGGGCCCTGTCCGCCAGCCTCACGCCCTGACGGGTGGGACCCACCCATCAGGTTCAAAAACGCACGCGCGTGCTGACCAGTTCGCCCGTCGGCTGAAGGCGTTTTCCGCCTATACGACATCAACGTGGCCACCTGTAATGCCCAGTATGCGGCTATGTCCCCCACGTGTTGAGGCACGACTTAAGGACATAAACGCATACTAGAATGAACTCAAGTATGGTATCTTTGCACAACTCATGTAAAATACAGGGATGAAAGTGTAAAATGATAGTTGGCTTACACTCGCCACGTCACACAATGAAATACAATAACATACATCATCCAAATAACATCATAGTCCGACTACGGACGAAATCCAAACGAAAAGATACCATAAATAGCACAAGCCCGGATCCTCCTAGTAAGAACCACTACTGATCGTCAGGATAAGACACATAGCAACGTCCACGCTCTTCATCGAACTCCTAGTACAGCTTTGAACCACCTCTTGTATAGTTCTAAACGGTACATGCATCTGGTGTGTGTTGAATCTGAGAGCCGCATAGGACTCAACAATCCCGTTCCCGGGTAACAAGACTATCAAAGCCTTAGGTTGTGGAAACGGATGTAATCAAAGGTTGCAGAAAGCACTAAGCACTATCTTACGAGTTTAGAGCGAGAAGAGAACAAGTGCCAACAATCGCCAAGTTGATCAAGAAGTGATCCTAGCTACTCACGATCAAACATAACCCCACCGTGTTCACTTCCCGAAGCCCTTCGGAAAGAGACCATCACGGTTACTCACGCAGGTAGTGTATTCATGAACATGGTGTCAAGTTATCTACAACCGGATATTAACAAATTCCCATCTGCCACATAAACGCGGGCACAGCTTTCGAAAGATCAAACCCTGCAGGGGTGTCCCAATTAGCCCATCACAAGCTCACAACCTGCGGAGCCGCAACTCCAAAGTGGGAAGACCCGAGCATTCTCGGAATCCCGTGCTCAAGATATTTTGACAAAGGTTAAAACAATCCAGCAAGACCTCCCGGTGTGCCGACACCGTGATAGTAGCCGTGCGTATCTCGTCTCAGGCCACGACCAGATGGGACAAGCTACGGGTGTATACCAGACCTTGAGTTTCCCCAAGGTGGCCCCGTGCCTAGTTTGGACCAACACTCATGAGGAGCAGTGGCCCGGGTTGTTAATCAAGAACTCTGGTTTGCAACGCCCTATGCAAGTTCTAGTTGTTAGGCAAATGTAAAACCAATGTTGGGCCTTGCTGGAAAAGCTTTAGCACTGAGCGAATTATCAAGGGGGGGCCCATAAACCCCAACCGTGTTAGGGACACAAAATCAAGGAACATAACACCGGTTTATCGGTTCCTAGGGTGGCATGAGTGGAACAAAACACCATGCCAGAGGCTTAGCCTTCCACACATTACCAATATATAGGTGATTTAGTTTAACCGATTATATATTGTGATATCCCAACAATAACTTCATTACGGGGCAAGAATCTTCAAATCTTCACCTGCAAGTAACAACGCTATAAGAGGGGGTGAGCAATGCATACTTAGCCAAACAACGATTTGCTAGGAAGGTGGTTAGAGGGTTTCATGGCAACAATAGGAGGGCTGACAAACAATAATGGGCATCGAGGCAATATCTAAAGAGCGAGACATCTAGCATAGGCAAAGATAGTAGTGATATCTAGGAAGGGTCATCTTGCATGTTGATTCCACGGAGGGATCGTAACCTTGCTCCTCAAACTCAGCCTTGATAGGAACCTCGTACTTCGAATCGTCACCAGGCTCTGACCAACACAACAAAGCAACACCGGAACAACAATCAATCACCATGCAATGCTCAATAACATGATGCATGAGTATGATGCATATGGACATGAATAGAGATGATGCATAGCCTAGGGACACAAGAGTGCACTAACATCATAGCAATCAAGATCACAACACACGATGCATGAACACAAGCAAAAGAACAAAACTAACATGCTCACAAGGTTATGTAGGTTTTAAAACAAGCAACCAACAAGTTTAAAAGAGTTGATTAACATGGCAAGGTGCAACTAGGACTACAACAACATGCTAGCATATTTAAATGGGTTGGAAAGGAACAACAACAATTTCCAGAAACTCCCATAATTATTTAAATGCATTTGGGACGGATCTAAGAAACTCATGTTTTAAAGTTGTTAAACATGCAAAACATTAGCACCACATTATTCTACACATTTTTCCACCCCAAATGCATATAAAGTTTGTTAAATTTGGAGTTGTAGATATTTAGTTATGATTTTTACAAGTTTAAGCATATTTTAAACACAAAAAATTCAAACAACATTTCAAATGTTTTATACATGACAGCAACCAGCATATTAAAATTCTACATGAAAAACTATGCAGCTTTCATATATAACTCATTTTCATCAGATGCATAATTTAAAATATATTAATTATGCAAAGTATATGCAGAAAAGAAAAAGAAAAAGAAAAACAGAAAAAGAAAACAGACGCAAAAACAAAACTGACTCGGACTGGCTCTAGAAAGAGGCACTGACGGGTGGACCCGGGGGTATCCAACGTGGCATGGTGGGTGAGCGAGTGGGTGGAGCAGCATAGTGAGAATGACAGGTGGGGTCTGCCTGTCAGACTCATAGGAGGCAAAAATGGGGGAATAGTCCCACTGCCCCCTATAGGATTCGAACCCAAGATCTCTCCGTTAACTGACAAAGAGCCGAGCCACTGGGCTAGACAAGTGTTCTTGATAGAATACAGATACAGCGCCTGAAGAGTAAACTCAAGATGCCAGCAACAGGGGAAAACACAGGCTCTTCGGAGCTGCTCCGGCGACCTAAACGGACGGCGGAGGGGTGCGGGCTGTTCTTGGGGGAACACCGCATCCACGCCACGCGCTTGCGGAACCTAGCAAGCACTACAACGCTGGCGACGAGCTCACGATGGAACGGCGGCGGCGGACCTCTACGAGACAAAGCAACGACCTAGGCGGAGCGGCGACTGCTCTGGCAGCATCTACATGACAAGGCGAAATGGACGGGCAATAGTAGAAGGCCTACGGTGGTCGGGATACTCGCCGGCGACGAGTCCCGACGGCAACAAGCTCGGGTGCACGATGAACTCGGGTCTAGACGGCGCTAAGGAGGGGGAAAAGTGCACGGGAAGGTTGAGACGCTCACCACGAACACGGCGAGGTGTTCGGCTGGCCCGGAGGTGGTCGGAGTCGACGACAACGACGCTCGAATAGCTACGGCCGTCGGAGTGGAAGAATAGGAAGTAGACGACGCAAGCGAGGCGATCGGCTCCGCGTAGAGGACGTAGTCGATGCAGTCGACGACAGGAAAGTAGTTCGGCAAGGTTGGCGAGGACGAGGTCGACGGGGGGCACGCCGGTGACGAGCTCGCGCTCCAGATGCGTGCGGGGCGGCTTTGGAGCGGCGTATCTGATGGACCTTAGCTCCCCAGGCGGCGGGAGGAGGAAGGAGGAACCCTAGGAAGAGGGTTGGACATGCTTAGGGCTTAAAAGGGGGGCCAGAGGCGCGACAGTGCAACGACGGCGTCGGGCTCGCGGTCCCCATGGCGTCGCTAGAGGTGGAAGAAAAGGTGGGTAGCTTTGCGGGCGCAGTCGCTGACGTTGGGGCCATGGAGTCCACGTGTGCGCGAGCTAGCGGGGGTAAGTGGGCGCGTGGGTGTAAATGTGTGCGAGGGACGCGCGGGCTACTGGCGCGGGCTGGCTCGAGCTGGGCCAGGAGGAGAGAATGGGCCTGCTAGCTGTGTTGCATTGCTGCGGCTACTGTAGCTATATTTCCTCTCCTTTTTCTATTTCCCTCAGGCAGAAAATAAAAGGAAAAGTGCAGGCTCAAGGAAAAAGAGTTAGGAGATAAATAAAATACCCCCATGCTCTTGGATTTATGCCCTATTTAATAAAATTGGTTTGGACATTTTTGGAGGTAGAAAAATAAAATGAGTTTGAATATGGTTCAAACTCTTGTCATTTTTGAACCCAACCAAATCACTTTAAAATGGGGCATGGCTTTGCATGGTGACACATTTCATAGCAACAGAGAAAAGGGGAGGAGTTGAACATTAATGGAATGGCTAGATAACTTGCAAAAATAATTAAAGAAAGGAAGAAGAAGAAAAGCGAGCGAAGAGGTGAAGAAGAAGGAGGGGGTCTAGGTTTTTGGCAAGGGCATGGCCTTGCACCAACAACACACAACATCAACAAGGTGACTCACTTCATAACCAAAAGCAAGTAATGAAGCTAAGATGACTATGATGCCATGAAGATGATGAGCAATGCATGGATGCTAAATAAAATAAAATGACAATGCAAAGCAAAAATAAAGTTAAAAGACAAGAACCCCCAAGGATAAGCATAAGGATCAAAATGAGAATTGCTTTATTACCATAATTGGAAACTATCACATATGGGGTATTACAAACTCTCCTCGGCTACAAAAAGATCTCGTCCCGAGATCTAGGACTGAAAGAAGGAGGGATGCTCGGAACGAAGGTGATCTTCTCGTTCCCAGGTAGCTCTCTTTTCTATCAAGTTCCAAAACCTCGCCCGCTATTCCTACAAGTGTCATCGAGGGTATGCGTGAGCAATTCCGCAACCTGAAGCAGGGCTCTATGATAGTCTACCAGTATAATGTCAAGTTCCAAAACCTCGCCCGCTATGCTAAGCAAGACATTCCTGACGCCAAGAGCAAAATCTACCTGTTTCGTGGTGGTCTCAAAGATGAACTTCAACTTGCTCTCACCTTGTTCGAGCCCGATGAATTCGACAAATTTTATAACATGGCTTTGAAACAAGAGGCAGCTCAGCTTAAGATGGAGGCTTCTAAAAAGAGAATTCGAGATGCCGTTCACTCTTACTCATCGTCTCAGTTGGCTGCGAAACAACAAAATTTTTGGCTTCCTCCTCCTCCAGTGATTCGAGCTCCTTACAACAACTCCAACAGCAACAAGAACTCCGGTGGACGTGGTTTCTCCCACCCACCCAACCCGAGCAACCAGTCGAAGAAGCAGTTTCAGTCTCAAGGCTCCAAGTCAAGTGGCTCTCTTTGCTGTCCTCTCTCAGAAGTGACTTGCAACAAATGCACTCAGAAAGGTCACTATGCCAACAGATGTCCGAACCCGAAGCGTCTTCCACCTCCTCCACCTGTGAGTTCAGCTATTGTCAAGCATAATCCAAAGGCAGCAAGGGTCAATCTGATGAATGCAGCGCAAGCGGAGAATTCTTCTGATGTCATTCTGGGTAACCTTCCAGTTAACTCTTTTCCCGATAAAGTGTTATTTGATTCGGGTGCTTCACATTCTTTCATGTCATACCCATTTGCATCCAAGCATAGTGTGACCACAGCAGCTTTACCAAGGCAGTTGGCAATTTCTTCTCCGGGAAAGCAGATGCATTCTAGTTTGTATGCTCCGAATGTTTCTATTCGCATGGGTGATTATCGATTTCTGGCCAATCCGGTGGTTCTTGGTAATTCTGACATCGACCTCATCCTCGGAATGGATTGGCTTTCTCAGCATGATGCTCACATTGATTGTGCACAGAAGGAAGTCAAGATGACTCATCCTGATGAAGATGTGATTATCTTTGCCTCCAGGGATAACACTATCAGGCTTTTCTCTCTCAATGATAAGGGCGAAATTAATGCCATATCTCAAATTCCGGTGGTAAACGAATATCAAGACGTCTTTCCTGAAGAAGTTCCAGGCATGCCTCCACACTGTCAGGTGGAATTTGTCATTGAACTCAAGACGGGTACTGAGCCAGCATGTCGGCGTCCGTACAAGCTCTCTCCAGATGAATTGAAGGAATTGAAGAAGCAGCTTGATAAACAGGAGAGTATGGGTCTCATCAGGCCTAGTACGTCTCCTTGGGGCTGTGGTGTCTTATTTGTCAAGAAGAAAGATGGCACGGAGCGTCTCTGCGTTGATTACCGGCCATTGAACAAGAAGACAATAAAGAACAAGTATCCGCTCCCCAACATCAACGAACTCTTCGAGCAGCTCAAGGGAGCTAAAGTGTTCTCTAAGCTCGACCTCCGAATGGGCTATCACCAAATTCGCATTCGCGAGCAAGACATTCCCAAGACGGCCTTCAGAACGAGCTACGGTTCATACGAGTATACTGTCATGTCCTTTGGTCTCGCCAATGCTCCTCCTACCTTCTCGAGGATGATGCATTACATCTTCAACCCCTATACCGGCGAGTTTGTGCTTGTGTATCTTGATGATATTCTGGTGTTTTCCAAGAATGAAGAAGATCACGAAAAGCACTTACGTCTGGTTCTTGATCGACTCCGAGAGCATAAGTTCTATGCCAAGTTCTCAAAGTGCGAGTTTTGGCTCGATAAGGATTTGTACCTGGGCCATATCATCTCAGCTGACGGTATTGCGGTAAATCCCGAGAAAGTTGAAGCAATTGTCAACTGGGAGGCTCCTCAGAACGTCAAGCAACTCCGAAGTTTTCTGGGTCTTGCAAGCTATTGCAGAAGGTTCGTTGAGAACTTCTCCAAGATTGCCAAGCCGCTTTCCAACTTGCTTCAGAAGAATTTCAAATACTTTTGGTCTCCAGAGTGTGAAGTGGCATTCAAAACTCTCAAAGAAAAGCTTGTCTCTGCTCCAGTTCTAACTCCTCCAGATGAGTCCAAGCCCTATGAAGTATTCTGTGATGCTTCTCTTCAAGGTCTTGGTGGTGTGCTTATCCAAGATAAGAGAATTGTGGCATATACTTCTCGTCAGCTCAAGCCAAGTGAGAAGAACTATCCCACACATGATCTCGAGCTAGCAGCTGTGGTACATGCTTTGATTACGTGGAGACATCTGTTGTTGGGCAGAAAAGTCGACATCTTCACTGATCACAAGAGCTTGAAGTACATCTTCACACAGCCGCATCTGAACCTCCGCCAGACTCGTTGGGTTGAAATGATCCAAGAGTATGATCCCAGCATTGAATACACTCCTGGCAAGGCGAATGTGATTGCAGATGCTTTGAGCAGAAAGGCATATTGCAACAGCCTTCTTATCAAGCCGTTTCAGCCTGAGCTTTGTGAAGCCTTCAGGAAGCTCAACCTTCAAGTTGTTCCGCAGGGTTTTCTTGCAAATCTTCAAATTGCTCCTACCTTGGAAGATCAGGTCCGTGAGGCCCAACTCAGTGATGCCATGGTGCAGAAGGTGAAACATGGTATTTCAAAGGGCACTCCTAAATACAAGTGCTTTCGTGTTGATGAGAGAGATACCTTGTTCTTCGAGGACAGACTTGTTGTTCCCAAAGGTGATCTCAGGAAGCTCATAATGGAAGAAGCACATGATTCTCTCCTTTCCATTCATCCTGGTAGCTCCAAGATGTACCAAGACCTCAAGCAATCTTACTGGTGGACACGCATGAAAAGGGAAATTGCCCAATTCGTCAATGAATGTGATGTTTGCAGAAGAGTGAAAGCAGAACATCAACGTCCAGCCGGTCTTCTCCAACCTCTTCCTATTCCCGAGTGGAAATTCGACCACATTGAAATGGATTTCGTCACTGGCTTTCCTAAGTCCAAGAGAGGGAATGATTCTATCTTCGTGGTGATTAACAAGCTTACCAAAGTCGCTCACTTCCTTCCAGTCAAAGAATCCATCAATGCAGCTCAATTGGCAGAGATGTACACTTCCAGAATTGTGACCTTACATGGCATTCCTCAAGTTATATCCTCAGACCGTGGAAGTTTGTTCACATCAAAGTTCTGGGACTCCTTTCAGTCCGCCATGGGCACTAAGATCAGGTTCAGCACTGCTTTTCACCCTCAGACTAGTGGTCAAGTCGAGCGAGTGAATCAGATTCTAGAAGACATGCTCAGAGCCTGTGTCATATCTTTTGGCATGAAATGGGAAGACTGCCTTCCATTTGCCGAGTTCTCTGACAACAACAGCTTTCAAGCAAGTGCAGGCAAAGCTCCGTTTGAAATTCTCTATGGCAGAAAGTGCCGTACCCCTCTCAACTGGTCTTAAACAGGCGAACGTCAACTTCTTGGCAATGACTTGATCTCAGAAGCCGAAGAAATGTGCAAAGTCATACGTGAGAATCTCAAGGCCGCTCAGTCGCATCAGAAGAGCTACTATGACGACAAGCATCGTGATTTGGCTTTCAACATTGGTGATCATGTCTATCTCCGTGTTTCTCCGATGAAAGGCATGCAAAGATTCGGTATCAAAGGAAAGCTTGCTCCTAGATACGTCGGGCCTTTCAAGATTCTTGGCAAAAGAGGCGATCTAGCCTATCAACTTGAGCTCCCTTCAAACTTCGCCAATGTTCATGATGTGTTCCATGTGTCTCAACTCCGCAAATGCTTCAAGGCACCTGAGCGCATGATTCCGTTTGAAGAGATTGATCTTCAACAAGACCTGTCCTACCGAGAGCATCCCGTTGCCATTCTCGAAGAAACCGAACGCAAGACCCGCAACAAGTCCATCAAATTCTTGAAAGTCAAGTGGTAACATCACACCGACCGAGAAGCTACGTGGGAACGAGAAGATCATCTTCGTTCCGAGTACCCTTCCTTTTTCCAGTCCTAGATCTCGGGACGAGATCTTTTTGTAGTAGAGGAGAATTTGTAATGCCCCGGATGTAATACTTTCCCTTTTGGGCATATAATATATCTCCGGCTTCATCTATTCCATTTCGGGTTTTTCGTTTTTTTGTTGTGTGCGTGTGTGGCATTCATTCATATCATGTAGTCATGTGCATCGCATTGCATTTGTGTTGTCGGTTGCATCCGGTTCCATGCGTTCCTTCCCGTTGTCCGTTTCGCGTTCCGGAGCTCCCTCACGTGTCCGTGGCGTTCCGTATACCTACTTTGGTGTTTGGCCGGGTAACGTTACCGGTGTGGCGTGAGACTTGTTGTGTGTTGTTGTTTTGGTGTGTGTAACCCGCCTGTCAAATCTCGTCGCGTTTCGAGTCCGTTTGCTACCCCATCAGTTATTCGTGTGGTCTCAAAGTGCCTCCACTTTGAGGCCCAAGACACCCCTCCAACAGCCCACTTCACTCCTCTAGGCCCATCCTAACTCCCCTCGCGATCGGATCCGTCGGATCGCGATCGGAGGGCTCTAAACACCCCAAATCCCTCAAACCCTAGCACCTACCTTATATATAAAATCCCCCATGCCATTTTTGGCAGCCTAAATCCCCTCCACCTACCTCTAGCCCCTCCTCTCCTCAATTTTCGTGCCACACTAGCCCCCAGCCGCCACTTGGCTGTCTCCTCGCCCAAGTCCCCGCCGCCAGGCTCCCGAGGAGCCGAACCAGCCGCCGCCGTCGCATCTGGAATCAGCGCCCGCGACCCCCCATTTCGATCCGATCTGGAATCAAGCCAGGTCAACGCAAGCCTCTCGATCCAGCAGCCACGACCCCCGCTGGATCCCTTCGCCGGGCGCCTCGAGGCCCAGCCCCATCGACCTAGGGTGGACCACTTCGCTTGGGCACCTCCGCGCGAAGGCTCCCCGCCTGGGCCGATCGCCAGTGCCGCCCGAGGCCCGGTCCGCTCTCCCGCAGCCAGATCCCGCGGGCCAGGCCGCCCCTTCGCCACCCCGCCTCCTCGTCCGAGGCCCGCTTCGCCAGCAGCCCCGCTGGGCCGGCTCGCCTCGTCAGTCCCCACCCGGCCCGAGCGCCGCGGCTGGGCCGCCTCCCTCCAGGCGCCGCCGGCCCGGGTCACCTCGACCGCCTGCACAAGTTCCGCGGGCCGATCCAGTAGCCGCCGCGGCCCGTAGCCGCCGGATCCACCGCGGGCCGCTTCAGATCCGCCCCGGGCCCGTTTGCAAGTCCAGATCTGAAGGTTGTTTTCAAACTACTAAGTCCCCAGATTTGTTCGTGTCTGATGCTATTTTCAAACTGCAATAACTATGTGTGTGTTGCTCCGAATTGAGTGAATGAGGTGTCCAGACGTTCGTGGTGACTAGCACTACGATTCATTCCATTGTGCCATGCATGTTGGAGATCATCTAGATGCTTATTTTTCTGTTGCAAGAGTGCATCCCGATATAAACTGCTGCTATGTGATGTTTTTATGCCATCTTTGCATAGTGATATCTTTTAGCTCGTTTATCTGAATGATGCAAATGACATGTCCACGTGTTCGTCTTGACATGCTCTACATGTTGCTTGTGTTAGGTTGCATGTTAGATTTATTCTTGCCATGAATATCCTCGTTGCAAAATGCTATGTGGCTGTTTAGTTATTTAACTTGTTATGAAATGCCATCTTGTTGAGCTCATTGCTATCGTTGTGTTTATCTCCATGATGCATGCTTGTATGTTTCAGAATCACCATCATGTGTACTTTGATGTGGTGCTTACCACTTGCCATGTTTAGTTTCGAGGTGACTTAAACTTGCTCTTTTAGATGCCATGATGAAAAAGCTGTTTTAACACTTAGTGGTTTTTCACTAAGTCTGGAATCTGTAATGTTTAGATGCCATGTTTGCGTGCTGTTCTAGGACAAACCATGATAGTTTTGGAGTGTCTCTTGATGGTTCCTTGTAGTATATATTGTTGGCTTTCCATTCGTGTTATCACATGCTTATTTGAGTGGATGTAGCATGTTTAACTTTTGCTCCAAAGTTTCAATAAAATTCTGCTGTCAGAATTTTGTTGTCAAGTTCAATATGTCCAAGCTTGTTGCTATTGATCCGTGGCTCCTTTGGGGGTGCACATTTGGACTTATTTGCTGTAGGATATGTCTAGTTTATGTTCATGCTCTTTGCCATGGTGTTTGAGTACCGTAGCTTAATTATCTAGTGCTCCGAAATTGCTATGTTGCTGTAATTTTCAGCTTTCGCCTATTTCTTGTTTCGGGCATAACGTTTAGCCCGTAGCTCCGTTTTCAGCGAGTCTTATATGAAACTTGATTGATTTTCCGTGTAGATTCTTAATCTCCTATTGTTGTCATGTTTTGAAGTGATTTTCTTGAGTGCTATTTTCCGTGCTCCATGTGCTCCCTTAGTGCATCCATCATGCATCCATTATTTTGAGTGCGCATTGCATCTTGTTGATTCGTGCCTTGTGTGGTTGTATTGTTTAGAGCCGGAAGCTGAGACCGAGTACGAGTACGAGCACGAGGTTACCAACGAGGTTGAGCAAGAGGACCCTTCTTACGATCCGAACGACTACTCTTCAGGCAAGATGACCGAACCCCGATAACATTACTATCTTTGCCTATTGCTAGTAGTTCCGCTCTATAGTTTTGCCTCAATGCCCATGTCTTCCTGTCAGCCTCCTACTTGTAACCTTGAACCTGTTTAACCACCCTACCTATGCAAACCGTTGCTTGGCTAAGTACGCTTCGCTCAGCCCCTCTTATAGCATTGCTAGTTGCAGGTGAAGATCGAAGATGCTTGCTTCATGTTGAAGTTTTGTTGGGTTATATCACACTATATATAATGCTTAAATGAAATCATCTATATATTGGCAAGGGTGGAAGGCTAAGCCTTTTGCTTGGTGATTTGTTCCACTCATGCCGTTAGGAACCGTTTAAACCGGTGTTATGTTCCTTGATTATGCGTTCCTAACACGGTTGGGGTGTATGGGACCCCCTCGATAAACCGCTAAGTGCTAAGTATTTTCCAGCAAGTCCCAACATTGGTACTATTTGCCTAATAACTAAGTAAACTTGCATAGGGAGTAATTAACCCTCTTTCTTAATCAACAACCCCGGGCCAGTGCTCCACATGAGTGTTGGTCCGAAACGGGGGTTCTGCGGGGCCGCCTTGGGGCAACCCGAGGTATCTGGCATACACCTGTAGAATCGCCCATCCGGTCGTGGCATGAGACGAGATACGTGCGGCTACTATCATGGTGTCGGCACGCCGGGAGGATTTGCTGGATTAGCCTTACCTTAGTTCGGAGTATCTTGAGCACGGGATTCCGAGAATACTCGGGTCTTCCCACCTTGGAGTTGCGACTCCGCGGATCGTGGGCTTGTCATGGGCCAAGTTGGAACACCCCTGCAGGGTTATGAACTTTCGAATGCCGTGCCCGCGGTTATGTGGCAGATGGGAGCTTGTTAATATCCGGTTGTAGATAACCTGACACTTTGTTCTAATACACTACCAGCGTGTGTACCGTGACTGTCAATTTCCGAATAGGGATTTGGGAGTTGAACACGGTGGGGTTATGTTTGTTGAGCTGTAGCTAGGATCACTTCGTGATCATCTCTCGACCGAGGCACTTCTCTTCTCGCACTCTCTCACGTAAGCTAGTGCTAGTTGCTGCTGCAGACACTTATTCTTTTCTTCAGCCTTATCCTCGCCCAAGGCTTAAATAGTCTTGTTACCTGGGAACGGGATTGCTGAGTCCTCTGTGGCTCACAGTTACTTCACCACACCAGATGCAGGTCCAGTGCTGAGCTATCCAGGTGATGGCACCGAGCTAGACTGGGAGTATGACGAGGAGCGTAGTCGATACTATGTTCGTTATCCTCGTGATCAGTAGTGGAGACTTCTACTAGGATTTGATCCGACCTGTGGATTTAAATTATGTTTGGTATCTTGTCATTTGGATTTTACCCTTAGAGGGCTGTGATGTTTTATTGAATGATGATTGAGACATGTATTGTATTTGTGTGACGTGGCGAGTGTAAGCCAACTATTTTATGTTTTCCATCCCCATCTTTTACATGAGTTGTGCAAAGATACCAGACTTGCGATCATTCCAGCATGGGGTTATGTCTCTAAGTCGTGCCTCGACACGTAGGAGATATAGCTCCATCCTGGGCATTACATTAAGGTTTGGCTGTGTGAAGATGTACTTGAAGCTCTTGTGATCGGTGAAGATGTCCATCTTTCTGCACAACAGAAGGTGTCTCCACGTGATCAAGGCATGTACAACTGCTGCTAGCTCAAGATCATGTGTGGGGTAATTCTTCTCATTTGGTATCAGCTGACGTGAAGTGTATGCCACAATCTTCTTGTGTTGCATGAGAACACCACCAAGACCTTGCAAGGAAGCATCACAAAAGACTTCATAAGGCTTGGACTCACCCGGAGGAGTAAGAACCAAAGCAGAAATGAGCTTCTCTTTGAGTGTTTTGAATGCCACATCACAATCAGGAGTCCAGGAGTACTTGACATTCTTCCGCAACAGGTTGGAAAGAGGCTTGGCAATCTTGGAGAAGTTCTCAACGAACCTTCTGCATTAGCTAGCGAGACCAAGGAAGCTTCGGAGTTGCTTGACATTCTACGAAGGTTCCCAGTTGACAATAGCTTCAACCTTCTCGGGGTTCACATAAATGCCCTCGGCAGAGATAATATGGCCAAGATATAGGACTTTATCCAACCATAATTCACATTTGGAGAACTTCGCATAGAACTTCTGTTCACGTAGCCTGTCAAGGACCAAACAGAGGTGCTTGGCATGGTCTTCTTCATTCTTGGAGAATACCAAGATATCATCCAGATAGACGAGAACAAATTCATTGGTGTAAGGGTTGAATATGAAGTGCATCATCCGAGAGAAAGTGGGTGGAGCATTTGCAAGGCCGAAAGACATGACCGTGTATTCATAAGAGCCAAAACTCGGTCTGAATGCGGTCTTAGGAATATCCTCTTCACGGATACGAATCTGATGGTAACCCATCCGAAGATCGAACTTCGAGAACACCTTTGCTCCTTTGAGCTACTCGAACAATTCATTGATATTGGGGAGCGGATACTTATTCTTTATTGTCTTCTTGTTCAATAATGGCCGACAATGGACGCAAAGGCGTTCCGTGGCATCCTTCTTCTTGACAAATAGAACACCACAGCCCCAAGGAGAAGTACTAGGCTTGATTAGACCCATACGTTCTTGCTCATCGAGTTGTTTCTTCAGCTCCTTCAACTCATCAGGGGAAAGCTTGTACGGACGCTGACATGCTGGCTCGGTACCGGGCTCAAGTTCAATGACGAATTCAACTTGACGATGGGGAGGCATGCCTGGAAGCTCTTCAGGGAAAACATCTTCATATTCATTAACCACCGGAATCTGAGAAATGGCATTAATCTCGCCCTTGTCATTGAGAGAGAATAGCCTGATTGTGTTATCTCGAGAGGCGAAGATAATCACGTGTTCATCAGGATGAGTAAGCTTGACTTCCTTATTTGCACAATCCATGTTTGCATCATGCTTGGAGAGCCAATCCATCCCAAGAATAAGATCAATGTTGGAGTTGCCGAGAATAACCGGAGAAACCAGAAGACTGTAATCACCCATATGAATAGATATATCTGGAGCCACCTTACTAGAAATCAATATCTTGCTAGGAGAGACAACACTCAAAGTTCTTGGCAAAGCTTCGATGCGAACATTATGCTTGTATGCAAATGGATATGACATGAAGGAATGTGATGCACCAGAATCAAACAAAACTTTAGCAGGTTTAAGGTTAACTGGAAGATTACCAAGTATCACATCTGAAGAATTCTGTGCTTGAGCTGCATTCATCAGATTCACTCTTGCTGCCTTGGGATTGTGCTTGACAATAGCAGTGCTGACAGGTGGAGGAGGCGGACGGTGCCTTGGGTTGGGACACTTGTTAGCATAGTGACCCTTCTGAGAATACTTGTTGCAAGTAACTTCTGAGTGAGGCCGATGATAAGGACCACTTGATCTTGAAGCTTGAAACTGAGGCTTGGACTGATTGCTTGGGTTGGGTGGGTGGGAGAAACCACGGCCACCTGAGTGTTTGTTGTTGTTTGGAGGACGGGGCACTAGATGAGGCGGAAGCCAGAACTTCTGTTGCTTGCCAACCACTTGAGAGGAAGAGGAGGAGTGAACAGCATCTCTGATCCTCTTTTTGGAAGCTTCATTCTTGAGCTAAGCTGCCTCTTGCTTGAGAGCCATATTGTTGAATTGGTCAAATTCATCCGGCTCGAACAAGGTGAGAGCAAGTTGGAGTTCATCTTTCAGACCACCACGTAACTGATAAATCGTGCTCTTGGCATCGGGGATGTCTTGCTTCGCATAACGGGCAAGATTCTGGACCTTGACATTGTATTGATAGACGGACATGGTGCCTTTCTTCACATGGCGGAATTGCTCATGTGTGCCTTCAATGACACTGGTTGGAATGTGGTGAGAGCGGAAATCTTTGCAGAAGTCAGTCCACGAGATCTCACGTTCACATCTGGAATCTTTGTACTGTTACCACCAATCAGCAGCTTGATCTTTGAGTTGGAAAGTGGCAAACTTGACATAATCCTCAGGCCTCATGTTACTGCATTCAAAGTGCTTTTTGATGTCTGTGATCCAGTCTTCAGCATCTAGCGGGTCCACACAGTAACTGAAAGACTTGGCCTTGGTTCAGTGTCGCAAAGTGAGGTTGATTGAACAGATTGCCTTGGCCTTGGTTCCCATGATTGCCTCAATTTGCTTGGTTGGCTTGAAAGTTCTGCATCATTTGCATGAGCATCTGGGTGTTTTGGTTGGTCGCTTGCATAATTGCTCTCCATGCCTCAGTCGGAGGAGGAGGGGAAGGAGGACGTTTAGGAGGACGCTCTTCTTCGTCCTCTTGGTTAGGGTTGGGAACCCTCTTAGGAGCCATCCAGAATGAGATGACAACTGTTAGCCATTGATGCAAAATAGATAAGCTGAATCAACAGCTAGATATTTGCAACATAAGTCTTCACAATGAACATTCGAACTACAATGAACGAATGAATTCAACAGTTTAATGGTACAACAATCTTCTCGAGAAGCCACTTGGGAGAACAAAAGGTAAATAAAAAACAACAACGTGCAGATGGAACAAATACATGATAGAAGCTTCGTCCCACATGTTCGTGCTGAATGCCCCATGGAACGTGTTACAAAGGGTGTTGCAATTCCCGGATCAGCATAGCCAAGGACCCTTTAAGATGCAACTCCCAATTGGAACAACGCCCATGAAACCTCTTCACTCGATGTTGAACCCCAAACCTCAAACCATGCACTCGTTGGAAGAATGCCTACGAGCTACTTGAAGAATCCACCTATTAATTCCCGAAGGTTTCCAGTTATGCAATCTGGTGTTGGGGATACAGGGGAAGCACCGCGCACTCAACTCTAAACCTACGTCTAGCTATATCCATTCGTCAATACATAACCAGTCATCCTCGGAAACTGTTTACCTCGGACCTTCGAAACGCATCCGCTATACAAGTTGTGGCAATACTCCCGAACTATCTCCCCGTACTGGGTGACGTCGGGGTTATCTCACCACTAACCGCATAGAAGAGTTTTCGATGTCGGCCGTCATAAGTATTCTAGAACCGTTGCGATACATTTGTGACGACAACACCTCGGAGCTCAACTCCCCGGGACACTGCCACAATCCCTAAATGATAGGAGGCATCGAGAACAATGTTCTTGTCACATCCCCGGCTTCACCTTGCAATAGGGTAGCACTTGTCTGTTGCATCATGTTTAAGTTTTCCAGAAAGTTGAAATGGGGTTTGATCAAACCCTAGCACCAAAAGAACTCAACTAGGTTCAACCTAAAAATATTTTCATTGACCCAAAATGCCTTTGAAAATGTTCATGATTTTTGAATTGGTCTAGAATCCCTGTCAAAAATGGTGCACACTTTTATAGGGCCATTCTTGATTTTTTAATTAAATCTTAAAGTATTTGCATTTGGGCATTTAAATGGTATATACTATTTTTAAATGTCCAAATATTCATGAACTAAAATGTTTACTGTTGGAAATAATCCAAACAGTAGCCTCAAGCAGTTTCATGAATTTTGAGCTTGTTTTAGTATTTTAGATAAAGCCAAAACAAATGCAGAAAATAGAAAAACGGAAAGAAATTAGAAAGAGAGAGAGAGAGAGCCTCACCTGGGCCTTGCCTGCGTGGCCCAACTCCTGTTTAGGCCCAGCCCACCAGGGGCAAGGTTGTCTTCAACCTTGCTCCTACTGGCAGCCAGCGCCGAGCGACCACCTCCTGCTTTGCGTTGTCGACGTCTCCTGCGCCCTCGTCTGGTGCCGTGGAGCTGGCCTGGACGCCCTGAACAATCTCCCTCTCTCTACTCTCTCCATCCTGGCCCTCCCCGCCCCTGGCTTTCTCCCTCTCTCCACCGAGCGAGCTCGTCGCCGCCGCTTGGCACCACCGCGGCCACAGCCTCCCCCCCGCCTCTTCGACGCGCCCGGAAGCTCTGCCTCGTCCCTCTCTTCCCCCTCACCGAGACACCCGATGCCGGAAGCCCCTGGACGCCGTCTGCACTGCCGTTCCCCTCATCGGCTGCCGGGATCCTCGCCGTCGATTCGTCGTCTGCATGCCTTCCCCGAGCCCGTTTCGACGCCCCTGCACGCGCTGTGAGCCCCCGAGTCGTTTCCCCCTTCTCCCCTGGTCGTGTTTGACCTCTAGGCCATAGCCCCATCGCGGCCGAACTCCGGCTGCCGCTGAACCTGTCACCGCCATGGCCTCAGCCACCTCTGTCCGTTTTGAGCATGTCATCGCACTCACCGTGCTCCCAGGAGCCGAACGCATGCACCATCTCCTCCCCAAGCGCACCACAACTCCAAACCCGCAACCCACCGTGTGCCGGCCGCCGCCGCGAGCTTGATTCCGGCGAGCTCCGGCCACCCGAGCTCCTCTCGCTTGTCCTACCAGCTGCGCGCGAGCCCCATCTATGCATAGGACCAAACGACGGTCGATTTGGTCGACCGTAGGCAAATCCCGAGCCCCTCCGCCGTGCTCGCTGTCGCCGGCGGTAAGCCCCCGGCCTGTTTGGGTCTTTGACCCGAGGTTTGACCCCCCTAGGTCTATGACTTGCAGGCCCCGCAAGGCTAATTAACCTAGTTTAGGCTTAAACCTAATTAGCTTAACCTTGGTTAGTTTTAACTACATTTAATTAGTTTATCTAGCCACTGACAGTGGGCCCAGTCCCTGGTCAAACCCCAGTCAGCACAGGGATAGACCGGGATTAGCCCTTGTGTCACTAACGTGTGGAGCCCACACGTCAGGTTTGACCCTGGCCGCCCTACTGACTTGCTGACGTCACACAGACGTCATGCTGATGCAGTAATATTTTCTGGAATTTAAAATAAATCTTAAATGATTTATTTATTTCAGAAAATAGCCAAAACTTCTAAAAATCACAGAAAATGATCTATAACTCCAATGAAAATAATTTATATATGAAAAATGACCAGAAAAATTCAAGGAATCCGTTTATGGCATTTTCATGCATGTTTGAACAAGTTAAACCTGCTGATCAGGTCAAATCAATTAAATGACATTTAAATAATCATATATGGAGTTTGAATTTGAACCTTGGTTCAAACCAACTTCATTTAATATGGTTGCTAGTTGCATTAGCTCAATTAACAGCATATTGCCATGTCATGATCATGCATCATATTGTCGCATTGCATTGATTGTGTTCTCTCTTGTTTGCCGGTGTTTGTCCCCTCTCGGTAGACGCTGTTTCGATGATGTGATCGATTACACTGATGAAGACACAGTGCTATCTTCAGAAGTGCCAGGCAAGAAAAGCCCCATTGAGCATTCCGATACAATCCCACTCTCTCGCTCTTGCTCTCTTCACTGCATTAAGACAACAACACTTCAACTGTTACCTGCTGCGGTAGTTGAACCCCTTTCCCCAGCATGACCTGTCATTGCCACAGTAAATAGTTGAAACCCACTAGCATGAGTAGGAGTTGTTTGAGCCATGTTGTGCCTACTCATTCATGCTTTCTGGTTATGCCTGCTATTGCTTAGAGTTGTGTCAGGTCTGATTCATCGGGGATGAATTGGGATGTTGTGAACATGTCCTACTGTTGCGAGCTAAGTGTGTGAACACGATTTGGTAAAGGTAGCGATGAGAGGCCATGTAGGAGTACATGGTGGGTTGTCTCATTGCAGCCGTCCTCAGGAACTGAGTTCTGTGTTGGTTCATCCATGACCAGTTACTACCAGGCATTGGGCCCGAAACCAATGGACCCTCTCGACTTATTAACTGGCCTTGTCCTCTGTCCAGGAGTTGCAACTAGTTTCTGGTGTTTGTAGTTTACTGGAGGTCGTGCGCAACGCTGACCCTCGGGGTGGGCTGTGACACGACAGGTACGTGGCCGGGTGTACCGGTCGCCCGTTTGGTGACTCGGGAACCCTGTACACATCATTTGGGGCCGTGAGCGACACCCCGACCGGATCTCCCCACGGATGGAACCCAAATAGGCGATAAAACTGGACTAGGGACTTGTGTGGTTAGTCAGGTCGTGGCCAACACCCTCGCTGGGCTTCCGCTTGAAGGTTGCCGAGTACATGTCGTGTAAATGACGGTAAGTGGTGAGAGCGTGTGTGAAGAAGTACACCCCTGCAGGGTTATATATGATCTATTCGAATAGCCGTGTCCGCGGAAATGGACTTCTGGGTTATCTTTTCAGTTCATAGACAAGTGGAAGTGGATACTCTAAAACGCACAAGATAAGCGTGAGTGCTATGGATGGCCTTCTCGTAGGGAGACGGGAACGGATCCATAGTGGTGTATTGATTGGTGAATATGTGGACTCATGTGCGCCACCTCAAAAGAGTTACTTGCAGTCGTAGTTTAGGATAGCCACCGAGTCAAATCTGGCTTGCCGCAGTCAAGCTCCACCACCCCTTTGTTGATACTGATGCATATGTAGCTAGTTCTGATGTAAGTCTTGTTGGGTACCTTTGTACTCAAGTTTGCTTAATTTATGTTTTGCAGAGAGACTTCAGTCTCACTAGTGGTTCCGCGTGGACTTCGACGTTTAGCTTGTTACCTCAGCTACGATCTTATACCCTTGGGAGGGTTTTGTAGATAGTCAGGCTTCCCAGCCTTTTTGATTTGTACTTGTCTATATGCTTTCGTTGCCTATATGCTCTGTATGTTGGGTCATGAGACCCACTGTTTGTAATAAATGCTATGATGTCTCTTCTGGGCCTTATCTATATGAGTTGTTGAGTTATGTTGTGATGCCATGTTGTACAGCACATACTTGCATGTTGTACGTACGTGTAATGTGTATTGCTATATGTGGGATCCGACACCTAGTTGTCTACCCTTGGTATCCTATCTTACAGGGAAATGTCTCCTAGTGCTTCCACTGAGCCTTGGTAGCTTGCTACTGCTTCGGAACACTTAGGCTGGCCGGCATGTGTCCTTCTTCGTTCCTGTGTCTGTCCCTTAGGGGAAATGTCACGCGTTGTTCCTTTAGTCCTTGTAGCTTGCCATGACTTGGGTTCATACATTGATGACCGACACGTTCGTTGCTGGGTCATGTATGCCTGTCTCTGTAATTTAGTGCCACCTTTGGTTTATAACTAGTCATGTCGGCTCGGGTTCTCTGTCATATGGATGCTAGCGACACTATCATATACGTGTGCCAAAATGCGCAAACGGTCCCGGGCTAGGTAAGGTGGCACCTATGGGGATGCCGTGCGTGAGGCCGCAAAGTGATATGATGTGTTACAGGCTAGACCTGTGTGACTTAGGATCGGGGTCCTGACAGTTCTCGTCACAAAGATATCGGTACAATCCAAACAATACTCGTGTGATCCTAAAAAAATAGTGTGAATTTTTGAGAGTAGAGGAGATAGAATAACGTCAGGAGTCCTCACCAGAGCGATGAAGGGATAAGGAGTAAAAAGAAATCCTACTCTCCGATATATATAGGACTCAAAACATTTTTGTGTGTGTGCCTAGACTCAACCATCAGCGATTCGATCAATCAGGGGGCTCCTAGGTCGGAGAAGGCTCTGGATACCAACTTGTAATGCCCAGTATGAGGCTATGTCCCCCACGTGTCGAGGCACGACTTAAGGACATAAACGCATACTAGAATGAACTCAAGTATGGTATCTTTGCACAACTCATGTAAAATACAGGAATGAAAGTGTAAAATGATCATTGGCTTACACTCGCCACGTCACACAATGAAATACAATAACATACATCATCCAAATAACATCATAGTCCGACTACGGACGAAATCCAAACGAAAATATACCATAAATAACACAAGCCCGGATCCTCCTAGTAAGAACCACTACTGATCGTCGGGATAAGACACATAGTAACGTCCATGCTCTTCATCGAACTCCCAGTACAGCTCTGAACCACCTCCTGTATAGTTCTCAATGGTACCTGCATCTGGTGTGTGTTGAATCTGTGAGCCATAGAGGACTCAGCAATCCCGTTCCCGGGTAGCAAGACTATCAAAGCCTTAGGTGTGGAAAAGGCTGTAATCAAAGGTTGCAGCAAGCACTAAGCACTGGCTTACGAGTTTAGAGCAAGAAGAGAACAAGTGCCAATGATCGCCAAGTTGATCAAGAAGTGATCCTAGCTACTCACTGTCAAGCATAACCCCACCGTATTCACTTCCCGAAGCCCTTCGGAAAGAGACCATCACGGTTACTCACGCAGGTAGTGTATTCATGAACATGGTGTCAAGTTATCTACAACAAGATATTAACAAATTTCCATCTGCCACATAACCGCTGCACGGCTTTCAAAAGATCAAACCCAGCAGGGGTGTCCCAACTTACCCCATCACAAGCTCATGATCTGCGGAGTCGCAACTCCAAGGTGGGAAGACCCGAGCATTCTCGGAATACCGTGCTCAAGATATTTCGACAAAGGTAAAACTAATCAAGCAAGACCTCCCGGCGTGCCGACACCCTGATAGTAGCCGCGCGTATCTCGTCTCCGGCCACGACCGTATGGGACAAGCTACGGGTGTTTACCAGACCTTGAGTTTCCCCGAGGTGGCCCCGCAGGTTGCCCAGTTTGGACCAACACTCACGAGGAGCACTAGCCCGGGTTGTTAATTAAGAACTTGGGTTTTCAACGCCCTATTATCAAGGGGGTCCATAAACCCCAACCATGTTAGGGACGCAAAATCAAGGAACATAACACCGGTTTATCGGTTCCTAGGGTGGCATGAGTGGAACAAAACACCAAGCAAGAGTCTTAGCCGTCCACCCATTACCAATATATATGTGATTTAGTTTAACCGATTATATATTGTGATATCCCACCAATAACTTCATCACGGGGCAAGAATCTTCGAATCTTCACCTGCAACTAACAACGCTATAAGAGGGGCTGAGTGATGCATACTTAGCCAAACAATGGTTTGCTAGGATGGTGGTTAGAGGGTTTCATGCAACAATAGGAGGGCTGACAAACAGTAATGGGCATCGAGGCAATATCTAAAGAGCGAGACATCTAGCATAGGCAAAGATAGTAGTGATATCTGGGAATGGTCATCTTGCCTGTTGATTCCACGGAGGGATCTTAACCTTGATCCTCAAACTCAGCCTCGGTAGGTGTCACACCCTGCATTTTGTAACATGTTATTTGTATCTTTGAAGCATGAAAATTTGGACCAGCAAAAGTTTTTAGCATCATTTGGCTTTTATTTGGAATTGAGTTTTCTTCATGTGCTTTTTCATGTGCTCATTAAAGTCAACTATGACCTCTTGTAGAATTCATCTCCATACCCAAAACTTCTGCCCAATGATCTTGCCAAGTGTTATATAACAGTATAGTATTTTCTTACAAAATTAATTTGGCCAAAAAGTATTTTATAAATTTAGTTTTCCAAAAACCCCTGAATTGAGATTTGCACTGCAAGTACTTGATTTAGGGTGAGAAAATTATTTCAAAAGGTTTATTTGAGACCTAGTAGTCATAGGACTCCCAAAAACCACAAAGGTATAATTTTAAAAGTTATTTTCCTACTTTATTTAAAAGCTTTTTCTTAAGGCCAGAACTGGTCTTTAATAGGAGAAAATTATTTAACTATTTCAAAAATATTTGCCAAAATTCAGAGAGACTCAAAGGACATATAAAGTCCATATATAAGAGTTTCAACACTTGGTCATGTTCAAAATAATGGGCTAAACCCTCTAAAACACTTTCTGGATATTTCAAGCTTTTGAAATATTTACAAAGGAAACTTTCTCCAAAAATTCCAGGGAAATTCTATCATGTCATATATGACATATTTGATGATCTTGCCAAATCCCATGCCTTGGGAAGCAAGAAAACATCCTCAAACCCCTTCATAACCATTCTGTCCATATTTGAAGTTTGAGCAACTTTACATTGCCAAACTTGTCCAAATGCTCTCAAACTTGGTGCGCATGCTAGAATGACCTAATAAGGCATCTAGACCAAATGGCACAAGATTTGGGATAGAGCAACTTGATCAGATCACCTCAAAACCCTTTCTGTTCAAATGCAAATTTGAACAACTTTACATTACCAACTTTTTATGTGGAGCTTCAAACTTTGTGGCCATGATCAATACCCCAAATGATGATGCTACACCAAGTGGTGCATCAATGGGAGATGACTAGCTTGACTCAATCAAGATGAAGCTGTTTCTGTTGATTTCTAGGGTTCACCAAAGTTACATTGGCTAGTTTCTTCAAATGAGCCCAAATTTGGTGAAGCACCCTATTTTCTCATGTCTTTCAACCCTGTTAAGTGCCATGTCAAGTGGAGGTCATTTACTTGACCAAACACTGATCAAACACCTTCTGGCTTTTTACTAAAACCTCCAACTTGATCACTTTGACTCTTCTCCATGGCCCCAACTTTTTACCACTTGATCATTGAGTTACTAGCTACCTCCAGTAACTTCCCCAGCACCCCAGCTCCATGATTGAGGGGTAAGAACCCTATTTTACCTTGCTGGACAACAAGTTTTCACCAAGTCCCCAGCCTCCTCACTCTCTCTCAGCATCTCCAGGGCATCCAAGGCCTCAGGCCATTTCTTTACTTCCCCCCTGACCTTCTAGACACTGCTGGACACGTTGGTTTTGACCAGGACGGCGAGAGCGCGGCGATGCCAGCCAAACGCGTGCTCTGGAGCACGTAACAGTGCAGACAAGCACTGTAGCTTCAGCCAATCGGCCTCCCCCGACAGCCTCGGGCCTACCCTTCACGCCAGTCGAGGCATCTCGACGTCCGCAACCTCCCCGGCGCTGTCCCCCCTCCTCCTGCGCCCTCCAGTGGTCGTCATCGCACGCGCGCTGGCCGCCCGCGACGGCCACTCTGCTGCTTCACACGCGCGCACACTCCAGACGCTTCCCCGCTCCTCTTTTCCCCTCAGCTGGACGTGGAGCAAGTCCACGGTCCTCCCCGGCTTGATCCCAGGCTCCAGAACCCCTCCTAGCCTCGCCTGCAACCTCGCCGGCGCACGGGTCCACGGTGGACCGTGGGCGCGGCTATATAAGCCCCTCTCGAGCCTCTCCAGCAACACCACCAGCCTCACTCCACTCCACTAAGCCCCCCAGCACCTTCAGTTCGACCCCAAGAGGTCCCAGTACTCGGGATCGACCGGAGCGCCGCTGCGTCGGGCCGCCGGAGATCTCGTGGTACGGGCCTACCCTGCCCCTCCTTTCACCTGATTCGGAACCGCCGTGCTCCACGGACCCTTTCCCCCTTGTTTCCCCCTCCGTTTGCAGTCGGAAACGACCAGAGCCACCACCTCCCGACGAGCTTCCGCCGTCCCACCTCGCCGCCGGTGAACCGGACCTCCCCGGCTTGCGGCACCACCACCACTGCAACCGCCACTCGACGCTGAGTCCATCCCTGGCCTCCGTTGCCGTCGCCGTGGCCGGAAAACTCGCCGGTGAGCTCGCCGTCGCCGTGGCCG
The DNA here is from genome assembly GCA_902687465.1 of Secale cereale. NCBI lineage: Eukaryota > Viridiplantae > Streptophyta > Magnoliopsida > Poales > Poaceae > Secale > Secale cereale. Next base: position 236,833,817 of record LR738714.1, read on the forward strand.
CAAGGTTGGAGATGATAGGCGGGCCCCGCCTGTCATCCCCACACCTCTCTCCCCCTCCTCTCTGCCACTGACCCACGGGCCCCGCCCGTCAGGTTCAAAAACCTGACGTGCGCGCGCAGGCTCCCGTGCGGCTGGGCTGGACCGCCTGGGCCGTGCACTGTGGCCTTCTCTGGCCCAGTGCACAGGTCACATTTTTCTTTTTCTTTTCTGTAAATGTTTTAAACATTTCTACAGAAAAGAATAATGGTCCAAATTAAATAATTCCAACTCCTAAAATCTTGTTATATTCCAACCTATTTAATGGTACCACTTTCATTCAAATCCATGAAACTTTTATGTTCTGTTCAAATTTAAATTCAAATTTGGGCAGTAAAACTCCTGTTCAAAAATCAATATATTCCATTCTGTTACTCCAAAACTCCAACTAAGATTTTTTCCCCACCTTAGAAATCCCTCTAGTATTTTACAAAAATGAGTTGACATTTTTCTGAGCACTTTGAATTTTCTGTTTTGTTTGTATTCTTATTTTCCCGTGGTTATTATGCGACGTATAGATCCCGTATTTGACGAAGTTGCTGTGGAAGGAGAAGGAGAAGGATTTGAAGACTTTGAAGACCAAGCCAATCCAGGCAAGCAGCCTTTTGACCATGATACAATTGTTCTCGGAACCCGTTTGTTTCCGATGCATGATGATAGGGTTACGATGGTGACCTAGATGAACCACCACATGATGCATGCCTTATTGTTGATCTTGCTATGTGCTAGATGACATGCAAATAGTTGGTCATGATGCTTGAATGATGCCTGTGTGATTTTAACCTTCGTAGTTAAAATCTTTGCATGAACCCATCGGGTGCCCCTAATGCCCGAGGGTGATGATGTGTTAGGTCATCACTTGAGAAAGAAGTGATGTGCCGGTAGAGTCATGTGCATGGTGAAATGATGGATTAGATTTATGTGTGACTACCGTCCCAACCAAACATGTGCAACCACACTACCCCTTATGGGACGGGGCTTTATTGATTACTTAGGTCGATACTAGCATGGTGCCCGCATTACTAGTGACGGAAAGACTTGAGGTCTCTTCCGGGATGGGGTCGTGCTTGGATAGACGGCCATGACTGTTTTTACAGGGCACCGGACACACCGTTGGTCCCTTCGGGTACGCGTGACATTGAAATTAGGGCAAGTCCCGTGATCTATTGTTTGTACCCGAGGGCCGTGTATCAACGAGTGGACTCTATGTTAGTATCGTCTAAGGAAAGATAATGACCGGGTGCTTACCCCAGGTACTTGAGGTACCGCGGGTCGTGGATGACACGGAAGTTCCCCGGATCTTGTGGGTGAAGTGCGCAACCTCTGCAGAGTGTAAAACTATTCGAATAGCCAAGTCCACGGTCATGGACAGTTGGGTGGTGCTACTTAAACTATGTCCAGAATTTTACTTCATCGGTGTTGGAATGTGTGTGATAAGTCAAGGATGGTGACTTGACTCGATGAGTTGAATCTTAATCATGTTGATATCGGTAACCTGTCATCAAGGTTACGCGAGTTTATTGATGCATAAACTTGTTGGTAGAATATTTATTCTAGCCTTTGCTAGATTGTTCATTATTGTTCCATTGCATTGTTACCTTGAACCACATCATGGGTTGCTTGCGAGTACATTCAAAGTACTCATTGGCTTACCACTGTTTATTTAATTGGCCAGGCATGGATGAACAGGAATATGAGGAAGAGTTCTTTGGAGACGAACATGCGAACTAGGACGCTATCCCAGTCAGAATGCCTGTAGGGTTAAGGCAGATGGCATGGGTTCTACCCGTTATCGAAGACTTCCGCTATTTGAGTTATTTGCTATTCAGCCCGTGAGGCTCTATCTATGTAAGACTTGGCCATAATGGCCTTAATTCGTGTAAGACTATTTGTATGGATGTAAGACTCTTGTTATTTCAGCTTCTGTGTGTTCAGTGAGCATTGATCTCTAGGATCACTGTACACGTGCATTCGGTGATCTCGACTTCTAAGTCGGTGTCCCCACAGAGCTGGTATGAGAGCCATCCTGACTGTAGGAAGCCTTAGTTAGCATGGGCGTTAGTTAGATGAGACCCTTTTTCAAAAACCTTCTGAACCTCTCTTCTTTTCTAAACCTGAGATTTGATCAGCTTATTAACCCCTCCTATTCCACCTTTGTAGATGGCCGCTGTACCCGAAGAGCACATGACCACTGGGTTTCCCTTACTTCTCGAGGATAGCCTCCAGGAGTGTCAGTTCCACCGAGCACCCATCCTCACCTACCTTGAGCATTGGCTTAGCGACACTGAGGTGGAGTACCATGTGGAAGTGATCGTGAAGGCAAACGATCCTCCCACAAGTTGGTTCTTCGAGGGACCCCAGATGGCAACACTACCACTCGCTGTCGAGGCTGCTGCACTCAAGGCATTAACCCGTCTCCGCGAGCTTCTTCCGGAGATGGCAGCCAAGATGACAACTCGCTTCTTACCTTACCGGAAGGAAGGTGAAGAAGAAAGCAGCGCTATAGCCCCTCCACTGAAGGAAGGACTCTCGCTTCGATTCCAGACCTACTTCAGTCTATGTGCCGACAGCTTGGCACAAGACTTGGCCTCGGAATCAATGAAGCTTCGAGAAGAACTTCACAAGACCAAGGCACTTCTTCGTCGAGCTCAAGAGAAGGCAAACAGGATCAAGAAAGAAGGAGCACCTTCTGGACAATCCGCTATCGCATATCGAGGCGGAAGGCCCTCTGAGGATGTGTCTTCCAAGGGTGAACAACCACCTCGGCGACGCCGGATGACGGCAAGGGAATATCGCAAGCTTTTTCCTGCCCCACCGACGAAGCACCGTCGTTTCCAACTCCTCCACTCCCCTACACCCTCAAGTGACAAGGGGGCCCAGACAGATGAAGACAAGGAGGAAGACCCAGAAGAGCCAGAATACGCGACCGAGCATTCCGCCGCTTAGGCATTATTCGCTACTCGGATATGCCAGTTGTAACCTCTACGGTTGGATAGGTCGTGTAACCCCTATGCGCAGTCGAGTCCTTGTATGGTTCATATGAAACCATCTAGTGTTTGCTTTTGTTGTGTCTGGATGTAAATCGTATTCTTCCTTCGGGAATGTGTAAATGACTACATCACCCGTTTGTATTTTAATGAATGTGTTTTGGCCTCTCGGCCCTTGCATAATTTGATTTAGTGTCACACCCACCCCCTTACTAGGCACCCCTCTATCTTGCTTTCCCTCTTCCGAGTCATGAGACCTTTTACCGCTCCAACAGGATGCCTGTTATAACTCGTACTGGTACCTCTACCCAACAGCCCGAAGCCGGAGCATCCTCTCAGCCAGAGACAGGCCACGACCAAACCAACGACCAAGCTCCACCACCACCTCCTCCAAGCATGGACATGGCTCAGCTTCTCCAAGCTTTCCGAGAGGAACGCCAAGCCAACACTGCAGCTCTCCAGCTGATTGCTCAAGCTGTCACCAACAACCGCCAGCCGGCGGGGAATGGCAACGGACGTTCCACGTTGGCAGAGTTCAAGAAGCATGCACCGCCAACCTTCATCGAGACTGCTGAACCCCTGGATGCAGATGACTGGGTCCGTTCCATCGAGGAAATTCTGGAACTAGTCGGATGCACCGAAGACCGCGAGAAGGTGGCTTATGCAGCCCACTGCCTCGGTGGGGCTGCTAGAGCTTGGTGGGATGGATTCAAGGTCATGCATGCTGAACAAGACATCACTTGGGTTAACTTCAAGGCAGAATTCCGCAAGGCCCACATTCCTTCCGGAATCATGGCTATCAAAAAGCGTGAGTTCTGAGCCCTGAAGCAAGGAAGTGGCACTGTCAAGGAGTACATGCAGAAGTTCAGTGTTCTATCAAGGTATGCCCCTGAGGATGTCAGCACTGATGCTGCCAAAAGGGAGCGCTTCATGGAAGGCCTCAATCAGACTCTGCAATACTCGCTTGTCGTGTGCGACTGCCCGTCTTTCCCTGACCTGGTGAACAAGGCACTTATGCTTGAAGACAAGCGGCATGCTTTGGAAGACACTCGTAAGCGCAAGTTGGTCAGTAAGGGAAGTTCCAGCAACCAGAAGCCTCATCCGTGGCAGTCAGCCCCGGCCAAGCCAACCTATCAGCAACCAAGAGCTCCTGCACCTCGTGCCAACCCTCAGCCTCAGCAGTATGCTAACCCCAGGCCAGCTTTCAACCCCAATACCAATGGTGGCAACAAGATCAATCCAAACCAAGTCACTTGCTTTGGATGTGGTCAGTCCGGACACATCTCAAGGGTGTGCCCCAACAACAAGCCTGATGCCCCGCGCCCCAATGCGCAGAACCAGGGACAAGGCCGTGGAATGCCACCAAGGAACCCAGCTCCTCGCAATCCACCGAACCATGGGAAGGGGCGTGTGAATCACGTCACAGCTGAAGAAGCCCAGGAAGACCCGGACGTCGTGCTATGTACGTTCCTTGTCAACTCAGCACCTGCAACTGTCTTGTTTGATTCTGGAGCAACGCATTCATTTGTCACTCAAAGATTTGCATTAAAAAGTGGCATGACCCCTACACCCCTGAATAACCCTATGGTGGTACAAACCCCCGGAGCCGAGATGAGAGCCAAGATAGGCTGTAAAGGAGTAAGTATTACCATTAACGGCGTAGACTTCCTAGCAGACCTTATCGTCCTGAGATCGCAAGGCTTGGATGTGATCCTACGCATGAATTGGCTCAGCAAGCACCAAGGCTTGTTAGACTGTGCCAATCGGACAGTCACTGTGACCAATGACCAGGGAGTCGAAGTCAAGTTTGCTCCCAAGTCCTCTTCCGCTCAAGCCGCTAAAGTCAACTGTCTGTCTGAAGTTGGGCTAGATCAAGTACCGGTGGTATGTGAGTATCCTGATGTCTTTCCGGATGAACTACCGGGAATGCCCCCTGACCGTGACATTGAGTTCATCATCGAGCTCGTGCCCGGAGCAGGACCCATCTATAAGAAGCCTTATAGAATGGGGACGGAAGAATTAGCCGAGTTGAAGAAGCAGCTGGAAGAGCAGCTAAGGAAGCGATTTATCCGCCCAAGTGCCTCCCCTTGGGGATCTCCTGTTCTGTTTGTGGCCAAGAGGGACGGTACCATCCGCTTATGCATTGACTATCGTTCCCTCAATGAAGTTACAATCAAGAACAAATATCCACTTCCCAAGATCGAAGATCTGTTTGATCAACTCAGCGGAGCCAAGGTATTCTCCAAGATCGACCTCAGATCTGGGTACTACCAGCTGAAGATCAGACCCCAAGATATTCCGAAGACGGCATTCGTAACCAGATAAGGCCTGTACGAGTGCACGGTCATGTCTTTTGGGTTAACCAATGCCCCAGCCTACTTCATGTATCTCATGAACAAAGTCTTCATGGAATATTTGGACAAGTTTGTAGTTGTCTTCATTGATGACATTCTTGTGTTCTCGAAGTCGGAGGAAGAGCACGAGCAGCATCTGAGGATGGTCCTAGACAAGCTTCGTGAGCACCAACTGTATGCCAAATTCAGCAAGTGTGAGTTCTGGCTGCATAAAGTTGGATTCTCAGGTCATGTCTTGACCGAGGAAGGATTATCTGTTGATCCTGCAAAGATCGAAGCTGTGACCCAATGGCAATCTCCAACGACCGTCAAGGAAGTTAGAAGCTTCCTCGGACTAGCGGGCTATTACCGCAAGTTCGTGGAAGGATTCTCTAGCATTGCACGACCAATGACTCAGCTCCTCAAAAAGGACAAGAAGTTCGAGTGGACGCCAAAATGCGAAGAGAGCTTCCAAGAGCTCAAGAAGAGATTGACCACCGCCCCAGTTCTGGCAACACCTGATATTCACAAGGAGTTCGTGATATATTGTGATGCCTCTCGAACCGGGTTGGGAAGCGTTCTGATGCAAGAAGGCCGCGTCATAGCATAGCTCTCCAGGCAGCTACGACCCCATGAGGAGAACTACACTACTCACGATCTTGAGCTAGCTGCAGTAGTTCATGCCTTGTAGACATGGCGGCATTACCTCCTAGGGAAGCGGTGTGAGATTTACACAGACCACAATAGTCTGAAGTACATTTTCACCCAAATGGAATTGAACATGAGGCAACGGAGATGGTTGGAACTCATCAAAGACTATGACCTCAGTGTTCAGTATCACCCTGGGAAGGCTAACATGGTGGCCGATGCCTTAAGCAGGAAGGCTTGCTCTTTGAATGCCGTTATTCAAGAAAGGCAACCAGCCTTGTTTAAGGAGATCGAACAATTTAGTTTGGAATTGGTCACCCCTGGATTTCTTGATCATTTGGAGGTCACACCGACCCTGATGGACGATGTCAAGAAGGCACAAGATGGACACGCAAGCATCGAAGGCATCAAGAAGGAGATGAAGCTGGGCAAGGCCCCAGGATTCTCCGAAGACGAGCACGAGATTGTTTGGTACAAGGGTCGCATCTGCGTACCAAACAACACCGAGCTGAAGACGCTGATTCTGCAAGAAGCCCACGACACTCCGTATTCCATCCATCCCGGAGGAACCAAGATGTACCAAGACTTGAAGACATGATTCTGGTGGCACGGGATGAAAAGAGAGATTGCAACCTATGTTGCAAAGTGTGATGTGTGCCAAAGGGTCAAGGCTGAATATCAGCGACCTGCTGGATTGCTTCAACCACTCAAAGTTCCTGAGTGGAAGTGGGATAAAATCGGAATGGACTTCATCACTGGATTACCAAGGTCGAATAGAGGACATGACTCCATCTGGGTCATAGTTGATCATTTGACCAAGGTGGCCCACTTCATTCCTGTCAAGACCACTTATGATGGCAACCGGCTGGCAGCTCTCTACATCGACCGAATCGTAAGTCTTCACGGTGTTCCCAAGGAGATTGTGTCAGATCGAGGAACCCAGTTCACCTCAAGGTTCTGGAAGAAGTTCAAAGAAGCCTTGGGAACCAAGTTGTCTTTCAGCACGGCTTTCCACCCACAGACCGGAGGTCAAACAGAGCGAGTCAATCAGATTCTCGAAGACATGCTCCGAGCCTGTGTCCTGGAGTATGGAGCCAAGTGGGAAGACTGTCTCCCGTTTGCCGAGTTCTCCTATAACAACAGTTACCAGTCAAGCCTTCAGATGGCACCATTTGAGGTGTTGTACGGACGCAGATGTCGCACACCCCTCAACTGGTCAGAGACTGGAGAAGGACTAGTCTTTGGACCGGATAATCTCCGCGCAGCAGAAGAGCAAGTCCAACTAGTCAGAGAGCGATTAAAGGCAGCCAAGTCAAGGCAGAAGAGTTATGCTGACACTCACCGTCGGAACATGAGTTTCCATGTCGGGGACCATGTGTACCTGCGGGTAACCCCTCTGAAGGGAACCAAGCGTTTCCACGTCAAGGGGAAGCTCGCACCAAGGTTCATTGGACCCTTTGAGATCACTGCACGACGAGGAGAAGTGGCTTATCAGTTGGAACTACCACCTGAGCTATCCGATGTGCACAATGTATTCCATGTGTCACAACTCTGGAAATGTCTCCAAGTTCCGGACAAGCCTAATCTCTACAAGGATGTGGATCACCAAGCCATTGATCTGCAGCCTGATCTAACCTACCGCGAGAAGCCCATTCGCATTCTGGACGAAGCAGAACGACGTACGCGAAGCCGTACCATCAAGTATTTCAAGGTCGAGTGGAGCAACCACACCGAAGCAGAAGCAACCTGGGAACGAGAAGACTATCTTAGATCTGAGTTTCCCGACCTCTTTTAAGCCCTAGTTTAGGAATCTCGGGGACGAGATTCTTGTAAGGGGGGTAGGTCTGTCACACCCTGCATTTTGTAACATGTTATTTGTATCTTTGAAGCATGAAAATTTGGACCAGCAAAATTTTTTAGTATCATTTCGCTTTTATTTGGAATTGACTTTTCTTCATGTACTTTTTCATGTGCTCATTAAAGTCAACTATGACCTCTTGTAGAATTCATCTCCATACCCAAAACTTCTGCCCAATGATCATGCCAAGTGTTATATAACAGTATAGTATTTTCTTACAAAATTAATTTGGCCAAAAAGTATTTTATAAATTTAGTTTTCCAAAAACCCCTGAATTGAGATTTGCACTGCAAGTACTTGATTTAGGGTGAGAAAATTATTTCAAAAGGTTTATTTGAGACCTAGTAGTCATAGGACTCCCAGAAACCACAAAGGTATAATTTTAAAAGTTATTTTCCTACTTTATTTAAAAGCTTTTTCTTAAGGCCAGAAATGGTCTTTAATAGGAGAAAATTATTTAACTATTTCAAAAATATTTGCCAAAATTCAGAGAGACTCAGAGGACATATATTGTCCATATATAAGAGTTTCAACACTTGGTCATGTTCAAAATAATGGGCTAAACCCTCTAAAACCCTTTCTGGATATTTCAAGCTTTTGAAATATTTACAAAGGAAATTTTCTCCAAAAATTCCAGGGAAATTCTATCATGTCATATATGACATATTTGATGATCTTGCCAAATCCCATGCCTTGGGAAGCAAGAAAACATCCTCAAACCCCTTCATAACCATTTTGTCCATATTTGAAGTTTGAGCAACTTTACATTGCCAAACTTGTCCAAATGCTCTCAAACTTGGTGCACATGCTAGAATGACCTAATAAGGCATCTAGACCAAATGGCACAAGATTTGGAATAGAGCAACTTGATCAGATCACCTCAAAACCCTTTCTGTTCAAATGCAAATTTGAACAACTTTACATTACCAACTTTTTATCTGGAGCTTCAAACTTTGTGGGCATGATCAATACCCCAAATGATGATGCTACACCAAGTGGTGCATCAAGGGGAGATGATTAGCTTGACTCAATCAAGATGAAGCTGTTTCTGTTGATTTATAGGGTTCACCAAAGTTACATTGGCTAGTTTATTCAAATGAGCCCAAATTTGGTGAAGCACCCTATTTTCTCATGTCTTTCAACCCTGTTAAGTGCCATGTCAAGTGGAGGTCATTTACTTGACCAAACACTGATCAAACACCTTCTGGCTTTTTACTAAAACCTCCAACTTGATCACTTTGACTCTTCTCCATGGCCCCAACTTTTTACCACATGATCATTGAGTTACTAGCTACCTCCAGTAACTTCTCCAGCACCCCAGCTCCAGGATTGAGGGGTAAGAACCCTATTTTACCTTGCTGGACAGCAAGTTTTCACCAAGTCCCCAGCCTCCTCACTCTCTCTCAGCATCTCCAGGGCATCCAAGGCCTCAGGCCATTTCTTTACTTCCCCCCTGACCTTCTAGACACTGCTGGACACGTTGGTTTTGACCAGGACGGCGAGAGCGCGGCGATGCCAGCCAAACGCGCGCTCTGGAGCACGTAACAGTGCAGACGAGCACTGTAGCTTCAGCCAATCGACCTCCCCCGACAGCCTCGGGCCTCCCCTTCACGCCAGTCGAGGCATCTCGACGTCCGCAACCTCCCCGGCGCTGTCCCCCCTCCTCCTGCGCCCTCCAGTGGTCGTCGTCGCACGCGCGCTGGCCGCCCGCGTCGGCCACTCTGCTGCTTCACACGCGCGCACACTCCAGACGCTTCCCCGCTCCTCTTTTCCCCTCAGCTGGACGTGGAGCAAGTCCACAGTCCTCCTCGGCTTGATCTCAGGCTCCAGAACCCCTCCTAGCCTCGCCTGCAACCTCGCCGGCGCACGGGTCCACGGTGGACCGTGGGCGCGGCTATATAAGCCCCTCCCGAGCCTCTCCAGCAGCACCACCAGCCTCACTCCACTCCACTAAGCCCCCCAGCACCTTCAGTTCGACCCCAAGAGGTCCCAGTACTCGGGATCGACCGGAGCGCCGCCGCGTCAGGCCACCGGTGATCTCGTGGTACGGGCCTCCCCTACCCCTCCTTTCACCTGATTCGGAACCGCCGTGCTCCACTAACCCTTTCCCCCTTGTTTCCCCCTCTGTTTGCAGTCGGAAACGACCAGAGCCACCACCTCCCGATGAGCTTCTGCCGTCCCACCTCGCCGCCGGCGAACCGGACCTCCCCGGCGTGCCGCACCACCACCACTGCAACCGCCACTCGACGCTGAGTCCATCCCTGGCCTCCGTTGCCGTCGCCGTGGCTGGAAAACTCGCCGGTGAGCTCGCCGTGGCCGTGGCCGCAAGGTTGGAGATGATAGGCGGGCCCCGCCTGTCATCCCCACACCTCTCTCCCCCTTCTCTCTGCCACTGACCCACGGGCCCCGCCTGTCAGGTTCAAAAACCTGACGTGCGCGCGCAGGCTCCCGTGCGGTTGGGCTGGACCGCCTGGGCCGTGCACTGTGGCCTTCTCTGGCCCAGTGCACAGGTCACATTTTTCTTTTTCTTTTCTGTAAATGTTTTAAAAATTTCTACAGAAAAGAATAATGGTCCAAATTAAATAATTCCAACTCCTAAAATCTTGTAATATTCCAACCTATTTAATGGTACCACTTTCATTCAAATCCATGAAACTTTTCTGTTCTGTTCAAATTTAAATTCAAATTTAGGCAGTAATACTCCTGTTCAAAAATCAATATATTCCATTCTGTTACTCGAAAACTCCAACTAAGATTTTTCCCCACCTTCGAAATCCCTCTAGTATTTTACAAAAATGAGTTGACATTTTTCTGAGCACTTTGATTTTTCTGTTTTGATTGTATTCTTATTTTCCCGTGGTTATTATGCGACGTATAGATCCCGTATTTGACGAAGTTGCTGTGGAAGGAGAAGGAGAAAGATTTGAAGACTTTGAAGACCAAGCCAATCCAGGCAAGCAGCCCTTTGACCATGATACACTTGTTCTCGGAACCCGTTTGTTTCCGATGCATGATGATAGGGTTACGATGGTGACCTAGATGAACCACCACATGATGCATGCCTTATTGTTGATCTTGCTATGTGCTAGATGACATGCAAATAATTGGTCATGATGCTTGAATGATGCATGTGTGATTTTAACCTTCGTAGTTAAAATCTTTGCATGAACCCATCGGGTGCCCCTAATGCCCGAGGGTGATGATGTGTTAGGTCATCACTTGAGAAAGAAGTGATGTGCCGGTAGAGTCATGTGCATGGTGAAATGATGGATTAGATTTATGTGTGACTACCGTCCCAACCAAACATGTGCAACCACACTACCCCTTATGGGACGGGGCTTTATTGATTACTTAGGTCGATACTAGCATGGTGCCCGCATTACTAGTGACGGAAAGACTTGAGGTCTCTTCCGGGACGGGGTCGTGCTTGGATAGACGGCCATGACTGTTTTTACAGGGCACCGGACACACCGTTGGCCCCTTCGGGTACGCGTGACATTGAAATTAGGGCAAGTCCCGTGAACTATTGTTTGTACCCAAGGGCCGTGTATCAACGAGTGGACTCTATGTTAGTATCGTCTAAGGAAAGATAATGACCGGGTGCTTACCCCGGGTACTTGAGGTACCGCGGGTCGTGGATGACACGGAAGTTCCCTGGATCTTGTGGGTAAAGTGCGCAACCTCTGCAGAGTGTAAAACTATTCGAATAGCCGTGTCCATGGTCATGGACAGTTGGGTGGTGCTACTTAAACTATGTCCAGAATTTTACTTCATCGGTGTTGGAATGTGTGTGATAAGTCAAGGATGGTGACTTGACTCGATGAGTTGAATCTTAATCATGTTGATATCGGTAACCTGTCATCAAGGTTACGCGAGTTTATTGATGCATAAACTTGTTGGTAGAATATTTATTCTAGCCTTTGCTAGATTGTTCATTATTGTTCCATTGCATTGTTACCTTGAACCACATCATGGGTTGCTTGCGAGTACATTCAAAGTACTCATTGGCTTGCCACTGGTTATTTAATTGGCCAGGCATGGAAGAACAGGAATATGAGGAAGAGTTCTTTGGAGACGAACATGCAAACTAGGACGCTATCCCAGTCAGAATGCCTGTAGGGTTAAGGCAGATGGCATGGGTTCTACCCGTTATCGAAGACTTTCGCTATTTGAGTTATTTGCTATTCAGCCCGTGAGGCTCTATCTATGTAAGACTTGCCCATAATGGCCTTAATTCGTGTAAGACTATTTGTATGGATGTAAGACTCTTGTTATTTCGGCTTCTGTGTGTTCAGTGAGCATTGATCTCTGGGATCACTTTACACGTGCATTCGGTGATCTCGACTTCTAAGTCGGGGTCCCCACAGTAGGAACCTCGTACTACGAATCATCACCGGGCTCTAACCAACACAACAAAGCAACACCGGAAAAACAATCAATCACCATGCAATGCTCAATCACATGATGCATGAGTATGATGCATATGTACATGAATAGATATGATGCATAGCCTAGGGACACAAGAGTGCACTAACATCATATCAATCAAGATCACAGCACATGATGCATGAACACAAGCAAAAGAATAAAGCTACATGTTCACAAGGTTATGTAGGTTTTAAAACAAGCACCCAACAAGATTAAAAGAGTTGATTAACATGGCAATGGTGCAACTAGGACTACAACAACATGCTAGCATATTTAAATGGGCTGGAAAGGAACAACAACAATTTCCAGAAACTCCCATAATTATTTAAATGCATTTGGAACAGATCTGATAAACTCATGTTTTAAAGTTGTTAAACATGCAAAACATCAGCACCACATTATTCTACACATTTTTCGACCCCAAATGGATATAAAGTTTGTTAAATTTGGAGTTGAAGATATTTAGTGATGATTTTTCAAGTTTAAGCATATTTTAAACACAAAATAATTCAAACAGCATTTTAAATGTTTTATACACGGCAGCAACCAGCATATTAAAATTCTACATGAAAAACTTAGCAGTTTTTATATATAACTCATTTTCATCTGATGCATAATTTAAAAGATATTAATTATGCAAAGTATATGCAGAAAAGAAAAACAAAAACAAAAACAGAAAAAGAAAACAGACGCAAAAACAAAACTGACTCGGACTGGCTCTAGACAGAGGCACTGACAGGTGGATCCGGGGGTATCCAACGTGGCATGGTGGGTGAGCGAGTGGGTGGAGGAGCATAGTGAGAATGACAGGTGGGGTCTGCCTGTCAGACTCACAGGAGGCAAAAATGGGGGGAGTAATCCCACTGCCCCCTATAGGATTCGAACCCAGGATCTCTCTGTTAGCTAGACAGGTGTTCTTGACAGAATAGAGATACAGCGCCTGAAGAGTAAACTGAAGATGTCAGCAACAGGGGAAACCTAAGGCTCATCAGAGCTGTTCGTCAGAGCTGCTCCGGCGACCTAAACGGAAGGTGGAGGGGTGCAGACTGTTCCTGTGGGAACACTGCATCCACGCACGCGCTTGCGGAACCTAGCAAGCACTACAACGCCGGCAACGAGCTCACAACAGAACGGTGGCGATGGACCTCTACGAGACAAAGCAACGGCCTAGGCGGAGCGGCGACTGCTCTGGCAGCATCTACTCGACAAGGCGAAGCAGACGGGCAACACTAGACGGCCTACGGTGGTCGGGATGCTCACCGGCGACGAGTCCCGATGGCAACAAGCTCGGGTGCATGATGATCTCGGGTCTAGACGGCGCTAAGGAGGGGGAAAAGTGCATGGGAAGGTGGAGATGCTCACCACGAACACGGTGAGGTGTTCGGCTGACCCGGAGGTGGTCGGAGTCGACGACGACGACGCCCGAACAACTACGGCCGCCGGAGTGGAAGAAGAGGAAGAAGACAACGCATGCGAGGCGATCGGCTCCGCGTAGAGGACGTAGTCGACGATGGGGAAGTTGTTCGGTGAGGTTGGCGAGGCCGAGGTCGACCGGTGGCACGCTAGCGACGAGCTCGCGCTCCCAGATGCGTGCGGGACGGCTTTGGAGCGGCGGATCTGGTGGACGTTAGCTCCCCAGGTGGCGAGAGGAGGAAGGAGGAACCCTAGGAAGAGGGTTGGACACGCTGAGGGCTTAAAAGGGGGGCGAGAGGCGCGACGGTGCGACGACAGCGTCTGGCTCGCGGTCCCCATGGCGTCGCTGGAGGTGGAAGAAAAGGTGGGTAGCTTTGCGGGCGCAGTCGCTGACGTGTGGGGCCAGGGAGTCCACGTGTGCGCAAGCTAGCGATTGTAAGTGGGCGCCTGGGGGTAAATGCGTGCGAGGGACACGCGGGCTGCTCGCGGGCCGGCTAGAGCTGGGCCAGGGGGAGAGAATGGGCATGCTGGCTGGGCTGCATTGCTACGGCTGCTGTAGCTATATTTCCTCTCCTTTTTCCATTTCTCTCACGCATAAAATAAAAGGAAAAGTGCAGGCTCAAGGAAAAAGAGTTAGGAGATAAATAAAATACGCCCATGCTCCTGGATTTATGCCCTATTTAATAAAATTGGTTTGGACATTTTTGGATGTAGAAAAATAAAATGAGTTTGAATATAGTTCAAACTCTTGTCATTTTTGAATCCAACCAAATCACTTTAAAATGGGGGATGGCTTTGCATGGTGACGCATGTCATAGGAGAGAAAAGGGGAGGAGTTGATCATTATGGCTAGGTCACTTGCAAAAATAATTAAAGAAAGGAAGAAGAAGAAAGCAAGAGAAGAGGTGAAGAAGAAGGAGGGGTCTAGGTTTTTGGCAAGGGCATGGATTTGCACCAACAACACACAACATCAACAAGGTGAATCACCTCACAACCAAAAGCAAGTAATGAAGCTAAGATGACTATGATGCCATGAAGATGATGAGCAATGCATGGATGCAAAATAAAATAAAATGACAATGCAAAGCAAAAATAAAGCTCAAAAGACAAGAACCCCCAAGGATAAGGACAAGGATCAAAATGAGAATTGCTTTATTTCCATAATTGGAAAGTATCACATATGGGGTGTTACACCTCCCCGCGTGGGCTGTTTTCCCTCTCGGCCTGCTGCACTGTGGCCTTTCCGGCCCAGTGACATAGTGCCAATTTCCTTTTTCTTTTTCTGTAGATCTTCAAATAATTCAACAGATTTAAATATTTGACCAAATCAAAGAATTGCATTTCCACAAATCTTGTAATATTCCAACCTACTTAGTGATGTAACTTTCACACATATTCATGAACCTTTTTTGTACTGTTCAAAATAAATTCAAATTTGAATAATGAAACCTCTGTTCAAAAATCCATTCATCCTATTCTGTCACTCCAAATCCAAAACTAAGAATTTTTACCTTCTTTGTTTTTCTCCTAGTATTATATAAAAATAGGTTGACATTTTTCTGAGCACTTTGACTTTGCTGTTTTTATTATTGTCTTATTTCTCCGTTTTTTTCTTGCGACGATTAGATATCGTATTTAACAAAGTTGCTGAAGAAGAAGAAGGAGAAGGATTTGAAGACTTTGAAGACCAAGCCAATCCAGGCAAGAAGCCCTTTGACCATGACACCCCTCTTGTTCTTCGGACCCCTTTTCTGATTTGCATGATGATGAAATATGATGGTGGTGAACTTGTTGTGAACCACCACATGATGCATACCATACTCATGGCTTTACCTTGTTCATGAAAGCAATTAGTTGAAGGTGCATAATGTTGCATGTGTACCATGAACTCTTATGGTTACAACCTTTCGAAAACCCCATCGGGTGCCCCTAATGCCCTTGGGTGATGTTGAACTATGGTCACCACTTGAGAAAGAAGTGGTGTACCAAAGAGATCTTTTGGTGTGTGTGTAAAATGATGGATTAGATTTATATGTGATTCCCGTCCCAACCAAATATGTGCAACCACTCTACCCCTTTATGGGACCGGGCATTATTGATTACTTAGGCTGATACTATCATGGTGCCCACATTACTAGTGACGGGGGTGACTTGAGGTCACTCTCGGGATGGGGTCGTGCTTGGATAGGCGGCCATGACTGTTTTCACAGGGCACCGGACACAACGTTGGTCCCTTCGTGTATGCATGATTATGTAAAAAGGGCAGAGTCCCATGATCTTTTACTTATACATGAGGGATGTGCACCAACGAGTGAACCCTATGTTAGTATCGTCCGGGGAAAGGTAATGATCGGCTGCTTCCCCCGAGTACTTGAGGTACAACGGGATCGTGGATGACATGAAAGCTTCCCGGATCTTGTGGGTAAAGTGCGCAACCTCTGCAGAGTGTCAAACTATTCGAATAGCCATGTCCACGGTCTTGGACACTTGGGAGGTGCTACTTAAACTATGTCCAGAAATTTTACAATCTTGGTGCATGTGTGTGTGTAGAGAACTATTTGAGTCAAGGTGGTGACTTGACGTGTTGAATGAGCTAGTAATGATTCGAAATCTATTTATGTTGATATCTGTAACCTATCCTCGAGGATACCCAAGCTCATTGATGCATATCTCACAAGATGGTAGGACATCTTATCTAGGTTGAAGATAGGTTTCTTATTTGTTGTACAAATTGCATTGTTACCTTGAACCAAATCATGGGTTGCTTGCGAGTACATTGAAAGTACTCATTGGCTTGCCACTAGTTATTTAATTGGCCAGGCATGGAGGAGGAGGAATTTGAAGAAGAGTTCTTTGGAGACGAACATGCGAACTAGGACGCTTTCCCAGTTAGAATGCATGTAGGGTTAAGGCAGATGGCATGGGTTCTACTTATCTACAAAGACTTCCGCTATTATAGTTTATTTGTTGTTCAACCCTTGAGGCTTTATCTATGTAAGACTTGACCATAACGGTCATAATTTGTGTAAGACGGTATGTATGGATGTAAGACTCTTGTTATTTAGCTTCTGTGTGTTCACTGAGCATTGATATCTGGGATCACTATACACGTGCATTGGGTGATCTCGACTCACAAGTCGGGGTCCCCAGAGAGCTGATATCAGAGCCATCCTGACTATAGTATGCTTTAGTTAGTATGGGCATTAGTTAGGATGAGACCATTTTCATAAACCTTCTGAACCTCTCTTGTTTTCTAAACCTTGCCAAACCTGAGATATAATCAGCTTATTAACCTCTCCCATTCAACCTTTGTAGATGGCCACTATACCTGAAGAGCTCCTGACCACTGGGTTCCCCTTGCTTCTCGAGGATAGCCTCCAGGAGTACCCATCCTAACCTACCATGAGCATTGGGTTAGCGACACCGAGGTGGAGTACCACGTGGAAGTAATTGTGAAGGCAAATGATCCTCCCACAAGTTGGTTCTTCGAGGGACCCCAGATGGCAACGTTACTCCTTGTTGTCGAGGCAGCTGAACTCAAGGCACTGACCCGCCTCCGAGAACTTCTTCCGGAGATGGCAGTCAAGATGAAAACCCGCTTCTCCTTACTGGAAGGAAGGTGAAGATGAGAGGAGCGCACGAGCCCCTCCACTGAAGGAAGGACTTCCACTTTGACTCCAGACCTACTTCAGCCTTTCTGCTGACAGCTTGGTACCAGAGTTGGCCTCGGAATCGAAGAAGCTCCAAGAAGAACTCCATAAGACCAAGGCACTTCTTCGACGAGCACAAGACAAGACAGATAGGATCAAGATGGAAGGTGTGCCTCCTAGGCAACCCGCTATTGCATATCGAGGCGGAAGACCCTCAGGAGATGTATCGTCCAAGGATGAAGAACCACCCCAGCGACGTCGTATGACCGCTAGGCAATTTCGCAAGCTCTTGCCGCACCACCGGCAAAACAACGCCGTGTCCAACCCCTCCACTCCCCACACCCTCAACTGATAGAGGAGCCCATACAAATGATGACAAGGAGGAAGGCCCAGAAGAGCCAGAATACGCGACCGAGCATTCCGCCACTTAGGCATTATTCGCAACTCGGATATGCCAGCTCGTGACCTCTACGGTAGGATAGGTCGTCTAACCCCTATGCGAAGTCGTGTCCTTGTAATGGTTCATACGAAGCCATCTACTGTTTGCTTTTGATGTGTTTCGATGTGCGTCGTAATTTTCCCTTCAGGAACATGTGAACGACCCCATCACCCATTTGGATTGTAATGAATGAGTTTTGGCCTTTTGGCCCTTGCATGAAAACAATCAGTGTCATACCCACCCCCTTACTAAGCACCCATCTTTATTTCTATCCCACATTCTTCCCAATCGTAAGACCTTGACAGCTCCAACAGGATGCCTGTTGTAACTCGTACTAGTACCTCTACCCAGCAGCCTGAAGCCGGAGCATCCTCCCAAGCAGAGGCCAGCCAGGACCAAACCCACGATCAAGCTCCACCACCACCACCTCCCCTGAACATGTACATGTCTCAGCTTCTCCAAGCCTTCCGAGAAGAACGCCAAGCCAACACTGCAGCCCTCCAGATGATTGCTCAAGCCGTCACCAACAACTGCAAGCCGGCGTGGAACGGCAATGGATGTTCCACATTGGCGGAGTTCAAGAAGAATGCACCGCGAACCTTCATCGAGACTGCTGAACCCCTGGATGCAGACGACTGGGTTCGCACCATAGAAGGTTCAGCTGCACTGAAGACCGCGAGAAGGTGTCTTATGCCGTCCACTGCCTCGGGGGAACTGCTAGAGCTTGGTGGGATGGATTCAAGGTCATTCATGCTGGGCAGGACATCACTTGGAATAACATCAAGGAAGAATTCCGCAAGGCCCGTATTCCTTCCGGAATCATGGCTATCAAGAAGCGTGAGTTCCGAGCCCTGAAGCAAGGAAGTGGCACAGTCGAGGAGTACATGCAGAAGTTCAGTGTTTTGTCAAGGTATGCCCTTGAAGATGTCAGCATTGATGCTGCAAAAAGGGAGCGCTTCATGGAAGGCCCCAATCAGACTCTGCAGTACTCACTTGTCGTATGTGACTGCCCACCCTTTACTGATTTGGTGAACAAAGCACTCATGCTTGAAGACAAGTGGCGTGCTCCGCAAGACACTCGCAAGCGCAAGATGGTCAGCAAGGGAAGTTCAACTAACCAGAAGCCTCGCCCATGGCAGGCAGCCCCGGTCAGGCCAACCTATCTGCAGCCAAGAGCTCCCACACCTCGCACCAACTATCAGCCTCAACAGTATGCCAACCCAAGGTCAGCTATCAACCCCAATAACAGTGGTGGCAACAAGATCAACAACCCCACCCAAGTCACTTGCTTTGGATGTGGTCCGTCAGGACACATCCCAAGGGTGTGCCCCAACAAGAAGCCAGATGCCCCGCGCCCCAATGTGCAGAACCTAGGACAAGGCCGCGGAATGCCACCAAGGAACCAAGCTCCTCGCAACCCGCCTAACAACGGCAGGGGGCGTGTGAATCATGTCACTGCAGAAGAAGCCCAGGAAGACCGGAACGTCGTGTTGGGTACGTTCCTTGTCTACTCAGCACATGCAACTGTCTTGTTTGATTCTGGAGCCACGCATTCATTTGTCACTCAAAGATTTGCATTAAAAAGTGACATGACCCCTACACCCCTGAATAACCCCATGGTGGTACAAACCCCCGGAGCAGAGATGAGAGCCAAGATAGGCTGTAAGGGAGTCGATATCATCATCAACGGGGTAGATTTCCTAGCAGAACTTATCATCCTGAGATCACAAGGCTTGGATGTGATCTTAGGAATGGATTAGCTCAACAAGCACCAAGGCTTGTTAGACTGTGCCAATCGCACTATCACTTGGACCAATGACCAAGGAGTCGAATTTAGGTTTGCCTCCAATTCCTCTTCTTCTCAAACCGCTCAAGTCAACTGTTTATCTGAAGTTCGGCTGGAGCAAGTGCCAGTAGTATGTGAGTATCCCGATGTCTTTCCGGATGAACTACCGGGAATGCCTCCTAACAGTGACATTGAGTTCGTTATCGAGCTCATGCTCGGGGCAGGACCCATCTATAAGAAGCCTTATAGAATGGGGACGGAAGAACTAGCCGAGCTGAAGAAGCAACTAGAAGAGCAGCTGAGGAAGATTTTATCCGCCCAGCCTCCCCTTGGGGATCACCTATTCTGTTTGTGGCAAAAAGGGACGGTACCATCCGCTTATTCATTGACTACCGTTCCCTCAATGAAGTTACAATCAAGAACAAGTATCCACTTCCCAAGATTGAAGATCTGTTTGCTCAACTCAGCGGAGCCAAGGTGTTCTCCAAGATCGACCTCTGATCTGGGTACTACCATCTGAAGATTAGACCCCAAAATATTCCGAAGACGACATTTGTGACCAGATATGTCATGTATGAGTGCACGGTCATGTCCTTTGGATTGAGCAATGCCCCATCTTACTTCATGTATCTCATGAATAAGGTCTTCATGGAATATTTGGACAAGTTTGTTGTTGTCTTCATTGATGACATTCTTGTCTTCTCGAAGATGGAAGAAGAGCACGAGCAACATTTGAGGATGGTCCTAGACAAGCTTCGAGAGCACCAACTATATGCCAAATTTAGCTAATGTGACTTCTGGCTGCATAAAGATGGATTCTTGGTCATGTCTTGATCGAGGAAGGATTGTCAGTGGATCGCGCAAAGATCGAAGCTGTGACCCAATGGCAGTCCCCAACGACCATCAAGGAAGTTAGAAGCTTCCTCAGACTTGCGGGCTATTACCGCAAATTCGTGGAAGGATTCTCCAACATTGCCCGGCCAATGACTCAGCTCCTGAAAAAGGACAAGAAGTTTGAATGGACGCCGAAGTGCGAAGAAAGCATCCAAGAACTCAAGAGATTGACCACCGCCCCAGTTCTGGCAACACCTGACATTCACAAGGAGATTGTGATATATTGTGATGCCTTTCGAACTTAATTGAGAAGCTTTCTAATGCAAGAAGGCCGAGTCATAGCTTACCTCTCAAGGCAGCTACGACCTCATGAAGAGAACTACACTACTCACGATCTTGAGTTAGCAGCAGTGGTTCATGCTTTGAAGACATGGCGACATTACCTCCTAGGGAAGCGGTGTGAGATATACATAGACCACAAAACTCTGAAGTATATTTTCACTAAAAAGGAAATGAACATGAGGCAGAAAAGATGGTTGGAACTAATCAAGGATTATGACCTCAGTGTTCAATATCACCCCGGGAAGGCTAACGTGGTAGC
Source organism: Secale cereale (assembly GCA_902687465.1). Classification (NCBI taxonomy): domain Eukaryota; kingdom Viridiplantae; phylum Streptophyta; class Magnoliopsida; order Poales; family Poaceae; genus Secale; species Secale cereale. The sequence goes on from LR738714.1 coordinate 236,854,830, forward strand.
CGATGCCTTAAGAAGAAAGGCTTCCTCCCTGAATACCATAATTAAAGGAAGGCAGCCAGCCCTATGTTAAGAGCTGGAACAGTTTGGCTTGGAATTTGTTACCCGTGGATTTCTAGACCATCCAGAAGTCAAACCAACCCTGATGGACGAAGTCAAGGAAGCACAAAATGGACACGCAAGCATTGAAGGCGTCAAGAAGAAGATGAAGCTAGGCAAGGCCCCAGGATTCTCCGAAGACGAGCACGGGATTGTTTGGTACAAAGGCCGCATCTGCGTACCAAACAAGATGGAGCTTAAGAATTTGATCCTGCAAGAAGCCCATGACACTCCGAATTCCGTCCACCCAAGAGGAACCAAGATGTATCAAGACATGAAGGAAAGATTTTTGTGGCACGGGATGAAAAGAGAGATTTCCACCTATGTTTCAAAGTGTGATGTATGCCAAAGGGTCAAGGCTGACTATCAGCGACCTGCTGGATTGCTCCAACCACTTAAGGTTCCCGAGTGGAAATGGGATAAAGTCAGAATGGATTTCATCACTGGACTACCTAGGTCGAATAGGGAACATGACTCCATCTAGGTCATAGTCGACCATTTGACCAAAGTAGCCCATTTCATTCTTGTCAAGACTACCTATGATGGAAACCAGCTGGCAACTCTATACATCGACAGAATCGTAAGCCTTCATGGTGCGCCTAAGGAGATTGTGTCAGATCGAGGAACCCAGTTTACCTCGAGGTTCTGGAAGAAGTTCCAAGAGGCCATGGGAACCAAGTTGCCTTTCAGCAATGCTTTCCACCCGCAGGCCGTAGGTCAGACAAAGCGAGTGAATCAAATACTCGAAGACAAGATTCGAGCCCGTGTCTTGGCTGTTGGGGAACGTAGCAAAATTCAAAAAAAATCTACGCTTCGCCAAGATCAATCTAAGGAGTCATCTAGCAACGAGGGATAAAGGAGTGCATCTACATACCCTTGAAGATCGCGAGCGGAAGAGTTCAAGAGAACGTGGATGATGGAGTCGTACTCGTCGTGATCCAAATCACCGCTGATCCCAGTGCTGAACGAACGGCACCTCCGCGTTCAACACACGTATGGTGCAGTGACGTCTCCTCCTTCTTGATCCAGCAAGGGGGGAGGAGAGGTTGATGGAGATCCAGCAGCACGGCGGCATGGTGGTGGATGCAACGGAAATTCTGCAGGGCTTCGCCAAGCACCTGTGGGAGCAGGGAGAGGTGTAACGGTGAGAGACGGAGGCGCCAGGAGCAAGGGTGCAGCTGCCCTCCCTCCCCCTCACTATATATAGGAGCCAGGGGGCACCGGCCCTAGGAGATGCAATCTCCTAGGGGGGGGGGCGGCGGCCAGGGGGGAGGCTTGCCCCCCAAGGCATGGGGGGCGCCACCCACCCCTAGAGTTCCCAACCCTAGGCGCAGGAGGGAGGCCCAAGGGGGTGCGCCAGCCCACTATGGGCTGGTTCCCCTCCCCCTACGGCCCATGGGGTCCTCCAGGATGGGTGGCCCCACCCGGTGGACCCCCGGGACCCTTCCGGTGGTCCTGGTACACTACCGGTGACCCCCGAAACTCTCCCGATGGCCGAAACTGGACTTCCTATATATAATTCTTTATTTCCGGACCATTACGGAACTCCTCGTGACGTCCGGGATCTCGTCCGGGACTCCAAACAACATTCGGGTTACCGTGTGCATATTTCTCTACAACCCTAGCATCACCGAACCTTAAGTGTGTAGACCCTACGGGTTCGGGAGACACGTAGACATGACCGAGACGACGCTCCGGTCAATAACCAACAGCGGGATCTGGATACCCATGTTGGTTCCTACGTGTTCATCGATGATCTCATCGGATGAACCACGATGTCAAGGATGCACTCAATCCCGTATGCAATTCCCTTTGTCTATCGGTATAGTACTTGCCCGAGATTCGATCGTCGGTATACCGATACCTTGGTCAATCTCGTCATGGCAAGTCTCTTTACTCGTTCTGTAATACATCATCCCGTTACTAACTCCTTAGTCACATTGAGCTCATTATGATGATGTCTTACCGAGTGGGCCCAGAGATACCTCTCCGTTATACAGAGTGACAAATCCCAGTCTCGGTTCGTGCCAACCCAACATATAATTTCGGAGAAACCCGTTGCGTACCTTTATAGCCACCCTGTTACGTTGTGATGTTTGGCACACCCAAAGTATTCCTACGGCATCCGGGAGTTGCACAACCTCATCGTCTAAGGAAAAGATACTTGTGCTAGGCTTAGGATTGGGTCTTGTCCATCACATCATTCTCCTGATGATGTGATCCCTCTATCAATGACATCCAATGTCCATGGTCACGAAACCGTGACCATCTGTTGATCAACGAGCTAGTAACTAGAGGCTTTACCAGGGACACATTATGGTCTATGTATTCACACATGTATCACTATTTCCGGATAATACAATTCAAGCATGAATAATAGACAATTATCATGAATAAGGAAATATAATAATAACCATTTTATTATTGCCTCTAGGGCATATTTCCAACAGTCTCCCACTTGCACTAGAGTCAATAATCTAGTTACATTGAGATGAATCGAACACCCATAGAGTTCTTGTGTTGATCATGTTTTGCTCGTGGAAGAGGTTTAGTCAACGGATCTGCGACATTCAGATCCGTATGCACTTTACAAATATCTATGTCTCCATCTTGAATATAATTCCGGATGGAGTTGAAACGGCGCTTGATGTGCTTGGTCTTCTTGTGAAACCTGGGCTCCTTGGCAATGGCAATAGCTCCAGTGTTGTCACAGAAGAGAGTCATCTGGCCCAACGCGCTTGGAATGACTCCTAGGTCGGTGATGAACTCCTTCATCCAGACTCCTTCAAGCGCTGCTTCACAAGCAGCTATGTACTCTGCTTCACATGTAGAATGCGCCACGATGCTCTGCTTGCAACTGCTCCAGCTATCTGCCCCACCATTCAAAATATACACGTATCCAGTTTGTGACTTGGAGTCATCCAGATCTGTGTGGAAGCTAGCATCGACGTAAACCCTTTACGACGGGCTCTTCGTCACCTCCATAAATGAGAAACATATCCTTAGTCCTTTTCAGGTACTTCAGGATGTTCTTGACCGCTGTCCACTGTTCCATGCCGGGATCACTTTGGTACCTCCCTACCAAACTTATGGCAAGGTTCACATTAGGTCTGGTACACAGCATGGCATACATAATAGAACCTATGGCTGAGGCATAGGGGATGACACTCATGTTTTCTCTATCTCCTGCCGTGGCCGGGGATTGAGCCTTGCTCAATCTCATACCATGCAATACAGGCAAGAACCCTTTCTTGGACTGATCCATATTGAACTTCTTTAATATCTTATCAAGGTATGTGCTTTGCGAAAGACCAATGAGGCGTCTCAATCTTTCTCTATAGATCTTGATGCCTAATATGTAAGCAGCTTCTCCAAGGTCCTTCATTGAAAAACTTTTATTCAAGTAGGCCTTTATGCTCTCCAAGAATTCTACATCATTTCCCATCAGCAATATGTCATCCACATATAATATGAGAAATGCTACAGAGCTCCCACTCACTTTCTTGTAAATACAGGCTTCTCCCCAAGTCTGTATAAACCCAAATGCTTTAATCACATCATCAAAGCGAATATTCCAACTCCGAGATGCTTGCACCAGTCCATAGATCGAGCGCTGGAGCTTGCATACCTTGTTAGCATTCTCAGGATCGACAAAACCTTCCGGCTACATCATATACAGCTCTTCCTTGAGGAAGCCATTAAGGAATGCCATTTTGACGTCCATTTGGCATATCTCATAATCATAGAATGTGGCAATTGCTAACATAATTCGGACGGACTTCAGTATCGCCATGGGAGAGAAAGTCTCGTCATAGTCAATCCCTTGAACTTGTCGATAACCTTTAGCGACAAGCCGAGCCTTATAGATGGTCACATTACCATCCGCGTCAGTCTTCTTCTTAAATATCCATTTATTTTCTATGGCGTGCCGATCATCGGGCAAGTCCACCAAAGTCCACACTTTGTTTTCATACATGGATCCTATCTCGCATTTCATGGCTTCAAGCCATTTGTTGGAATCCGGGCCCTCCATCGCTTCTTCATTGTTCGAAGGTTCACCGTTGTCTAACAACATGATTTCCATGACAGGGTTGCCGTACCACTCTGGTGCGGAACGTGTCCTTGTGGACCTTCGAAGTTCAGTAGTAACTTGATCTGAATCTTCATGATCATCATCATTAACTTCCTCCCTAGTCGGTGCAGGCACCTCAGGAAAAATATCATGTGCTGCGCTACTTTCCGGTTCGGAAGGGATGACTGTCACCTCATCAAGTTCTACTTTCCTCCCACTCACTTCTTTCGAGAGAAACTCTTTCTCCAGAAAGGATCCATTCTTGGCAACGAAGACCTTGCCTTCGGATCTGAGGTAGAAGGTGTACCCAATTGTTTCCTTTGGGTATCATATGAAGACGCATTTTTCCGATTTGGGTTCAAGCTTTTTAGGTTGAAGTTTTTTGACATAAGCATGGCAACCCCAAACTTTCAGAAACGATAGCTTAGGTTTCTTGCCAAACCAAAGATCATACAGTGTCGTCTCAACGGATTTTGAGGGAGCCCTATTTAAAGTGAATGCGGCAGCCTCTAAAGCATATCCCAAAAAGATAGCGGTAAGTCGGTAAGAGACATCATAGATTGCACCATGTCCAATAGAGTACGATTACGACATTCAGACACACCATTACGCCGAGGTGTTCCGGGCGGTGTCAATTGTGGAACAATTCCATAGTTCCTTAGGTGCGTGCCAAATTCGTGACTTAAATATTCACCCCCGCGATCCGATCGTAAGAACTTTATTTTTCTGTCACGTTGATTCTCAACCTCATTCTGAAATTCCTTGAACTTTCAAAGGTGTCTGACTTGTGTTTCATCAAGTAGACATACCCATATCTACATAAGTCATCCGTGAGGGTGAGAACATAACGATAGCCTCCGCGAGCTTCAACACTCACTGGACCACACACATCGGTATGTATGATTTACAAGAAGTTGGTTGCTCGCTCCATTGTTCCGAAAAACGGAGTCTTGGCCATCTTCCTAAAAGGCATGGTTCGCATGTGTCAAATGATTCATAATCAAGAGACTCTAGAAGTCCATCTGCATGAAGCTTCTTCATACGTTTGACACCAATATGACCAAGGCGACAATGCCACAAGTATGTGGGACTATCATTATCAACTTTACATCGTTTGGCATTCACACTATGAATATGTGTAACATCACGTTCGAGATTCATCAAGAATAAACCATTGACCAGCGGGGCATGACCATAAAACATATCTCTAATATAAATAGAACAAGCATTATTATCGGATTTAAATGAGTAGCCATCTTGCATTAAACGAGATCCAGGTACAATGTTCATACTCAAAGCTGGTACTAAATAACAATTATTAAGGTTTAAAACTAATCCCAAGGGTAGATGTAGAGGCAGCGTGCCGACGGTGATCACATCGACCTTGAAACCATTCCCGACGCGCATCGTCACCTCGTCCTTCGCCAGTCTCCGCTTATTCCGCAGCTCCTACTTTGAGTTACAAATGTGAGCAACTGCACCGGTATCAAATACCCAGGAGCTACTACGAGCGCTAGTAAGGTACACATCAATAACATGTATATCATATATACCTTTGACGTTGCCGGCCTTCTTATCTGCTAAGTATTTGGGGCAGTTCCGCTTCCAGTGACCCGTTCCCTTGCAATAAAAGCACTCAGTCTCAGGCTTGGGTCCATTCTTTGGATTCTTCCCGGCAACTGGCTTACCGGGCGCGGCAACTCCTTTGCCCTCCTTCTTGAAGTTCTTTTTACCCTTGCCTTTCTTGAACTTAGTGGTTTTATTCACCATCAACACTTGATGTTCTTTCTTGATCTCCACCTCCGCTGATTTCAGCATTGAATACACTTCGGGAATTTATCCATCCCTTGCATATTGAAGTTCAACACGAAGCTCTTGTAGCTGGGTGGGAGCGACTGAAGGATTATGTCAACGACAGCTTCGTCTAGGAGATTCATTCCCAATTGAGACAAGCGATTGTGCAACCCAGACAATTTGAGTATGTGCTCGCTGACAGAACTATTTTCCTCCATCTTACAACTGTAGAATGCGTTGGAGACATCATATCTCTCGACTCGGGCATAAGCTTGGAAAATCATTTTCAGCTCTTGGAACATCTCATATGCTCCATGGTGCTCAAAACGCTTTTGGAGCCCCGATTCTAAGCTGTAGAGCATGCCGCACTGAACCAGGGAGTAATCATCACAACGCGACTGCCAAGCGTTCATAACATCTTGGTTTGCTGGGGAGGGAGCGTCACCTAGCGGTGCTTCTAGGACATAAGTTTTCTTGGCAGCTATGAGGATGATCCTCAGGTTACGGACCCAATCCGTATAGTTGCTACCATCGTCTTTCATCTTGGATTTCTCTAGGAACGCGTTGAAGTTGAGGGTGACATGAGCGTGGGCCATTTGATCTACAAGACATATTGTAAAGAATTTAGACTAAGTTCATGACAATTAAGTTCATCTAATCAAATTTAATGAACTCCCACTCAGATTAACATCTCTCTAGTCATCTAAGTGATACATGATCCGAATCGACTAGACCGTGTCCGATCATCACGTGAGACGGACTAGTCATCAACGGTGAACATCTTCATGTTGATCGTATTTTCTATACGACTCATGTTTGAACTTTCGGTCTTCTGTGTTCCGAGGCCATGTCTGTCCATGCTAGGCTCGTCAAGTGAACCCTAAGTGTATTGCGTGTGTAAATCTGGCTTACACCCGTTGTATGCAAACGTTAGAGCCTATCACACCCGATCAACACGTGGTGCTTCGGAACAACGATCGTTAGCAACGGTGCACAGTTAGGGGGAACACAATTCTTGAAATTTTAGTGAGAGATCATCTTATTTACTACCGTCGTTCTAAGCAAATAAGATGCATAAACATGATAAACATCACATGCAATCAAATAAAGTGAAATGATATGGCCAATATCATTGTGCTCCTTTGATCTTCATCTTCGGGGCACCATGATCATCTTTTTCACCGGCATGACACCATGATCTCCATCATCGTGTTTTCATGAAGTCGTCTCGCCAAACATTACTTCTACTACTATGGCTAACGTTTAGCAATAAAGTAAAGTAATTACATGGCATTATTGAGTGACACGCAGGTCATACAATAAATAAGACAACTCCTATGGCTCCTGCCGGTTGTCATACTCATCGACATGCAAGTCGTGATTCCTATTACAAGAACATGATCAATCTCATACATCACATATATCATCCATCACATCCTTTTTGGCCATATCACATCACACAGCACATGCTGCAAGAACAAGTTAGACGTCCTCTAATTGTTGTTGCAAGTTTTACGTGGCTGCTATAGGTTTCTAGCAAGAACGTTTCTTACCTACGCCAAAACCACAACGTGATATGTCAATTTCTATTTACCCTTCATAAGGACCCTTTTCATCGAATCCGACCCGACTAAAGTGGGAGAGACAGACACCCGCTAGCCACCTTATGCAACTAGTGCATGTCAGTCGATGGAACCTGTCTCACGTAAGTGTACGTGTAAGGTCGGTCCGGGCCGCTTCATCCCACGATGCCGCCGAATCAAGATTGGACTAGTAGCGGCAAGAGAATTGAACAAATCTACGCCCACAACTGCTTTGTGTTCTACTCGTGAAAGATGCTATGCAAAGACCTAGCTCTGATACCACTATTGGGGAACGTAGCAGAATTCAAAAAAAATCTACGCTCGACCAAGATCAATCTAAGGAGTCATCTAGCAACGAGGGATAAAGGAGTGCATCTACATACCCTTGTAGATCACGAGCGGAAGCGTTCAAGAGAACGTGGATGATGGAGTCGTACTCGTCGTGATCCAAATCACCGATGATCCCACCGCCGAACGGACGGCATCTCCACGTTCAACACACGTACGATGCAGCGACGTCTCCTCCTTCTTGATCCAGCAAGGGGGAGTAGAGGTTGATGGAGATCCAGCAGCACGACGGCGTGGTGGTGGATGCAATGGAAATTCTGCAGGGCTTCGCCAAGCACCTGAGGGAGGAGGAAGAGGTGTAACGGGGGGAGAGGAAGGCGCCAGGAGCAAGGGTGCGGCTACCCTACCTCCCCCACTGTATATAGGGGCCAGGGGGCGGCTTGCCCCCCAAGGCATGGGGGGCGCCCCCACCCCTAGGGTTCCCAACCCTAGGCGCAGGGGGGAGGCCCAAGGGGGTGCGCGAGCCCACTATGGGCTGGTTCCCCTCCCCCTACGGCCCATGGGGCCCTCCGGGATGGGTGGCCCCACTCGGTGGACCCCCGGGACCCTTCCGGTGGTCCTGGTACACTACCGGTGACCCCCGAAACTCTCCTGATGGCTGAAATTGGACTTCTTATATATAATTCTTTTCCTCCGGACCATTCCGGAACTCCTCGTGACGTCCGGGATCTCATCCGGGACTCCGAACAACATTCGGGTTACCGTGTGCATATATCTCTACAACCCTAGCGTCACCGAACATTAAGTGTGTAGACCCTACGGGTTCGAGAGACACGTAGACATGACCGAGACAACTCTCCGGTCAATAACCAACAGCGGGATCTGGATACCCATGTTGGTTCCTACGTGTTCCTCGATGATCTCATCGGATGAACCACGATGCAGATTCACCTAATCCCGTATGCAATTCCCTTTGTCTATCAGTATAGTACTTACCCGAGATTCGATCGTCGGTATACGGATACCTTGTTCAATCTCGTCATGGCAAGTCTCTTTACTCGTTCCATAAGACATCATCCCGTGACTAACTCCTTAGTCACATTGAGCTCATTATGATGATGTCTTACCGAGTGGGCCCAAAGATACCTCTCTGTCATACAAAGTGACAAATCCTAGTCTCGGTTCGTGCCAACCCAACAGATACTTTCGGAGATACCCATTGCGTACCTTTATAGCCACCCAGTTACGTTGTGACGTTTGGCACACCCAAAGTATTCCTACGGCATCCAGGAGATGCACAACCTCATGGTCTAAGGAAAATATACTTGACATTGGAAAAGCTTTAGCATTACGAACTACACGATCTTGTGCTAGGCTTAGGATTGGGTCTTGTCCTCACATCATTCTCCTAATGATGTGATCCCGTTATCAATGACATCCAATGTCCATGGTTAGGAAACCGTGACCATCTGTTGATCGACGAGCTAGTAACTAAAGGCTTTACCAGGGACATATTGTGGTCTATGTATTCACACATGTATCACTGTTTCCGGATAATACAATTCATGCATGAATAACAGATAATTATCATGAACAAGGAAATATAATAATAACCATTTTATTATTGCCTCTAGGGCATATTTCCAACATTGGCATATGGAGCCAAGTGGGAAGATTGCCTCCCTTTTGCCGAGTTCTCCTACAACAATAGTTATCAGTCAAGTGCCGCACACACCTCAATTGGTCAGAGACCGGAGAAGAGGGCTAGTCTTTTGACCAGATGTTCTCTACGAAGCAGAAGAACAAGTGCAGATAGTCAGAGAGTGTTTGAAGACCGCCAAGTCAAGACAGAAGAGCTACGCCGACACTCGATGCCGACAAGTGAACTTCTAAGTCGGAGACCATGTGTACCTGCGGGTAACTCCTCTTAAGGGAACCAAGCATTTCCACGTTAAGGGGAAGCTCGCACCAAGATTTATTGGCCCCTTTAAGATCACCGCCCGACGAGGAGAAGTGGCTTACCAGTTGGAACTACCACCGGAACTATCCGATGTGCCCAACGTATTCCACGTGTTACAACTCCGGAAGTGTCTCCAAGTTCCATACAAGCCTGATCTCTACAAGGATGTCAATCACCAAGCCATTGACCTTCAGCCTGATTTGACATACCGCGACAGGCCCATTTGCATTTTGGATGAAGCGGAACAACGTACTCGAAGCCGCGCCATCAAGTACTTCAAGGTTCAGTGGAGCAACCACACTGAAGCAGAAGCAACCTGGGAATGTGAAGACTACCTTAAATCCGAGTTTCCCGATCTCTTTTAAAGCCTAGCTTAGGAATCCCGGGGACGAGATTCTTGTAAGGGGGGTAGGTCTGTCACACCCTGCATTTTGTAACATGGCTATTGCATTAATAAACCATGAAAATTTGGACCAACCAAACTTTTTGCATCATTTGGCTTTTATTTGGACTTGATTTTTCTCTGTGTGATTTCGAGTGCTCCTTAAAGTCAACACAGCCTCACCTTCTATACTTCATCTCCTTGCCCCAAACTTCTGCCCAATGATCATACCATGTGTATAGAATATTATAGTATATTCTTACAAAAATAATTTGGCCAAATAGTATTTTCTAAAATTAGTTTTCCAAAAACCCTTGAATTGAGATTTGCACTGCAAGTACTTGATTTGGGGTGAGAAAAATCTTTAAAAAGGTATATTTGAATCCTATTAGGTATAGGACTCCCATGAACCACAAAAGTATAGTTTTACAAGTTATTTTCCAATTTTATTTAAAGGCTTTTTCTTTAGGCAAGAAATGGTCTTTAATAGGTGAAAATTATTTAAATGTTTCAATAATATTTGAGAACATTTAGGGTGACTCATAGGACATATATTGTCCATATATAGGAGTTTCAACACATGGTCATGTTCAAAATATTGGACAAATCCCTCAAAAACCCTTTCTGGATATTTCAAGCTTTTGAAATATATATAAAGGAAATATTCTATGAAAATTTCAGGAAAATTCTACCAAGTCACATATGCATAATATGATGACCCTGCAAGGTTTCTACTCTACCCAAATTGTTTTGGTTTACAAAAGCTCCCCAAAACCATTTCTGTTCAGATTCAAATTTGAACAACTTTACATTACCAACTTGTTCCAAATGCCCCCAAACCTTGTGGACATGTTCACAACCCAAAATGATGACACTACACTAAGAGGAGCATCAAGGGGAATGGATCTGCATGACTAGATCTTGATAAATGCTTTTCTATTGATTTCTAGGGTTTACAAAACTTGCATTGGCAACTTTGCCCAAATGAGCTCCAATTTGGTGGAAGGGCTTAATTATAAGTGCCATTTCATCCTGTGGAGTCTCATGCCAAATGAAACCCATTTGCTTGCCCAAACAAACTACAAACACCTTCTAGCCAATTACCAAAACAACAACTTTGGCTTCTTCCACTAATCCAAATAGGCTCATATTTTTACCACAACACCACCAAGACCTCTTCTACCTCGAGTAACAATGGCTACACCTCGGCTCAATGATTGAGGGGTGATACCACCTATTTTACCTCTCTGGACAACTCCTTGCACTCTTCTCTCTCAACCCCCTCTCATTCTAGAAGAGCTCCAGAGCATCCAATGTCATTTCCCTATAGTTTACTGCCTCCCTTAGCTACCAGACACTAGTGGCCATGCCCAGAGGGCATAAACAATGCTCGTGCTGGCCATATGCACGCTACAATGCGTTATGGCACTGTAGTTGCTCCTGGCCAAGGGCCTCCGGCCACGTCAGCCCTCCCCCTCACACCAGCCGAGGTGACTCGACGTCCACGACACACCACACCCTGGCCCCCCTCCTCCTTCTCCCTTCTATGGCCTCGCTCGCACGCGCGTCGGCCGCCCGCAAGCTCCAATCCTCGGCGAAACATGTGCGAGCTCTCTGGAGCCTCCCCCTCTCCTTCTCTTCCCTCCTCTGGATGTGGACCTCGTCCAGGAACGGCCTGGGCTCTTTCCCAAGCGCTCTCACGGCCTCTGGCCACGCCCGTGACCTCACTGGCGCACAATTCCACGGTGGACCGGCGCCCGGCTATATAAGCTAGCCCCAGGCCACTCTAGTGGCACGAGCCTCCCCCTCACACCTCCTAGATCACGCATGCACCACTAGCACGCCCTCAATGGCTTCTGTGCTCAGGATCGACCGAAGCCCCGCCGCATCGGGTCGCCGTCGATCTAGAGGTACACGCCTCCTCAACCCCCACTCTCACTCGATCTGGAACCACACGGACCCACTGATCGATTCCCCTCTCCTTTCCATATCAATCGCATGCCAGACGGAGCTATTCCTCCACGACCCGATGTGCCGCCGCCTAGCCACCTCGTCGGCGGCGAGCCAGGCCACCCCGGCGGCCAACTCTTCGTCCACAAGAATGGCGACACCCTGCCAAGCCCGACGGTACCTTCCCCACCTCCAGCTGTGCCCTATATCGTCGGCGGCGAGCTCACCGTCGGCTCGGGACGGAGTTAGACGATGGCGGCCGTGGGCCCTGTCTGTCAGCCTCACGCCCTGACGGGTGGGACCCACCCGTCAGGTTCAAAAACGCACGCGCACGGGCTGTTTTCCCTCCAGGCCTGCTGCGCTGTGGCCTTTCCGGTCCAATGACACAGTGCTAATTTCCTTTTTCTTTTTCTGTAGATCTTCAAATAATTCCACATATTTGAATATTTGACCAAATCAAATAATTCCAATTCCACAAATCTTGTAATATTCCAACCTATTTAATTATGCAACTTTCACACATATTCATGAACCTTTTCTTTACTTTTCATATTAAATTCAGATTTGAACAATGAAACCTCTGTTCAAAAATCCATTCATCCTATTATGTCACTCCAAATCCAAAACTCTGAATGTTTACCTTCTTAGTTTTTCTCCTACTATTTTATAAAAATAGGTTGACATTTTTCTGAGCACTTTGACTTTTCTGTTTTTATTATTGTCTTATTTCTCTGTTATTTTCTTGCGACGATTAGATACCGTATTTGACGAAGTTGCTGAAGAAGAAGGACAAGGATTTGAAGACTTTGATGACAAAGCCAATCCAGGCAAGCATCCCTTTGACCATGACACCTCTCTTGTTCATCGGACCCCTTTTCCGATCTGCATGATGATGAAATATGATGGTGGTGAACTTGTTGTGAACCACCACATGATGCATACACTACTCATGGCTTTACCTTGTTCATGAAAGCAATTAGTTGTAGGTGCATAGTTGCATGTGTACCATGAACTCTTCGTGGTTACAACCTTTCGAAAACCCCATCGGGTGCCCCTAATGCCCTTGCGTGATGTTGAACTAAGGTCACCACTTGAGAAAGAAGTGGTGTACCGAAGAGAGCTTTCGGTTTGTGTGTAAAATAATGGATTAGATTTATGTGTGATTACCGTCCCAACAAAACATGTGCAACCACTCTACTCCTTTATGGGACGGGGCATTATTGATTACTTAGGCTGATACTAGCATGGTGCCCACATTACTAGTGACTAGGGTGACTTGAGGTCACTCTCGGGACGGGGTCATGCTTGGATAGGCGGCCGTGACTGTTATCACAGGGCACCGGACACACCGTTGGTCCCTTCGTGTATTCGCGATAATGTAAAAGGGGCAGAGTCCCATGATCTTTTACTTATAAACGAGGGCTGTGCACCAACCAGTGGACCCTATGTTAGTATCGTCTGGGGAAAGGTAATGATCAGGTGCTTCCCCCGAGTACTTGAGGTACTGCGGGATCGTGCATGACACAAAAGCTTCCCGGATCTTGTGGGTAAAGTGTGCAACCTCTGCAGAGTGTCAAACTATTCGACTAGTCGTGTCCACGTTCATGGATAGTTGGGAGGTGCTACTTAAACTATGTCTAGAAATTTTACAATCTTGGTGCAAGTGTGTGTGTAGAGAACTATTTGAGTCAAGGTGGTGACTTGACGTGTCGAATGAGCTAGTAATGATTCAAACTCTATTTATGTTGATATCTGTAACCTGTCCTCGAGGTTAACCAAGCTCATTGATGCATATCTCACAAGATGGTAGGACATCTTATCTAGCTTGAAGCTAGGTTGCTTATTTGTTGTACAACTTGCATTGTTACCTTGAACCAAATCATGGGTTGCTTGCGAGTACATTCAAAGTACTCATTGGCTTGCCACTGGTTATTTAATTGGCCAGGCATGGAGGAGCAGGAATTTGAAGAAGAGTTATTTGGAGATGAACATTCGAACTAGGACGGTTTCCCAGTCAGAATGGATGTAGGGTTAAGGCAGATGGCATGGGTTCTACTTATCTATGAAGACTTCCGCTATTCGAGTTTATTTGTTGTTCATCATCGAAAAGAAAATAGTTGAAGAAGAACAGGAGGAAGAGGAAGACATCATCGAAGAAGACGAAGACGAGGATGAAGATGAAGTGGAAGACAAGGAGGGCGATGAAGAGGAAGAGGAAAAGGAAGAGGACGACGAAGAGGAAGAGGAAGAGCTACATGTCAAGAAAAAACCAATAAAACCAAAGCCTAGGAGGAGCGCAAGGCTCATAAACAGTTAGACTAGGTCAATTTAAAAAAGCAAACTTATGTCATGTCAATCTGCTGCATAAAATATTATTACTCTTTTATAAAAGAGTTTTACAAGATGCTTACTTGAACTTTTAATGATGAAGTTGAAAATAAATTATATAGTAGAAGTTCATGTGAGCTTACTGCAGAAGTACTAGTACAGTGTAAGAGGAGGTGTTGTTGATGTCAAGTATGAAAGAGCATGTACTAATAAAATGAAAAATATACAATGAGAAGTTCAGGCAATATTACTGCAGAAGTCCTGCTACATTGTGAGATGAAGTGTTGTGCTGGTGATGTATTCCATGCTAAGTGCAAGTAAGAATAAAAATGTAAAAATATACACTATGAAGTTCAAGTAATATTAAAGTGGAAGTTCTAGTATATTATGGCAGGAGGTGCTGGTGTCGTATTCCATAATATAGCAACCAACAAATAATTATACAGTTTTGAAGTTCAGGTGAGCTTTCAGAAGAAGTTCTAGTATATAAAATCGATGTAGGAAAGAATATGCTTCAAAAAATAAAGTTTTGCCGTATGAACTTGGGTTAGCAAGCCTAAGACAACATGCTCAGATATGAAGTTCTGTTTGGATACATGCACAAGTTCATGTACAATGCCGGCAAAACATGCAGGAAAGTTAAAGAGTGTATGAGAATAGTTTTGCACAAAGTTACAGTTGAAATCCATTCGGAGTTGAAAAATCACAAAAAATATATATAGATTCTATGCAAAAGCATACGTAATGGTTGCGTTGAAAAATAACAATACATCACACAGCAAAGTAAAATGCTATCCATCTGAAACCAGCAGCCCAGACAGATCTCAAGCAGAAGTTCAAATCCAAAAATACCATATGTTGGGGCCCCCAAAAGTAAACAACACAAAAATAACAAGCAGTTCTACCATACCCGAGGGAGAAGTTTAGGTACACCTCTTGGGGTGAAAACATACAACAGAAGGATACTGAGAACGATGAAGTACATTGAAATTGAAAAACCAAATCATTATTCACAACAAATACATGTGTCCACAAATATCGTAAGCAAATAGTGTTGCAGCTATAGATACACAAATCTCTAAAACATTCTTAAAAACCAAATCTTTACGGAATCGTTCCAACCAATATCAAACCTAAAGTCTATGCAAACTCAAATCTACACTGAAAACTAATGCTTCGCATTCACGGTGCCAACGACTGGATCTCTTTAGGAAGCTCTCCACGCATGACTTCATTCTTCTCGCTAAACATTAGAGTGTGCATGAACTCAGCCTTCCAATCACCTGCAGCAGCCTGCAAACAAAGAAATGAAAAACAATGGTTTAGTAACGGAAAACTAAAACGACGGCAGGAGCGTCTCAGCAAAAACACACGAGAAAAATGAAAAAGGGTGATGAGACAAGAAAAATGACAAAACATACTTCCACATCATCAAAATCTTCAACTAGCTCATCGCCATCATATGAAAAGCAGAACTTCACGGCAAAGAAACCACAATCATTATTCTTTTGCTTTGAAACATCAATATAAGTCGGCCTCTTTGCAATAGTCACCCAGTTAAGCTGCTTGCTCGCATTGTACGCAGCCTTGCTATAAACCTCCTCGAGCACCCAACAAATCTCTTCATCTGCCAGAAATAACAAATAAGATGAAGTCAAAAACATGTTAAGCAAAAATAGTTAAGTTAAAGTACATAAAAAGCAATAGTTGTATAAGATCCAGCAAAACAAATAGCATAATTTCAACTATGGAATGACAGTCAGTTCAAGCAGTATTACCACAAACAGAGACAAAAACATATTTTGTCAACAAAAGGCATAATAACCTGTATCAAACAAGAGAATATGAAAGGAGGTTCAGGCTAAGAAACACTCACGATATTTTGGCAGTCTCTGTGGAAACTTGTTTGTAAGATTTCCATATCAGTGTAAGAAAGTCAATCAAGGATGTCAATGCTCCCACGATATCTATTCAACACATACACATTGTAGTGTGCCATTGAGCCAATTGGCTTAAATAGTATCAAAAAAACCTGCCAAGAATGAAAGAAACGGTGAACAAAAACTTCTTGAAAAACTCAAGAAAAAGGATGTACATAGAATACAAAAAAGCAAGAGTAATCAAAACCTAACCAGCTTTGCATTAAGAAGGTCTTCTCCGTTGCGTACAAACATTGGGAGGAGTTTAGCCAAGTTTTTGCATCAAACTTTGGAACTGTTGCAGCGAAAAAATCATACACCAGGTAGTATTGTGCATTCAAAAAAACAGAATTAAAACACCTCCCAAATGCAACTACACCAAAACTAGAGCAAAAAAGGGAGATAGGGGTGAAAGAACTAAAACCTGTATGAAGTAGGGACTAAGTACAACCCTGTCAGCACAAGAGAATATATCCGAGGTCTCCGCATTATCCTTCCATATATTTATGAGATAGTCCATTATGTCTCCTTCCATCTGCTGCCCTTCATCGAAAAGAGTATAAAGGACACGTCCTGTGAGGTCAATCACATTCCCAGGGACGATAAACATGCAGTAGCTTGTGCTGCAGGTTTAGAATGGTGGGAAAAAATATTAGAACTTCAGATACAATAACAAACAGAAGTTCAGAGCAAGGGGAAATGAACAGAAGTTCAGATACTATAAGAACCAGAAGTTCAGACATTGTAACAACAGAAGTTCATATACCATAACTCTAATGCAAGGGAGAAATGAAACAGTAGTCCACATACTACAATAACAGAAGTTCAGACACAAAGTAGCATCTCTGGCAGCAACAAAGTTAAGAAGAAGAAAACTCACTCAGAATACTTCTCCAGGCCGTCTTCACTAAGCACATACCGTTTCAACCTCCGGGCCTCAGATATATGAGGGTAACTGTACTTCTTCAGGGGAGCGACAGCAGAACGCCACTTCAAAGGCAATCTTGATGCTCTCTAGGAGGAAGTTATGTTGCCAGACTGAACTGTCGGTTTCCTCCTGGTGATTCTTCCCACCTCTCCCAAAAACAGCACCAGCAGCAGATTTACCATTCTTCGGGTAAGCAATCTTCTCAAAATCATCGTCCGATGAAATCACTTCTGCTTCAGCTGCTTCGACTGCACGAACCTTCCTGGAGCAAGGGGTTTTGGGAGTAACACTAATACCACAGGCCTGCTTCCCCAACATGAAAGGGATAAGCGTTCGAGGTCTAGCATATTCTCTCGGAGTTGTACTCATCGATTCCTCCCTGGGCTGGTATTCATGTGACCCGAGGAATGAGTAGTGGTAATCGGTCAAGTCAAACGGATCCACTGTCAAGCAAAAGGAACAAAGGAAAAAATACCAATAGAATATGACTGATGTTCAGGCACAACGCAATGTGCAGTCCAACTAATATAGATGACATGGTTACTACTCAAGCTGACCTAAAAAAATAGTTGCATTTAAAAGCTAAATGAAGTTTAGGCACAACCAAAAGCACAGTTCAAGATAAACTAATGAACTGGAAAACATTCAACTATATCTAACAAAGGCATAGAAAGGCATCATCTCTGAAGTTCAACTAGAAGAAATGCTCATGCCCAAGTAAGCAATGGTAGGAAAAAAATACTGAAACGAAACAAACAAGCAAAATAAAAAATATTAAAATGAAGTACAAGCACAATAAATGCTCCTCCCCATATGAAAACAGCAGCCCAGCAAGATCTCACGCAGAAGTTCAAGTTAAAAACATAAAGTTCATGTTAAACAAAAGATGCAGTACAGGTAAGCAGTCCAAGTTCCAAGACTTACATGTGAAGTAGCCAAACAAAGCCTGGATGTTTGTCTCATACAGGTTAGAAGAAGCGATTGAGTACAGCCACGTCTTCCTGATATCCGCGATATTTTCATGGGAATAATTTGCAAGGACCCCATCGTGAAACGGATTGACATTAGTAAGCATGAAGAATCCGCAGTCGATACTGCCATCAAACACATATAAGAATGGTGTTAGAACAAAAAAGGAAGCCAACGAATAAAAGACGTCTCAGATTAGGTACTACTAAAGTTAAACAGAAATGATAAAAAGAAAAGTGGAACTCATACTTGTTAGTCTGCTGGGGGACATCAACCAATCAAAGCGAAATGGTCGATGGAAATTGAACTGAAGGGTGTCTCCCTGTCATTGCTGGCATCGCTCCAAAGCATCTTGATGTTATCGGTCATCCACCAAAACAAGCGTACCGCACAGTCATCGTCTGGTCCATAATAGGAGTCCAGAAGATGGAACGATGAATTCTTCATGTCAAGATATATCGAAACCCAATGACCAACACCACCCATGGAAACGAGGATTTTAGGCGGGTCCAAAGTGTGGAAAACAACCTGAAGCGACATAAAGACACGAATCATTAAAAACTGATAATTAATATCAAATCGTACAAAGAAAAAATAAAAAATTATTAACACACTGGATCGCACTTCAAAACTAATACAGAGGCAAAAAAACAATATATTGCATACATAATCATGTGCATCCATGCTATCTGGACCAGTCGCCAAGAAGTACTTCCTCACACGGGAATCGAATTGACCTCTCAAAATGTAGTCCTAAATATAATGCAGACAACACAAACATATGAAAATAGAAAAAATCTGACAAACAAATTTTAACTAAAATGATAAGGAACAAAACACAAAAGAAATCACTATATGGTTGACTTACACAAACCCAATACGGCAGGAAGAGTTTATCCGATCCCTAGTACTTCGTACGTAGACAGTAGAGTGCAACCTCAGCCATGTTAGAACGCAGCTGTAATGCCCCGGATGTAATACTTTCCCTTTTGGGCATATAATATATCTCCGGCTTCATCTATTCCTTTTCAGGTTCTTTGTCTTTCGGGTTTTCATCGTTTTGTTGTGGGCGTGTGTGGCATTCATTCATATCATATAGTCATGTGCATCGCATTGCATTTGTGTTGTCGGTTGCATCCGGTTCCACGTGTTCCTTCTCGTTGTCCGTTTCGCGTTCCGGAGCTCCCTCACGTGTCCGTGGCGTCCCGTAGACCTACTTTGTTGTTTGGTCGTGTAACGTTACCGGTTTCGCGTGAGACTTGTCGTGTGTTGTTGTTTTGCTGTGTGTAACCCGCCTGTCAAATCTCGTCGCGTTTCGAGTCCGTTTGCTACACCAACAGTTATTCGTGTGGGCTCAAAGTGCCTCCACTTTGAGGCCCAAGACACCCCCTCCAACAGCCCACCAACCACTCCTAGCCACTTCTATCATCTAGGCCATCCAAATCTGATCCGGTGGCCGAAAACCGCACTCCATTTGGGCAACCCTAGCTCCTTGTGCCTATATATTTGTCCACTCCCCCAAATTTGTGCCCCAAAACAAGGAAACCCTAGGCCTCTCCTTCTTCCACCTCCAGCCACCAGCCACCTCGCCGGAGAGTTCGCCGGAATCCGCGTCCCCGCCGGAATTCTCGCCGGAATCCGGTCACCTCACCACCTCCTCGTCGCCGTGGGGCCCCTCCCCGCCGCCGGGGCCACCCTCACCGCCGGCGCCCCTCACCTCCGGCCACCGCCTGCGCACCCCGCCGCCCTCACCACGCCGGCCGGCGCCAACCCCAGCCGCCAGTTTCTCCTTCTCTGCCCGCAACCAAACCCGCCGCCGCGCCTCTCCCCGTTGACCGAGCCGCCTGGCCCAGCGCCTCGCCTCCCGCTGGGCCGAGGCCTCCCTTCGCGCGCGCAAGCCAGGCCGCCTCTTCGCCTCAGCCGCGCCTCCCTCCGCCTCCCGGCCCGCTCGTCCGCCTGGGGCCAGCGCCGCCTTCCACCCGTGGGCCGCCCCGCCTGGGCCGCGTCAGCCGCCGCGGGCGCCAGCCGCCCCTCTCCGCCAGGTGGGCCGAGCCCTCCTCCACCGGCCCGCAGCCACCAGCACCGCGCGGGCCAGCGCGCCGCTCCACCGGGCCGAGCCGCCCGAGCCGGCCGGGCCGCTTCCAGGCTGCGCCTCTCCAGCCGCATCGCCTGGGCCGCCTTCCGCCGAGGCCCGTTGACCGTTTTCAGATCTGAGATCTAGGTTGTTTTTCAAATCCTAATTCCCTGTGATATTGTTGTCTGATGCATTTTTCAAACTGCTATAACTTTTTGTGTGGAGCTCCGTTTTGCGCAAATAGCATGTCCAGACGTTCGTGGTGATTAGCACTACGTTTTATCTTTTTGTGCCATGCATGTTAGAGATCATCTAGGTGCTTGTTTTTCCGTTGCAAGAGTGCATCCCGGTATAAATTGCTGCTATGTGATGTTTTTATGCCATCTTTGCATAGTGAAAACTTTTAGCTCGTGTGTCCGAATGATGCAAATGATATGTCCACGTGTTCGTCTTGCCATGCTCTACATGTTGCTTGTGTTAGGTTGCATGATAGATTTATTCTTGCCATGTTTATCTTCGTTGCAAAGTGCCATGTGGCTGTGATGTTGTTTCACTTGTTATGAAATGCCATCATGTTGAACTCATTGCTATCGTTGTGTTTATCTCCATGATGCATGCTTGTATGTTTCAGAATCACCATCATGTGTACTTTGATGTGGTGCTTACCACTTGCCATGTTTAGTTTCGAGGTGACTTAAACTTGCTCTTTTAGATGCCATGACGAAACTGCTGTTTTAACACTTAGTGGATTTTCACTAAGTCTGAATCTGTAACGTTCCGATGCCATGTTTGCTTGCTGCTCTAGGACAAACCACGATAGTTTTGGAGTGGATCTTGATGGTTCCTTGTAGTATATATTGTTGGATTTCCATTCATGTCCTCACATGCTTATTTAAGTGGCTGTAGCATGTTTAACTTTTGCTCCAAAGTTTCAATAAAATTCTGCTGTCAGAATTTTATTGTCAAGTTCAATATGTCCAAGCTTGTTGCTCTTGATCCATGGCTCCTTTGGGGGTGCACCTTTGGACTTATTTGCTGTAGGATATGTCTAGTTTAGGTTCATGATCTTTGCCATGTTGTTTGAGTGCTGTAGCTTATTTTTCTAGTGCTCCGAAGTTGCTATGTTGCTGTAATTTTCAGCTTTCCCCTATTTCTTGTTTCGGGCATAACTTTTAGCCCGTAGCTCCTTTTTCAGCAAGTCTTATATGAAACTTGATTGATTTTCCGTGTAGATTCATAATATCCTTTTGTTATCATGTTTTGAAGTGATTTTCTTCAGTGCTATTTTCCGTGCCCCGTTTGCTTCCTTAGTGCATCCATCATGCATCCATCATTTTGGTGTGCGCATTGCATCTTATTGATTCGTGCCTTGTGTGATTGTCTTGTTTAGAGCCGGAAGCTGAGACCGAGTACGAGTACGAGCACGAGGTTACCAACGAGGTTGAGCACGAGGACCCTTCTTACGATCCGAACGACTTCTCTTCAGGCAAGATGACCGAACCCCGATAACATTACTATCTTTGCCTATTGCTAGTAGTTCTGCTCTATAGTTTTGCCTCGATGCCCATGTCTTTCATGTCAGCCTCCTACTTGTAACCATTACCATGTTTAACCACCCTACCTATGCAAACCTTTGCTTGGCTAAGTACACTTCGCTCAGCCCTTCTTATAGCATTGCTCGTTGCAGGTGAAGATCGAAGATGCTTGCTTCATGTTGAAGTTTGTTGGGTTATATCACACTATATAAATGCTTAAAAATGAAATCATCTATATATTGGCAAGGGTGGAATGCTAAGCCTTTTGCTTGGAGATTTGTTCCACTCATGCCGTTAGGAACCGTATAAACCGGTGTTATGTTCCTTGATTATGCGTTCCTAACACGGTTGGGGTGTATGGGACCCCTTCGATAAACCGCTAAGTGCTAAGTCTTTTCCAGCAAATCCCAACATTGGTACTATTTGCCTAATAACAAACTAAACTTGCATAGGGAGTTATAAACCATTTTTCTTCAATCAACAACCCCGGGCCAGTGCTCCACATGAGTGTTGGTCCGAACTGGGGGTCCTGCAGGGCCGCCTTGGGGCAACCCGAGGTATCTGGCATACACCTGTAGCATCACCCATCCGGTCGTGTCCTGAGACTTCGATACGCGCGGCTACTATCAGGGTGTCGACACGCCGGGAGGATTTGCTGGATTAGCCTTACCTTAGTTCGGAGTATCTTGCGCACGGGATTCCGAGAATACTCGGGTCTTCCCACTTTGGAGTTGCGACTCCGCGGATCGTGGGCTTGTAATGGGCCAAGTTGGAACACCCCTGCAGGGTTATTAACTTTCGAAAGCCGTGCCCGCGGTTATGTGGCAGATGGGAGCTTGTTAATATCCGGTTGTAGATAACTTGACACAGTGATTCAATACACTACGAGCGTGTGTATCGTGACTGTCAATTTCCGAATAGGGATTCGGGAGTTGAACACGGTGGGGTTATGTTTGTTGAGTTGTAGCTAGGATCACTTCGTGATCATCTCTCGACCGAGGCTTTCTCTTCTCGCACTCTCTCACGTAAGCTAGTTGCTAGTTGCTGCTGCAGACACTTATTCTTTTCTTCAGCCTTATCCTCTCCCAAGGCTTAAATAGTCTTGTTACCCGAGAACGGGATTGCTGAGTCCTCTGTGGCTCACAGTTACTTCACCACACCAGATGCAGGTCCAGTGGTGAGCTATCCAGGTGATGGCACCGAGCTAGACTGGGAGTACGACGAGGAGCGTAGTCGATACTATGTTCGTTATCCTGATGATTAGTAGTGGAGACTTCTACTAGGATTTGATCCGACCTGTGGATTTATTTATGTTTGGTATCTTGCCATTTGGATTTTACCCTTAGAGGGCTGTGATGTTTTATTGTATGATGATTTGAGACCTGTATTGTATTTGTGTGACGTGGCGAGTGTAAGCCAACTATATTTTTGTTTTCCATCCCCCTTTTTATATGAGTTGTGCAAAGATACCAGACTTGCGATCATTCCAGCATGGGGTTATATCTCTAAGTCGTGCCTCGACACGTAGGAGATATAGCTCCATGCTGGGCATTACAAGTTGGTATTCAGAGCCTTCTCCGACCTAGGAGCCCCCACTGTTTGATCGAATCGTTGACGGTCGAGTCTAGGCACACATTCAAAATATTTTGAGTCCTATATATTATATCGGAGAGTAGGATTTCTTTGCTTCTCATCCCTTTTCTCTCTGGTGAGGACTCCTGACGACTACTCTTGTCTCTTCTATCTTCAAAAATTGCACCAAATTTTTTTTAGGAATCTCACGAGTATTCTGGGATTATTTCAATGTTCTTGTGACGAGAATATTATTCTCGATGCCTCCTGACATTAGGGGTTGTGGCAGTGTCCCGGGGAGTTGAGCTTCGGGGTATTGTCATCACAAGCATATCGTGGCAGTACTAAATACTTAAGACGGCCGACATCGAAAATCTCTCCTATACGGCCAGTGGCAAGATAACCCCGACATCACCCAGTACTGGGGAGGTAGTTCGGGAGTATTGCCATAGCTTGTTATAGTGGATGCTTTTCGAAGGTCCGAGGTAGAAAGTTTCCGAGAAAGACTGGTTATCTGTTGAAGGATGGATACACCTGGATGTAGGTTTAGAGTTGATTGCGCGGTGCTTCCCGTGTATCCCCAACACCTGATTGCATAACTAGAATCTTTCGGAAATTAATAGGTGGGTTTATCCAGTAGATCGTAGGCATTCTTCCAACGAATGCTAGTTAGCGAGTTCGGGGTTCTACATTGAGTGAAGTGGTTTATGACCGATGTTCCGATCGGGAGTTGCATCTTAAAGGGTCCTTGGCTATGCTGATTCAGGGATTGCAAAACCCTTTCGTAACGCGTTCATATGCTTTCAGCACAAAGATGTTAGAACGAAGCTCTTATCTTGTGTTTGTTCCCATCCGTACCTTGTTGTTTTCTTATTTTACCTTTTGTCCCCTATGTGGCTTCTCGTGAAGATTGATGTTATCATTTAACTGAGAATTTCATTCGTTCCTCTTGTTCGAATGATTTCATTCGTTCCTATTGTTCGAATGATTATTGTGAAGACTTGTTGCAATTCATTCCATTGATTCAGCTTATACCTTCTGTCAATCAATTGCTGATTCGTGGTCATCTATTTCAGGATGGCTTCGAAACGAGTTCCCAACGCTAACCCAGAGGCGTAAGAGGTCCCAGAACGTCCTCCTTCCCTTCCTCCTCCGTCTGAGGCTTGGAGAGCGATTATGCAGACTACAGCTCTGAACACCCAGATGTTGATGCAGATGATGCACCAGATGCAAGCTAATCAAGCTAATCAGGGTGTTCCAGGGAATCAAGGCAACTTCTTCAACCAGCAGCACCATGCTACTCTCAACCAGTTCTTGGCCAATAATCCAAAAGCTTTCAGTTACTGTGTCGACCCTCTTGATGCTGAAGATTGGTTAACCGACATAAAGAAGCATTTTGAGTGCAGTAACGTAAGAGAAGAGGATTATGTGAAGTTTGCAGCCTTGCAACTCAAAGACCAAGCAGCGGACTGGTGGCAGCAGTACAAAGACTCCAGGCCAGGTCGTGTGATCTCTTGGGAGGATTTCTGCAAGGACTTTCGCTCGCACCACATTCCAACTAGTGTCATCGAGGGTATGCGTGAGCAATTCCGCAACCTGAAGCAGGGCTCTATGACAGTCTATCAGTATAATGTCAAGTTCCAAAACCTCGCCCGCTATGCTAAGCAAGACATTCCTGACGCCAAGAGCAAAATCTACCAGTTCCGTGGAGGTCTCAAAGATGAACTTCAACTTGCTCTCACTCTGTTCGAGCCCGATGAATTCGACAAATTCTATAACATGGCGTTGAAACAAGAGGCAGCTCAGCTCAAGATGGAGACTTCTAGAAAGAGAATTCGAGATGCCGTTCACTCTTCCTCATCGTCTCAGATGGTCTCGAAGCAACAGAAATTCTGGCTTCCTCCTCCTCCAGTGATTCGAGCTCCATACAACAACTCCAACAACTCCAACAGCAACAAGAACTCTAGTGGACATGGTTTCTCCCACCCACCCAACCCGAGCAACCAGTCGAAGAAGCAGTTTCAGTCTCAAGGCTCCAAGTCAAGTGGTTCTCATTTCCGTCCTCTCTCAGAAGTGGTGTGCAACAAGTGTGGCTAGAAGGGTCACTATGCCAACAGATGTCCGAACCCAAAGCGTCTTCCACCTCCTCCACCTGTGAGTTCAGCTATTGTCAGGCATGATCCAAAGGCAACAAGGGTCAATCTGATGAGTGCAGCGCAAGCAGAGAATTCTTCTGATGTCATTTTGGGTAACCTTCCAGTTAACTCTATCCCTGCTAAAGTTTTGTTTGATTCGGGTGCTTCATGCTCTTTCATGTCTCAACCATTTGCATCCAAGTATAATGTTGACATCAAAAGTTTGCCAAGGGAGTTATCAGTTGTTTCTCCGGGGAGACGAATGCATTCCAGTATATATGCTCCGAATGTTTCTATTCGCATGGGTGATTATCGCTTTCTGGCTAATCCAGTGGTTCTTGGTAATTCCGACATCGACCTCATCCTCGGAATAGATTGGCTTTCTCAGCATGATGCTCACATTGATTGTGCACAGAAAGAAGTCAAGATGACTCATCCTGATGAAGATGTGATTATCTTTGCCTCCAGGGATAACACTATCAGGCTTTTCTCTCTCAATGATAAGGGCGAAATTAATGCCATATCTCAAATTCCGGTGGTGAACGAATATCAAGACGTCTTTCCTGAAGAACTTCCAGGCATGCCTCCACACCGTCAGGTGGAATTCGTTATTGAATTTGAGCCGGGTACTGAGCCAGCATGCCGGCGTCCGTACAAGCTCTCCCCGGATGAATTGAAGGAATTGAAGAAGCAGCTTGATGAACATGAGCGTATGGGTCTCATCAGGCCTAGTACGTCTCCATGGGGCTGTGGTGTCTTATTTGTCAAGAAGAAAGATGGCACGGAGCGTCTATGCGTGGATTACCGGCCATTGAACAAGAAGACGATTAAGAACAAATATCCGCTACCCAACATCAACGAACTCTTTGAGCAGCTTAAAGGAGCTAAAGTGTTCTCTAAGCTCGACCTCCGAATGGGCTATCATCAAATTCGCATTCGCGAGAAAGACATTCCCAAGACAGCCTTCAGAACGAGCTTCGGTTCATACGAGTATACTGTCATGTCCTTTGGTCTCGCCAATGCTCCTCCTACCT
The DNA here is from genome assembly GCA_902687465.1 of Secale cereale. Classification (NCBI taxonomy): domain Eukaryota; kingdom Viridiplantae; phylum Streptophyta; class Magnoliopsida; order Poales; family Poaceae; genus Secale; species Secale cereale. The sequence continues at coordinate 236,881,449 of LR738714.1, forward strand.
TTTCGAGGATGATGCACTACATCTTCAACCCCTATACTGGCGAGTTTGTGCTTGTGTATCTGGATGATATTCTGGAGTTCTCCAAGAATGAAGAAGATCACGAAAAGCACTTACGTCTGGTTCTTGGTCGACTCCGTGAGCATAAGTTCTATGCCAAGTTCTCCAAGTGCGAGTTTTGGCTCGATAAGGTTTTGTACCTGGGCCATATCATCTCAGCTGACGGTATTGCGGTTAATCACAAGAAAGTTGAAGCAATTGTCAACTGGGAAGCTCCTCAGAACGTCAAGCAACTCCGCAATTTTCTGGGTCTTGCCAGCTATTGCAGAAGGTTCGTTGAGAACTTCTCCAAGATTGCCAAGCCTCTTTCCAACTTGCTTCAGAAGAATGTCAAATACTTTTGGTCTCCAGAGTGTGAAGTGGCATTCAAAACTCTCAAAGAAAAGCTTGTCTCTGCTCTAGTTCTTACTCCTCCAGATGAGTCCAAGCCCTATGAAGTATTCTGTGATGCTTCTCTTCAAGGTCTTGGTGGTGTGCTTATGCAAGATAAGAGAATTGTGGCATACACTTCTCGTCAGCTCAAGCCAAGTGAGAAGAACTATCCCACACATGATCTCGAGCTAGCATCTGTGGTACATGCTTTGATTACGTGGAGACATCTGTTGTTGGGCAGAAAGGTCGACATCTTCACTGATCACAAGAGCTTTAAGTACATCTTCACACAGCTGCATCTGAACCTCCACCAGACTCGTTGGGTTGAAATGATCCAAGAGTATGATCCTAGCATTGAATACACTCCTGGCAAGGCGAATGTGATTGCGGATGCTTTGAGCAGAAAGGCATATTGCAACAGCCTTCTTATCAAGCCGTTCCAGCCTGAGCTTTGTGAAGCATTCAGGAAACTCAACCTCCAAGTTGTTCCGTAGGGTTTTCTTGCAAATATTCAAATTGCTCCTACCTTGGAAGATCAGGTCCGTGAGGCCCAACTCAGGGATACCATAGTGAAGAAGGTGAAACATGGTATTGCAAAGGGCACTCCAAAATACAAGTGCTTTCGTGTTGATGAGAGAGATACCTTTTTCTTCGAGGACAGACTCGTTGTTCCCAAAGGTGATCTCATGAAGCTCATAATGGAAGAAGCACATGATTCTCTCCTTTCCATTCATCCTGGCAGTTCCAAGATGTACCAAGACCTCAAGCAGTCTTACTGGTGGACACGCATGAAAAGGGAGATTGCCCAATTCGTGAACGAATGTGATGTTTGCAGAAGAGTGAAAGCAGAACATCAACGTCCAGCCGGTCTTCTCCAACCTCTTCCTATTCCCGAGTGGAAATTCGACCACATTGAAATGGACTTCGTCACTGGTTTTCCTAAATCCAAGAGAGGGAATGATTCTATCTTCGTGGTGATTGACAAGCTTACCAAAGTCGCTCACTTTCTTCCAGTCAAAGAATCCATCAATGCAGCTCAATTGGCAGAGCTGTACACTACCAGAATTGTGTCCTTACATGGCATTCCTCAAGTTATCTCCTCAGACCGTGGAAGTTTGTTCACCTCAAGGTTCTGGGACTCCTTTCAGTCCGCCATGGGCACTAAGATCAGGTTCAGCACTGCTTTTCACCCTCAGACTAGTGGTCAAGTCGAGCGAGTGAATCGGATTCTAGAAGACATGCTCAGAGCCTGTGTCATATCTTTTGGCATGAAATGGGAAGACTGCCTTCCATTTGCCGAGTTCTCTTACAACAACAGCTTTCAAGCAAGTGCAGGCAAAGCTCCGTTTGAAATCCTCTATGGCAGAAAGTGTCTTACCCCTCTCAACTGGTCTGAAACAGGTGAACGTCAACTTCTTGGCAATGACTTGATCTCAGAAGCCGAAGAAATGTGCAAAGTCATACGTGAGAATCTCAAGGCCGCTCAGTCGCGTCAGAAGAGCTACTATGACGGCAAGCATCGTGATTTGGCATTCAACATTGGTGATCATGTCTATCTCCGTGTTTCTCCGATGAAAGGCACCCAAAGATTCGGTATCAAAGGAAAGCTTGCTCCAAGATACGTCGGGCCTTTCAAGATTCTTGGCAAAACAGGTGACCTAGCCTATCAACTTGAGCTCCCTCCCAACTTCGCCAATGTTCATGATGTGTTCCATGTGTCTCAACTCCGCAAATGCTTCAAGGCACCTGAGCGCATGATTCCGTTTGAAGAGATTGATCTTCAACAAGACTTGTCCTACCGAGAGCATCCGTTGCTATTCTCGAAGAAACCGAACGCAAGACCCGCAACAAGTCCATCAAATTCCTGAAAGTCATGTGGTCACATCACACCGACCGAGAAGCTACGTGGGAACGTGAAGATCATCTTCGTTCCGAGTACCCTTCCTTTTTCCAGTGCTAGATCTCGGGACGAGATCTTTTTGTAGTAGAGGAGAGTTTGTAATGCCCCGGATGTAATACTTTCCCTTTTGGGCATATAATATATCTCCGGCTTCATCTATTCCTTTTCGGGTTCTTTGTCTTTCGGGTTTTCGTCGTTTTGTTGTGGGCGTGTGTGGCATCCATTCATATCATATAGTCATGTGCATCGCATTGCATTTGTGTTGTCGGTTGCATCCGGTTCCACGCGTTCCTTCCCATTGTCCGTTTCGCGTTCCGGAGCTCCCTCACGTGTCCGTGGCGTCCCGTAGACCTACTTTGTTGTTTGGTCGTGTAACGTTACCGGTTTGGCGTGAGACTTGTCGTGTGTTGTTGTTTTGTTGTATGTAACCCGCCTATCAAATCTCGTCGCGTTTCGAGTCCATTTGCTACACCAACAGTTATTCGTGTGGGCTCAAAGTGCCTCCACTTTGAGGCCCAAGACACCCCCTCCAACAGCCCACCAACCACTCCTAGCCACTTCTATCATCTAGGCCATCCAAATCTGATCCGGTGGCCGAAAACCGCACTCCATTTGGGCAACCCTAGCTCCTTGTGCCTATATATTTGTCCACTCCCCCAAATTTGTGCCCCAAAACAAGGAAACCCTAGGCCTCTCCTTCTTCCACCTCCAGCCACCAGCCACCTCGCCAGAGAGTTCGCCGGAATCCGCGTCCCCGCCGGAATTCTCGCCGGAATCCGGTCACCTCACCACCTCCTCGTCGCCTTGGGGCCCCTCCCCGCCGCCGGGAACATCCTCACCGCCGGCGCCCCTCACCTCCGGCCACCGCCGGCGCACCCCGCCGCCCTCACCACGCCGGCCAGCGCCAACCCCAGCCGCCGGTTTCTCCTTCTCTGCCCGCAACCAAACCCGCCGCCGCGCCTCGATGGATCCGATCCGCCCTATCGGATCTGAGGTTCCCGCCTGGGCCTCTCCCCGTTGACCGAGCCGCCTGGCCCAGCACCCCGCCTCCCGCTGGGCCGAGGCCTCCCTTCGCGCGCGCAAGCCAGGCCGCCTCTTCGCCTCAGTCGCGCCTCCCTCCGCCTCCCGGCCCGCTCGTCCGCCTGGGGCCAGCGCCGCCTTCCACCCGTGGGCCGCCCCGCCTGGGCCGCGGGCGCCAGCCGCCCCGCTCCGCTAGGTGGGCCGAGCCCTCCTCTACCGGCCCGCAGCCACCAGCACCGCGCGGGCCAGCGCGCCGCTCCACCGGGCCGAGCCGCCCGAGCCGGCCGGGCCGCTTCCAGGCCGTGCCTCTCCAGCCGCATCGCCTAGGCCGCCTTCCGCCGAGGCCCGTTGACCGTTTTCAGATCTGAGATCTAGGTTGTTTTTCAAATCCTAAGTCCCTGTGATATTGTTGTCTGATGCATTTTTCAAACTGCTATAACTTTTTGTGTGGAGCTCCGTTTTGCGCAAATAGCATGTCCAGACGTTCGTGGTGATTAGCACTACGTTTTATCTTTTTGTGCCATGCATGTTAGAGATCATCTAGGTGCTTGTTTTTCCGTTGCAAGAGTGCATCCCGGTATAAATTGCTGCTATGTGATGTTTTTATGCCATCTTTGCATAGTGAAAACTTTTAGCTCGTGTGTCCGAATGATGCAAATGATATGTCCACGTGTTCGTCTTGCCATGCTCTACATGTTGCTTGTGTTAGGTTGCATGATAGATTTATTCTTGCCATGTTTATCTTCGTTGCAAAGTGCCATGTGGCTGTGATGTTGTTTCACTTGTTATGAAATGCCATCATGTTGAACTCATTGCTATCGTTGTGTTTATCTCCATGATGCATGCTTGTATGTTTCGGAATCACCATCATGTGTACTTTGATGTGGTGCTTACCACTTGCCATGTTTAGTTTCGAGGTGACTTAAACTTTCTCTTTTATATGCCATGATGAAACTGCTGTTTTAACACTTAGTGGATTTTCACTAAGTCTGAATCTGTAACGTTCCGATGCCATGTTTGCTTGCTGCTCTAGGACAAACCATGATAGTTTTGGAGTGGATCTTGATGGTTCCTTGTAGTATATATTGTTGGCTTTCCATTCATGTCCTCACATGCTTATTTAAGTGGCTGTAGCATGTTTAACTTTTGCTCCAAAGTTTCAATAAAATTCTGCTGTCAGAATTTTATTGTCAAGTTCAATATGTCCAAGCTTGTTGCTATTGATCCGTGGCTCCTTTGGGGGTGCACCTTTGGACTTATTTTCTGTAGGATATGTCTAGTTTATGTTCATGCTCTTTGCCATGTTGTTTGGGTGTTGTAGCTTATTTTTCTAGTGCTCCGAAGTTGCTATGTTGCTGTAATTTTAAGCTTTCCCCTATTTCTTGTTTCGGGCATAACTTTTAGCCCGTAGCTCCTTTTTCAGCGAGTCTTATATGAAACTTGATTGATTTTCCGTGTAGATTCGTAATCTCCTTTTGTTATCATGTTTTTAAGTGATTTGCTTGAGTGCTATTTTCCATGCCCCGTGTGCTTCCTTAGTGCATCCATCATGCATCCATCTTGCATCTTGTTGATTCGTGCCTTGTGTGATTGTCTTGTTTAGAGCCGGAAGCTGAGACCTAGTACGAGTACGAGCACGAGGTTACCAACGAGGTTGAGCACGAGGACCCTTCTTACGATCCGAACGACTTCTCTTCAGGCAAGATGACCGAACCCCGATAACATTACTATCTTTGCCTATTGCTAGTAGTTCCGCTCTATAGTTTTGCCTCGATGCCCATGTCTTTCATGTCAGCATCCTACTTGTAACCATTACCATGTTTAACCACCCTACCTATGAAAACCGTTGCTTGGCTAAGTACGCTTCGCTCAGCCCTTCTTATAGCATTGCTAGTTGCAGGTGAAGATCGAAGATGCTTGCTTCATGTTGAAGTTTGTTGGATTATATCACACTATATAAATGCTTAAAAAATTAATCATCTATATATTGGCAAGGGTGGAAGGCTAAGCCTTTTGCTTGGTGATTTGTTCCACTCATGCCGTTAGGAACCGTATAAACCCGTGTTATGTTCCTTGATTATGCGTTCCTAACACGGTTGGGGTGTATGGGACCCCCTCGATAAACCGCTAAGTGCTAAGTCTTTTCCAGCAAATCCCAACATTGGTACTATTTGCCTAATAACAAACTAAACTTGCATAGGGAGTTATAAACCCTTTTTCTTTAATCAACAACCCCGGGCCAGTGCTCCACATGAGTGTTGGTCCGAACTGGGTGTCCTGCAGGGCCGCCTTGGGGCAACCCGAGGTATCTGGCATACACCTGTAGCATCACCCATCCGGTCGTGTCCTGAGACTTAGATACGCGCGGCTACTATCAGGGTGTCGACACGCCGGGAGGATTTGCTGGATTAGCCTTACCTTAGTTCGGAGTATCTTGAGCACGGGATTCCGAGAATACTCGGGTCTTCCCACTTTGGAGTTGCGACTCCGCGGATCGTGGGCTTGTAATGGGCCAAGTTGGAACACCCCTGCAGGGTTATGAACTTTCGAAAGTCGTGCCCGCGGTTATGTGGCAGATGGGAGCTTGTTAATATCCGGTTGTAGATAACTTGACACAATGATTCAATACACTACCAGCGTGTGTACCGTGACTGTCAATTTCCGAAGAGGGATTCGGGAGTTAAACACGGTGGGGTTATGTTTGTTGAGCTGTAGCTAGGATCACTTCGTGATCATCTCTCGACCGAGGCTTTCTCTTCTCACACTCTCTCACGTAAGCTAGTTGCTAGTTGCTGCTGCAGACACTTATTCTTTTCTTCAGCCTTATCCTCTCCCAAGGCTAAAATAGTCTTTTTACCCAGGAACGGGATTGCTGAGTCCTCTGTGGCTCACAGTTACTTCACCACACCAGATGCAGGTCCAGTGGTTAGCTATCCAGGTGATGGCACCGAGCTAGACTGGGAGTACGACGAAGAGCGTAGTCGATACTATGTTCGTTATCCTGATGATTAGTAGTGGAGACTTCTACTAGGATTCGATCCGACCTGTGGATTTATTTATGTTTGGTATCTTGCCATTTGGATTTTTCCCTTAGAGGGCTGTGATGTTTTATTGTATGATGATTTGAGACATGTATTGTATTTGTGTGACGTGGCGAGTGTAAGCCAACTATATTTTTGTTTTCCATCCCCCTTTTTACATGAGTTGTGCAAAGATACCAGACTTGAGATCATTCCAGCATGGGGTTATGTCTCTAAGTCGTGCCTCGACACGTAGGAGATATAGCTCCATCCTGGGCATTACAGCAGCATTCCGCGAGGAGCAAAAGATATTACAACATCTTCAACAGAAGCTTGACACTCCTTGTTTTGGAACCTAATCATTGATCTAAAACAAGCAATAGAAAGTAAAACAAGCTCGGCATCAGGAACTCGGAAAGTTCATAACACATAAAACACAGAAGTTCAGCTATATAACAATGTACATTAAAAAAAAGCCAGAAGTTCAGCACCAGATAAGTAAAAAAACAGAAGTTCAGCAACATATAGTCAAGAAGTTCAGGTATGAAACCACATGCAGTTTGCAGGGGGTAGATGGATGTAAAATATTGACCAGCTGAACTCACCTCTTAGAATGATCATTCTTAAGCTTAGTTACACTGAAATGAAAGTCATCAACCTTCTTTGAGACGATAGCAAGGTCGCTATCTGCCTAGCAAAAGAAATAGAAATTAAGGGCAACATTCAGATAACATAGATCAACGATAGTTTAATTGATAGCAACATTCAAACACAAAGCACATCTCAGCTGCTACACCGGAAAACATCACAACCCATGCATTACAAACCTTCCCCCACATAAAAAATAGGATCACTTTACTTTATTCACAAAACACACGACAAAAGCACAAACCAGAAGTTCAACTTGCACCACACATACAGTTCACATGGATAACACGCACAAAAACAAACAACAAAATGGACGGGTGTGGGGAAAGAAGAGAGTAGCATGCTCCTCTCTTTATGGATTCTTGCCTAGACCAGTGGCATCACTGGAATGATCAACCTCCTCTCCATAGCCATCGCTTTCAGTCTCTTCATCATCAACTCCAGTTGACATTGCAGCATCGTCAGGAAGGACACCAGCAGCAGCTGGAGGAACTGGAGAATCTGAAACAACAAAAAATGTTGGTTGTGTTTGAGCAGCATCAATAGCAAGTGATGGCTCTGCTGCAAGAGACTTCTCCGGGCCTCCCACACTACCACTAGCCTCAACAGTAACCTCAATGGTATTTTTCTACAAAATGATATCTCCAGCTGTCTTTTCCTGCTCAGCAAAAGAAACCTCAGCTTTCTTGCCCTGCTCAGCATGAGAAACCTCAGCACCAATGGACGGTCGAGGTTCAGTTGGGTCCATCGCGTCAGAGCAACCGATGCCTGACAAGGACTTGTCTGCAACATTCTATAAAGGTACACTAGCATCATCATTCTGCAGCAAAAAATAGAAACTCATTACATTAAGGGGCACAAAGCGATAAAATGCACAAGCAAGTAAGATTTAAAAATGAGATAAAAGGACAAGCAAAATAGTACTTTATTTTCACTGCCATGAAGCTCATCAACTAATACATCACTCGAAGGAGCTGGTTCATGCACAGGTAAAACATAATCCTCAACCCTACAAAAAAATGTAGAACACAAATACATAAACAGCAGAAGTTCACATTACATAATCATAGAAGCTCAGCTATGACCACTGTGTCATAATGGAAGTCCAAATGCACTAAACATAACAGGTCACATATAAAACTACTCTAATGCAAAAGGGAACAAAAAAGGGCTAGTTATGGAAATCACAGAAGTTCAGGTGCTGTAACCCATGAAGTTCAAGTGCTATAAACAGAGAAGGTCAACTAGGACACACTTGTACTAAAAAATAAAGACATTAAGACACATGAAATCAAAAAGGGTCACCAATGACTAAAAACAATAATTACTGAAAGCTAAGAATCAATAGTAAACAAACCTCTTCGGTATGCTCCACGTGACCTCCTTCGCGACTCAAACAAACAGAATCCTGCCTCTGAATCTGTCTCACAACAACACTTGCCTCGTCTTCAAAAGGCTTGCAACGAGCATCCTGCATTTGCTTGAAAAGCACAAAGCTAGCCCGAAGGTGGGAGGTGCTCTGACGAAGCTCTTCAATATATCTAGCTTCAATTGACAAGACATCACTTGAAGAGTCAGCATCAAAACCGTGTGCGGGGGGAAGAATCCCATCAACGCGACTAGGACGCTCAACAGTTGACGGGACACGGGCCAACTCCCCACAAACAGTATCAAGAAGACCGTCAATCCTATCAAGGGAAACATTGGCAGCTTCAAAAAAACTCTCAGAAGACATGCCACCTGCAGCACTCACAAGGGCAGAAGAACCACCTAGATCTACAGGGGGCACCAATATTAACATCCCGGGAGAATTCAAATCTTGGAGAAGTTCCACTGCCTAGGCCAGCGGCACGAGGCATAGTATGAACTGGACGTTCGATATGCCTAAAGAACACAACCTCAGCCTGTGTCTTCCACTACATACAAACACAAAAGTCAACGCGTCAGAAAAGAAATGAAGGAACATGGGAACAAAATACAGAAGACAGTACCAGAAGTTCAAGTTAAACTAAACAGGAAAGAATGATGCATATAAACACTCATAGGCAGTCTCCCAAAAAACTAGTTGGCTAGTTCATCATCACCCTTCTTGACCAAGTCAGCTGCAGCAAGCTCAAGAATCTTGGCCTGATCCATGAAACTGATGCGAGGGGTCCTCAAGTCAACAATAGGCGTCTTGCCAATGATGAGGCAGTCGAGATACATAAGAAGCGGCGCGATCGCACAGCCTGTGACAGCTTTTTTTATGCTCGTACTTTGCTGATACCTAACAACAACACTTCAAATATCATCAACAACCAATTGGCAGTAGTCCATATCTGCCATATCATCAAACACAAGATTCTCATCCATTGCTGCCTCCCTGGACACTCGTGTAGACATTCCAGGAATAATCACCTTCATGAAGACAATCAGGTAAAACACCTGCAGAGCAAGATCATCCTACGTCTCATCCTTCACAAGTTCTTGGAGGATATTCTGCAGATCCCTTGTCTTGATGTCGTCACTCCTAGCGTACCCAAGCTTGCCCTTCAGCCTCATCACATCATCATCAAACCCATCAGTCAAGGGCCTAGGAGGGGTACGATTACCCTGGGGGAATCCACACAGATGATGAATGGCATCACTTGTAATATGGAGAACCTTGTTCTCCGCCCCCATGTCCAGAATCATGGTTGTAGGGTCAATCCTCGTGTAAATGTTGCCCATCAAAGGACGAGAAATATCCGAATCAACCTCCAAGGCAAACACGCAACCAAAACCAGTGTGGATAACCCTCGTCTTGTGCCTAGGTTGTAGCATTTTCGCACACGTCTTGACCTCTTTCAGGGAGCAGCGAACCGTCTTGTTAAAGCGTTTCGCATCATCTCCTCCTTGGCCACCTTCTTCGGGGGCTTTGCTTCTTCTCCTCCTCCTCTCGGCCCGCTCCACAAGTTGATACTGAAAAAAATACAATGACAAAGAAAAAACACAGAACAATGAGATAAAGAAGCTACACCAAAAATTCACTAATGCCTACATACGTAGCACATTTAGGAAGTCCAATTATATCTACATAGGCAGTACAGCAATGTATGAAGACAAGTTAACATGCTTTCAAAATGTAGGAAATTTACAAAGAAGAAGTTCAACCATATATACCAAGGCAGTAATAAAACGTACATACCAGTAAGTTAAGCTAATTTCTTCATGTATAAATAAAGAAGTCCAACTATGTACACAAACGGAGTAACACCAAAAAAGCAAAGCAGTTCGGCTAATTTATTCGTCCATATGAATCAAAAGGTCAGCTATGTACACCAAGGCAGTATTAAAAACACAAAAACTATAACAAATCAACAAATGCTCTCAAAAGCAGTAAACAAGAGACATTCATACCTGACTAAGATCAACATCCTCGCCCTCGTCATCAACATTGAAATCAGCATCATCCTTGTCCTCTGAATTAAGACGAGCACGCTTCTTGACACCCTTGTCGACCTTTGTAGGTGCAAACTTGCGCTTAACACCACATTTCTTCCATTTAAAGGATGCACAAGCACCAAG
>LR738714.1:236899114-236910970 GCA_902687465.1 Secale cereale
CCCCCCCACCACAAGAGCTAAAAAAGTAAATACATCTATAGATAAATGAATGCACCATTTGTATGCATATATTAAAATGAGATAACATCAAACAACAACACTGCTGATATCCTTAAAAACAAAAAAATTGATGGCAGATAAACTACCAAATTGAAAACTACATACAAAAATATGCACCTACAGAAACAACATAGAGAAGTTCAAAAAAAAGAACATATGTTCAAGTACACTAATCAGAGAAGTAAAGGCGTATGAAAAATAAATTCATGTTGGCTGCCACAGCAAGATGATTATTCTAGGATTCTAGAAGTGATGTTAATTCGGAGGCAGCATGCTGCAGGCTTCTTTCCCTTGATTTATGTTCAAAACGGAGAAGAGCATACAACACATCCTTCATTGATGGCCGTACTGAAGGATGCCCAAGTGTGCAGATCACACCTGGCGTAAACACTGCAAATGCATCTTCAATGTTGGCTGGATCTCGAATGTCTTCAAATTGAAGGCACATAAACTACCAAATTGAAAGAAAACTACATACAAAAATATGCACCTACAGAAACAACATAGAGAAATTCAAAAAAAGAACAGAAGTTCAAGTACACTAATCAGAGAAGTAAAGGCGTAGGAAAAATAAAAACTAAGAAGCAAAAAATAAGAAGTTCAAGTACAAAAACACATGAAGTCCATGTCCTAAAAAACAAGCATACAGAACAACCAAAAACAGAAGACTTGCTAAATAACCTTGCAAAATAGAGGATAATTAGAAGTTCAACCATTAAAAAAAAGAAGTCCTACTACTAATGAAAGGCAAAGACGATGCATGTGCATGTGGTCCAGATCAACAGTTACACACATGACAACAGTCAACAATGTAAAAACATACTTGTTTTTTTATGTAACAACATCTATAGAATAGATCGTATTGCCTCATCCCCTAAAAGAATGCGCAAAAGAGCACAGAAGTTCAAGTGCAATACTTATAGCCGTCCAGCTTGTCAACAGAACGAAAAATGATTGAAAACACAACCGCGATCAAAATTGGTTCCCAAATTTAATGGTTTGGGTCAATTCCAAAACGTCAAAAACCATTTCTAACGTCTTCATACTGCAAACAAAACATCTAGAAAAAGATCCGCCATCAAGCTGTCCGCTCGAACAACGAACCACGACGGGAGGCAGGAGATCCAATCGCCGGATTTCCAACTGTATGAGCCCGCATAATCAAATTAACAACATAGGCGGGATTCAGTCTCACTAATGCACGCAAATCCGCCGCAAAAATTGAACAACAAAACTACGAATCAACAACAGCGGCCGAAACCACTCTCGCGGACGAAGAACAGAGGCGGCGGAACACAAAATCGATTTCGATCGAAAATAACAACAAAACATGCAGTAAACTAGTACCTAAACCCAATTCTCATCGTGTTAGAGATTCTAGAACATCCAGTACATACAAAAAACTAGTAACAAAACCTTCTTCATCACCGCCCGAGAGCAAATCCGCCAACGAGCTAGATTGCGAATCAAAACAAGCGTTTAGTTGCTAAAAACATGTCCACATTACACTTACATCACAAACAACACGAATGATCGGAAAAACTCACGGTAGAAGGCACGGTTGTGAAGATAGCCCGAAGGTCGAGTTTGTACACAGGGAAGTTCATGCCAGTTATTAAGCAAGTTCAGGTTGTGATTAGAATACTATTCTGATCCCGTGATCAGAATAGTGTTTATGTATGTATATATATAGTGTGGGTCTATTATGATAACACCCCTTAAGACCTTATTCTGCTAACAAAACATCCTTATTCTGCTAACAGTTCGGCACTGCAACAAAACCCCAACCGAACGACGTAGACAATAAAAAAGAAAACCACCCCACCTACTACTACCACGTACCACCAGTCCACCACCATCTCAACCCACCCCCGCACCACTCCCCCTAGTCAAACGGGCCTCCCCCACCTCGCGATCCGGCCACCATGCAGCGCTGCTCGCCCCGGCCACCAACCAACCCACACCGACGGCCGCCGGCCACCACCCTGCGCCGCCCGCCGACGGCCATAAGCACGCGCCGCCCGCCCCGGCCACAACCACGCGACGCCCAACTTCGGCCACCATGAGCCGGCACCGAATCCAAGCTGCGGTGGGCCCTTGTGACATCCCGGCGCCGGATCCAGGCCATGGTGGTTCCCCATGACGCCCTGCTACCGGAGCCAGGCTGCGTCGGCCTTCGGCCGCCCCACTTGCTCCCCCCGCGCCGCCGCGGCGCCATCGCCCTGATGCGCCTCCGCCACGCACCGCACCGGTGTGGGAAGACACCAGCCGCAGCCCTGCACGACGCACCAAGCTCGCGAGGATGGGCGCACAGCTGGATCGTATCGAGGCTGAAGGCCTCCTTCCTCGCACCATGACTTGTGCGGCGGCGGTGGCCCGATGGCGAGTGTGGCAGTTACCTTTGTTCCCCTCCTTCCTCAACTCCCCTTCTGGTCGCCCGACGAGCTGCCCCTCCACCGCACCTCCCCTCCTTCCTCGCCGCCCCACCAGCCCCCGTGCAGGCCAGCCACCGGATCCGCCCGTCGCAGTCCTCCCATGCGTGGCCGGCGACGGATCCAAGGAGGATGACGATGGTGCAGTGGCTCACGGTGCGGATGTGCAGTACACCAGTGAGCCCCCGTGTATTCCCCCTCTTCTTCCCCTCTGTGGAGAACCACAACACCTCCCTCCCTTCGGGCCTCTACCTTTTCTCCCACCGACGAACATGAAAACATGGGACAAGTGAGGGTGTTGTTTGTAGTTCACCCTCTTGATTTTGGGAGGAGAAACTGCAGCGGGCTGACATCTTCATCTTCCCGAGTTCGTCTCAAAAAAGGGGTCCAGTAAAAGTAGACGCCAAAATGACATCTCCCTACTCAGTTTTTTGAATTTGGGTAGATGTTCAAATGAAGTTCAGTTTTTGCAGCCCACATTCAACGGTGTGAGCAGCTTCCAAAGGTGTAGTTTGAAGTCCGTAGTGCACTCCGATGGTGGCAGTGGTGCACTCTACTCCTGGTGTAGTGCACTCCTTACCATTTTGTGGTTGCTCGTGGTTCCTTCCAAAATTTCTTAGCTCACTATCTTTTCTCAGCATCGTGCAGGCCAAGAAGTGGACGAGACGAGATGAGCCTGGTGGTTCTTGCAGTTTCTATTGGGTGCCGATGTGGTTCACACCATGTGGGTCGCAACGTGCGGTTCCAAGTGGATTTTAGTGACGTCGTGTTTGTGTGTGTGTGTGTGTTTCAATCATGTGTATATAATTTTATGTGGTGCACTTATCTCCCCCGCGCAGTGCGCTGGACCATGGCCAAGCAGTTCGGCAGCCCCACGCCTGAGTGGCATTTTAAATTGTTATTAAAAATTTTGAGAAAAACATATGCAGTTCGGCAACCCCACGGGTGCAGTACATTGTGTTTTGTAAAAAAAAAGTGAGGGAGTACTTGTCAAACATGTTGCCAAATGCAGTTTGGTTATCCGTCTGATGCAGTGCAGTTTTCAGTATGAAAGCTGTGCGGTCGGGCTTTTGCTGTTGTTCATCTCATAAGTACAAAGAAAAAAATGTTACCGAAACGACAAAAAAAGTAATGCGGTTCACTTCTTCATACTTTTGTGTTTCATTTACGCCAGGTGTGAAGTGTGACCCACTTCCTCCCCTGAGAAGAAATTATGCAGCTTGCTTGCCCGTTCGATGTAGTGCGGTTTTCAGTTTCATGCAGTGCGGTTCGCTATTCGATGCGGTTCACTCGTCGATTTTGGTGTCGCGAAAAACAGAGTGTCCGCATTTCGTTGAAATCGAAATTGCTCTTAAACCGTAAGGAATTAGAGAGAGCGTTCTACATGAAAAAGTTGCGTCTCGACGATATCTTTCCAACGACGTATAATTTGAATCATTCCGATGAACATTTTGAAACAAATTTACGAAAAATGGCCGCTGCCACTTGTCATCCATGGCATAGTTTTCAAAATTAAATTAAAACCATAAGGAATTTCAGAAACATTGCAACATAGGAAAGTTGCGCCACGTCCATAGATTTTTAACGGTATATTACAAGTATTGTTTCGACAAACAGTTAAAAAATTGGAGCAAAAATAGTACTGAAAATTTGAATTTTTTTGAAAAACAAAATTCCGCGATTTAGTAAACTTGAAACTGATCTTAAACCGTAACAAATTAGAGAAAATAATAGAAATAAAAAAGATGTGCCTCGACGATACCTTTCCAACGGTGTATCATTTGCTTCATTCCGACGAGCGGTTTAGAAACAAATGCGAAAAAACGCTCCCTGCCACTCATCGTGAGCTGCACTATTTTCAAAACTGCTCTTAAACCGTGAGGAATCTCGTAAAATGTTAGCATGTAATCCATAGCTTTTCAATGGTATATTACACGCCTTGTTCCGACATATGATTCAAAAACTGGAGCAAAAATAGTATCGAAAAAACACTGCACGCAGTTTTTCCCGACACGAAGTTCACTAGTCTCTATTGTAGTGCCTTTGGTACAGAAAATGCAGTGCTCTCGTATTGAGCGTGCAGTGCGGAGGTGTTATCAGAATAACTATTCTGCTAATATGTGTGTGTGTGTGTGTGTGTGAACACTCAACGCTATAAGCGAACACGCGCACACCCTACCCCTATGAGCATCTTTGAGAGAGTGAGCCAGCATATCGTCTTGAAATTTTATGAAGTGACCATATATCGGCACCTCGTAGTTGTAATGCCCCGGATGTAATACTTTCCCTTTTGGGTATATAATAAATCTCCGCCTTCATCTATTTCCATTTCGGGTTCTTTGTCTTTCGGGCTTTCGTCGTGTTGTTGTGTGAGTGTGTGGCATTCATTCATATCATGTAGACATGTGCATTGCTTTGCTTTGGTGTTGTGGGTTGCATCCGGTTCGTGGCGTTCCTTCCCGTTGTCCGTTTCGTGTTCCGGAGCTCCCTCACGTGTCCGTGACGTCCCGTAGGCCTTCTTTGTTGTTCGGGCGTTTTTCGTTACCGGTGTGCCGCGAGGTTGTGTTGTGTGTTGTTGTTTTGTTGTGTGCAACCCGCCTCTCAAATCTCGTCTCGTTTGGACTCCGTTGACTTTTCCCTCCGTTGTCCGTGTGGGTCCGAAGTGCCCTTACTTCGTGTCCCGGAAATACCCCTGTTGCATTCTTTCATCTCCGTCTAGTCCTTTTAAATCATCCTCGCGATCGGGTCCGTCGGATCGCGATCGGAGGGCTCCTAGCGCCCCTAATCTCCAAACCCTAGTCTAAAACTGCTACTTATAGACCCCTAGTCTATTTGGCATGTCCCCTTCTTCTTCTCCACTTCTTCCCTAAAAATCTGGATCCATTTTCCCCATCAGCCACTTGGCAAAAATCCCTCCTGGAGTCCTCCTCGTTCCAGCCGCCGAGGCGCTGGATCCATCGACCGCAGCCGCCCTGCGGTCAACGCGTCGAAGCCCCAGGCGCCAGCCTCGTCGATCGCCAGCGCCGCCCCGCTCGTTTTCGTTCGTCCGGGCCGTTCCCTTGGCGCCGCGTCGCGCAGCCGGGCCGCTCGCAGGCCCAGGCGGGGGGGACCAGTTCGCCGCCCCTGTGCGTTCCCTCGTCAGCCCGCCACTTGGGCCTCCCCAGGCCGCGGCAGCCAGGCCGCCGCACCGCGGGCCGTACGCCTCCAGCCACCGCGGGCCGCCGCCTCCGCGCACCGCAGGCCACCGCGTCGCCCCGCGCGCCGGATCGGGCCGCCGCCCCGCGCGCCGGATCGGGCCTCCTCCGCCAGCCGCCGCACTGTTCATCTGGGCCGCCGCCGGTACTGTTCATCCGGCCGGCCCGTACTGTTCCTCCAGATCCAGATCTGGAGAGGTACCCCCTTTTTTTTTCCCCAAGTCCTTTAAATCCTGATCTGAGATGCAATCTTTGACCTGCTCTAGTTTGGTGCATGTTGCTCCGTTTTGCGCGTGTAGCATGTCCAGATGTTCGTGGAGATGCCCTCTACGTTTTACCTGTTGTAGTCATGCATGTTAGAGGTCATCTAGGGGCTTGTTTTGCTGTTGCAAGAGTGTATGATGATATAAACTGCTGTTATGTGTTATTTTCATGCCACCTTTGACATGTGATATCTTTTAGCTCGTTTGTCCAAACGATGCAAATGACATGTCCACGTGTTCGTCTTGCCACGAACTACGTGTTGGGTGTGATAGGTTGCATGGTAGATGTATTGTTTCCTTGTTATCATCGTTGCAAAGTGCCATGTTCACATGTTGTGTTTTCACTTGTTATGAAATGCCATCTTGTTGAGCTCGTTGCAATCGGTGTGTTCACCACATTGATGCATGCTTGTGTGTTTCGGGATCACCGTCATATGTATTTTGATGAGGTGCTTATCCTTTGCCATGTTTAGTTTCGAGGTGTCTTAAACATGCTCTTTTTGATGCTATGATGATGTTGCTGTTTTAGGACTCAGTGAAATTTCACTAAGTCTGAAATCTGTAACGTTCCGATGCCATGTTCGTGTGATGTTGTAGGACAAAGCATGATAGTTTTGGGGTGGATTTTGATTGTTCCATGAAGTATATATTGTTGTCTTTCCATCCATGTCCTCACATGTCCATTTGAGTGGCTGAAGCATGCTTATCTTTTGCTCCAAACTTTCAATAAAATTCTGTTGCCAGAATTTTATTTCAAAGTTCAATATGTCCAAGGTCATTGCTATTGATCCGTGACTCCGTTGGGGGTGCACTTTGGACCTAGTTGCTGTACTTTATACCTAGTTTATGTTCAAGTCCTTTGCCATGCTTTTTGGGTGCTGTAGATTAATTATTTTGAGCTCCCAAGATGCTATGTTGCTGTAATTTGCAGTTTTCGCTCAAATCTTGTTTCGGGCATAACTTTTAGCCCGTAACTCCGATTTCAGCGAATCTTATATCAAACTTGGGTGTTTTTCTGTGTAGATTAATAATATCAGGTTGTTATCTTGTTTTGAGGTGTTTTGCTTGAGTGATGTTTTACGTGCTCCATGTGCATCACTAGTGCATCCTTCATGCATTCATGTTTTTCGAGTGCGCATTGCATCGTGTTGATTGGTGCTTGGTGTGTTTGTCTTGTTTAGAGCCGGAAGTTGATCACGAGTTTTCCAACGAGGTTGAGCACGAGGTTTCCAACGAGTTTGAGCACGAGGACCCTTCTTTCAATCCGAACGTCTTCTCTTCAGGCAAGATGACCGAACCCCGATAACTTTACTATCTTCGCCTATTGCTAGTAGTCTCGATCTATAGTTTTGCCTCGATGCCCATGTTCTTCTTGTCAGCCTCCTACTTGTAACCAATTGCCATGTTTAACCACCCTACCTATGCAAACCGTTGCTTGGCTAAGTACGCTTCGCTCAGCCCTTCTTATAGAGTTGCTAGTTGCAGGTGAAGTGAAGATGCTTGCTCCATGTTGAAGTTTGGTTGGGTTATATCACACTATATAAATGCTTTAATTGAAATCACATATATATTGGCAAGGGTGGAAGGCTAAGCCTTTTGCTTGGTGTTTTGTTCCACTCATGCCGTTAGGATCTGGATAAGCCGGTTTTATGTTCCTTGATTATGCGTTCCTAACACGGTTGGGGTGTATGGGACCCCCTCGATAAACCGCTAAGTGCTAAGTCTTTTCCAGCAAGTCCCAACATTGGTACTATTTGCCTAATAACAAACTAAACATGCATAGGGAGTTATAAACCCTTTTCTTAATCAACAACCCCGGGCCAGTGCTCCACATGAGTGTTGGTCCGAAACGGGGGTTACGCGGGGCCACCTCGAGGAAACTCAAGGTTTGGTAAAAACCTGTGGGATCACCCATCCGGTCGTGGCCTGAGACGAGATACGCGCGGCTACTATCAGGGTGTCGGCACGCCGGGAGGATTTGCTGGATTAGCCTTACCTTAGCTCGGTATATCTTGAGCACGGGATTCCGAGGATACTCGGGTCTTCCCAACTTTGGAGTTGCGACTCCGCGGATCGTGGGCTTGTAATGGGTCAAGTTGGAACACCCCTGCAGGGTTTGAACTTTCGAAAGCCGTGCCCGCGGTTATGTGGCAGATGGGAGCTTGTTAATTCCGGTTGTAGAAAACTTGACACAATGATACTAATACACTACCAGCGTGTGTTCCGTGACTGTCAATTTCCGAATAGGGATTCGGGAGTTGAACACGGAGGGGTTATGTTTGTGAGCTTGTAGCTAGGATCACTTCGTGATCACTTCTCGCCGATGCCTTCTCTTCTCGCTCTCACTTGCGTAAGCTAGATGCTAGTTGCTGCTGCAGACTTGTTCTTTCTTCAGCCTTCCCTCTCCTAAAGGCTTTGATAGTTCTGTTACCCGGAAACGGGATTGCTGAGTCCTCTGTGGCTCACAGTTACTTCACACACCAGATGCAGGTCCAGCTGTGAGCTATCCAGGTGATGGCACCGAGCTGGATTGGGAGTACGACGAGGAGCGTAGTCGTTACTACGTGCGCTACCCGGACGATCAGTAGTGGACTCTCTTACTAGGATTCGATCCGCCTGTGGTTGTTATATTTATCTGAGTTTGGTACTTTGACATTTGGCTTTTGCCCTTAGAGGGTTGTAGTGATCTTAATGTATGATGTTTGAGACTTGTACTGTTATTCTGTGACGTGGCGATTGTAAGCCAACTATTTTCAGTTTACTATCCCTCTTTTACATGAGTTGTGCAAAGATTACCAAACTTGAGATCATTCTAGGATGGACTTATGCCTTTAAGTCGTGCCTCGACACGTAGGAGGTATAATTCCATCCTGGGCATTACAAGTTGGTATCCAGAGCCTTCTCCGACCTAGGAGCCCCCACTGTTTGATCGAACCGTTGACGGTTGAGTCTAGGCACACACTGAAAACTTTTTGAGTCCTATATTATATCGGAGAGTAGGATTTCTTTGCTTCTCATCCCCTTTCTCTCTGGTGAGGACTCCTGACGTCTACTCTTGTCTCTCCTATCTTCAAAATTTGCACAAAATTTTTTTTTAGGAATCCCGCGAGTATTCTGGGATTGTTTCGATGTTCTTGTGACAAGGATATTGTTCCTGATGCCTCCTGTTACCGAGGAGTTGAGCTTCGGGGTATCATTGTAACAAGCATATCGCGACAGTACTAAATACTTAAGACGGCCGACATCGAAAATCTCCCCTATACGGCCTGTGGCAAGATAACCCCGACATCACCCAGTACTGGGGAGGTAGTTCGGGAGTATTGCCATAGCTTGTTATAGTGGATGCTTTTCGAAGGTCCGAGGTACACAGTTTCCGAGAAAGACTGGTTATGTGTTGAAGGATGGATACACCTGGATGTAGGTTAGAGTTGATTGCGCGGTGCTTCCCGTGTATCCCCAACACCTGATTGCATAACTGGAATCTTTCGGAAAGCTATAGGTGGGTTTTATCCAGTAGATCGTAGGCATTCTTCCAACGAATGCAGGTTAGTGAGTTCGGGGTTCGACATTGAGTGAAGGAGTTATATGACCGAGGTTACTATCAGGAGTTGCATCTTAAAGGGTCCTTGGCTATGCTGATCCGGGGATTGCAAAACCTTTTCGTAACGCGTTCATATGCTTTCAGCACAAAGATGTTAGAACGAAACTCCTCTCTTGTGTTTGTTCCTTTCCGTACCTTGTTGTTTTTATTATTTTTATCCTTTTGATCCCTATGTGGCTTCTCGTGAAGACTGATGTTATCAATTAACTGAGAAATTCATTCGTTCTCTTGTTCGGATGATTTCATTCGTTCTTATTGTTCGAATGATTATTGTGAAGACTTGTTGCAATTCATTCCATTGATTCAGCTTATTCCTTTTGTCAATCAATTGCTGATTCGTGGTCATCTCTTACAGGATGGCTCCGAAAAGGGTTCCGAATGCCAACCCAGAGGGTGAAGAGGTTCCAGAACGTCCTCCTTCACCTCCTCCTCCGCCTGAGGCTTGGAGAGCAATTATGCAGACTACTGCTCAGAACACTCAGTTGATGATGCAGATGATGCAGCAAATGCAAGCTATGCAAGCTAATCAAGCTAATCAGGGCATTCCAATGAACCAAGGCAACTTCTTCCAGCAGCACCATGCTACCCTCAACCAGTTCTTGGCCAACAATCCTAAAGCTTTCAGTTACTGTGTCGACCCTCTTGATGCCGAGGATTGGCTGACCGACATAAAGAAGCATTTTGAGTGCAGTAACGTGAAAGAAGATGACTATGTGAAGTTTGCAGCCTTCCAACTGAAAGATCAAGCAGCTGATTGGTGGCAGCAGTACAAAGACTCAAGGCCGGGTCAAGTGATCTCGTGGGAGAACTTCTGCAGGGATTTCCGCTCGCATCACATTCCAACAAGTGTTATCGAGGGTATGCGCGAGCAATTCCGCAACCTCAAGCAGGGCTCCATGTCAGTCTATCAGTATAATGTCAAGTTCCAAAACCTCGCTCGCTATGCAAAGCAAGACATACCTGATGCAAAGAGCAAAATCTATCAGTTCCGTGGAGGTCTCAAAGATGAACTTCAGCTTGCTCTCACTTTGTTCGAGCCAGACGAATTCGATAAGTTCTATAATATGGCTTTGAAACAAGAAGCAGCTCAGCTTAAGATGGAGGCTTCTAAGAAGAGAATTCGAGATGCTGTTCACTCTACCTCATCGTCTCAGTTGGCTGCGAAACAACAGAAATTCTGGCTTCCTCCTCCTCCAATGATTCGAGCTCCATACAACAACTCCAGCAACTTCAACAACTCCAACAACAAGAACTCTAGTGGTCGTGGTTTATCCCACCCACCCAACCCGAGCAACCAGTCGAAGAAGCAGTTTCAGTCTCAAGGCTCCAAGTCCAGTGGCTCTCAGTTCCGTCCTCTCTCAGAAGTGACTTGCAACAAATGCACTCAGAAAGGTCACTATGCCAACAGATGTCCGAATCCGAAGCGTCTTCCTCCTCCTCCACCTATGAGTTCAGCTATTGTCAAGCATGATCCAAAGTCTGCAAGGGTTAATCTGATGAATGCAGCACAAGCGGAGGCTTCTTCTGATGTCATTCTGGGTAACCTTCCAGTGAACTCTTTTCCTGCTAAAGTGTTATTTGATTCGGGTGCATCATGCTCTTTCATGTCTCAACCTTTTGCATCCAAGTATGATGTGGGCATCAAAAGTTTGCCAAGGGAGTTATCAGTTGTTTCTCCGGGTAGATTGATGCATTCCAGTATATATGCTCCGGATATTTCTATTCGCATGGGTGATTATCGATTTTTGGCTTCTCCGGTGGTTCTTGGTCATTCTGACATCGACCTCATTCTCGGAATGGATTGGCTTTCTCAGCACAATGCTCACATTGATTGTGCTCAAAAGGAAGTCAAGTTGACTCATTCTGATGAAGATGTGATTATCTTCGCCTCCAGGGATAATACTATTCGGCTTTTCTCTCTTAATGATAAGGGTGAAATTAATGCCATAGAGCAAATTCCAGTGGTGAATGAATATCAAGACGTCTTTCCAGAAGAACTTCCAGGCATGCCTCCACACCGTCAGGTGGAGTTTGTCATTGAACTCGAGCCGGGCACCGAACCTGTTTGTCGGCGTCCATACAAGCTCTCTTCAGATGAATTGAAGGAATTGAAGAAACAGTTGGATGAACAGGAGCGTATGGGTCTCATCAGACCGAGTACATCTCCGTGGGGCTGTGGTGTCTTATTTGTCAAGAAGAAAGATGGCACGGAGCGTCTCTGTGTTGACTACCGGCCATTGAACAAGAAGACGATTAAGAACAAGTATCCGCTCCCCAACATCAACGAACTCTTTGAGCAGCTCAAA